>OZ059831.1:10846891-11446891 GCA_964057195.1 Orthosia cruda
GTCAAGTACGTCACGTAAGTAACAGTCCGTCAAGTCAGTAACGTCCGTAACGACAGTCACGTCACAGTACGTATCCGTCCGTCCGTCAGTCACAGAGTTGTCCCGTCGCCAGTAAGTCAAGTCCGTACGTCAGTACCGTCAAGTAACAGTACCGTAACAGTCAGTCCCAGTACGACAGTACGAAAGTCAGTAAAGTCCAGTAGTACTAGTTTGTCCCGTACCGTCAGTCAAGTAAAACCTAAGTCCAGTCCCCTACTACCCTACCTACCCTACCTACCCTACCTACCCTACCTACCCTACCTACCCTACCCTACCCTACCTACCTACCCTACCTACCCTACCTACCCTACCTACCCTACCTACCCTACCTACCCTACCTACCCTACCTACCCTACCTACCCTACCTACCCTACCTACCCTACCTACCCTACCTACCCTACCTACCCTACCTACCCTACCTACCCTACCTACCCTACCTACCCTACCTACCCTACCTACCCTACCTACCCTACCTACCCTACCTACCCTACCTACCCTACCTACCCTACCTACCCTACCTACCCTACCTACCCTACCTACCCTACCTACCCTACCTACCCTACCTACCCTACCTACCCTACCTACCCTACCTACCCTACCTACCCTACCTACCCTACCTACCCTACCTACCCTACCTACCCTACCTACCCTACCTACCCTACCTACCCTACCTACCCTACCTACCCTACCTACCCTACCTACCCTACCTACCCTACCTACCCTACCTACCCTACCTACCCTACCTACCCTACCTACCCTACCTACCCTACCTACCCTACCTACCCTACCTACCCTACCTACCCTACCTACCCTACCTACCCTACCTACCCTACCTACCCTACCTACCCTACCTACCCTACCTACCCTACCTACCCTACCTACCCTACCTACCCTACCTACCCTACCTACCCTACCTACCCTACCTACCCTACCTACCCTACCTACCCTATCGAAATCGGTTCGTGCGTTCTGGAGTTATAGCGTCAGGTTATTGTGACTGTCAAATAATAACAGAAAAATAATTAGCAATAAATTAAAATTGCGATTATAATTTGAGATTTAAACTATCCTATCTCTCAAGTTGGATCGAACTGCACATGGTGTGCGAATTTTATTATAATCCGTTAAGTGGTTTAGGAGTCCATTGAGGACAAACATTGTGACACGAAATTTATATATATTAAGATATTAAACAATTATTCTTATATATGTATATAATATAATAACTCACTAGCTGTCTGCGAACCGAAACATTTAAGAAATGTGATTCAAATTCCATAACGAACGAGTCCCTCTTCCCACTCCTCTGTCTCGGCCCCCACGCCTACTGGTGGGGATCTTCCGGGCCGAGGCCAGCTTGTCGTCGGAGAACGACCCCAGGCCATCCTCCGATTTGGGGCGCTTCCGGAAGTACCTTAGGTTCTTCGCAACAGCCCCCTCAGCTTCGCGCTCCAAGCTTTGTGGGCCCTTTGCGCCAGATGTGGCGTCGGACTCCGACCCCGCATCACTCCTCGCCTCTTCGTCTAAAAATATCGGTGTCCGTATATCGCGCGTTTGGTTATCGTTGTTGTCTGAGACAACAGAAGACATTTGTTGCCCACCCCAGAAAACGGAGGGCAGCCCGCCGAAGCGGGGTGGGACTCCCCGACCGCCGAGCAGTTGGGACCCACCTGGGGACGTTTTTTACAAAGGCCTTTTTCCATTATTTGTGTTTTGTTTTTCCGTTTAAGGGTGAGGTCCCTATTTCGCCATCCTTTTTGCTTTCTGCCCACTCTACGCTCACTCGACATACCCTCTGTAAGCAGAGGGTGGAGTAGGCGTCAGAAGGCCCACCTAAGCGATGGACTAGCCGTCCTGTCATTAGCCTGGTTCCCTTCACAGACCATCAACGATGATCTGTGATTGGAACCGTGACACTTCCTCGTGTGTTGAAAATTAGC
Organism: Orthosia cruda; assembly: GCA_964057195.1. NCBI lineage: Eukaryota > Metazoa > Arthropoda > Insecta > Lepidoptera > Noctuidae > Orthosia > Orthosia cruda. Next base: position 10,848,871 of record OZ059831.1, read on the forward strand.
CGCCAGCCCCAACTGTCCACCCAAAGCGAGTGAGCAGTTGGAGCCGACGTTGCCCAGGGTACGCCACGCGGACGCTTTCAACATGCACCCCATTAGGTACCTATTTAGCGTACATGCGTTTCTCTACCTACTTCTTCTGTTTCTTCTTTGTGTTTATGATTCCTTTTTAACCGACGGAAAAAGAGAGGAGTTGTAAGTTTGACGTGTGTAATTGTGTGTCTGTGTATTTGCCTGTGGCATTGGCATCATAGCTCCTAAACGGATGAACCGATTTTAATTTGTGTTTTGTTTAAATGATGACTTTATCGAGAGTTTTCTTAGCAATGTTTGATGAAAATCGGTTCAGCCGTTCAAAAGTAATGGGCGTTTTACTGTTTGAATCGGGGTATTTTCGCAAGTTATCGTGTCATAATTATTACGTTTACCATAATATTGTCGATCGAAGCGTGTATACAACTAAATAAATTATGTAGTTTAAAAAGCATGAAATAAACATGTGTCAGGGGTTTTAAATTTTACCTGTTTATTTACATTTATATTTTCTTCGGCCAATACTCCACCACGTCGATAGACTTAGCGCTGTCCTCACAGAGGTCTCTCCCAAGACCCAACTAAAACGTAAACAAATATGTTTTAAACTACCTTCACAATTGTACCCAACTAGCTACGCACGGTCGTAATTAAATATAACTAACATTGTAGTAAATTAACTCATTATTTCTATATTGTATCTGTGACCCTCGTTTTGGTGTAGTGAGACCGTACAATGTCGAAAGTCAAACAGGGGATAATTAATTTGGGCGAAACTTTTCGTTTATAATATAGTTCTCTATTTGTTCAGTTAAATGGTTGGAGACTGAAATAGTTTTAATTTATGTTTGTAATTAACTAATTAAGCACCTAATAATATAAATATACATACTAGTAGTTGAGGGCTCAAGTTTGCTTATTGTTACTAACGCCTAGTATTATATTTTAAGTGCTAACTCTAAAAACTACGCAAATTAATGCTTACAGTCCAATGAAACGTTAAAAAAAGTAAAAAAATCTTAACGCCACGTTAATACCTTCGTATAATTTGTTTTAAGGGGCTGAATTACCAAAATAGGCATTCTTTTAAACATTTTTTTGCCAAATCTATTGAAGATGTGGCAGCGGAAAAAATATATGTTAATCTTGATCATATTTCCGAAAACTTTGTTGTGGCCGAAACACGTTTACGCACTCCTCGATACAATTGAATGGCAAAGTAACGTCTTACCGTGATCTTCAAACAAATTTTCCGGTAATACTGACTAGCGTACATTTGTCAAATTAACAACAATAACGTATCATAACAGGACGCAAAACTTCATTGTCGTATATTTTGAAGTTTCATTCATTATTTTTAAGTAATTCATATTATTATATTTTATAAAAAAATCTATACAAATTCCAACGTGCTTCTCTTTCTATCCAGTGCAATTCGACAGTGACCGCCAAGGAATATAAGTACTGGTGACCGCTTTGCGGCGTTGCTAGGTGGACGTATATTGCTTTTTTCCACAAAAAGAAAAAAAATATTCGATTTTATTTCTCTTCAATTCAATCTGCCAAAAAAAATATCAGGTATAATGCAGCCAGATCATGTAGCCTGGTGGCTTTAATTGGAACTAACGAAATCACCAGGAATATTGTCAAATTCTATATTATTTTTAATCTCTGCCAGCGGTATACCGCTGTCACTAGCATCTACATTTTTGTTGTATTAAAAACGACTCATGTCATTTAGTTTACTTACTAAGTCCATAACTAAAAAGTATTTAAACCTCTTTAAAAATAGAACTAAAGTTATCTCAAAAACGGCACCACGTGTCCTCCTTACCCCAGAGGGATGTTGTTTATCAAAACCCAGTAAGTGCCTTGAAACTATTATATTCCAGGATAGCGCAAAAATATATTATGATTTGAAGTGGGCTATGGAAAGTCATGTTGTATTAGTGACCACGAATTGTACAAATGATATTAATAGTGTCATAAATTCTCTTGGATATTTTAAATATTCCTAAAAAGACAATTCCGAACCTAGTAAGTTCTGGATATTTGTAAATTTAAGGTGTTTTACGATTCATTATAATATTTATTCAATTTGCACGGCAAAGACTAGTATGACACTAGCCAGATTACCTATTTTCAAAGCCTATTTTAGTGATCTTTACTTTCGTAGCAAAAAACATAGCTAAGAACACTTTCGACACAATCACCTTTCCAACAAACAAATCAAAATCGGTCCATCCGTTGAGGCGCTATGATGCCACAGACAGACACACAGATACACAGATACACAGACACACAGATACACAGCAAAACACCTCAAACTTATAACACCCCTCTTTTTCCGTCGGGGGTTAAAAACCATCGGAAGAGTCCGTTTATGATGCGGTCCTCTGTGGTCGGCCTTGTGTATTTAATTTTAAAATACTTAGTTTTCCCCAAAACTATTGATGACAGTGGACGTGGCTTAGAACCTCAGATGTCGATTGTCAACTGTTCGTCCTCAGCCCCTTAAGGTAAAAATACACCGAAAGTCTATTTATCAGAATACAAAAAGGTTAAACAATTGAATTAAAAAAAACTTTTTTGCAAAAAAATACTACCGACTCTCAAATACAAAACTACAAAGTGAAAAATAACTGAATTTTTTGAAGACGGTGTCTTTCGTAGGTACTATTTTTTTTACGTTATGGACACAACTTCAAAAAATAAAATTAATTTTCACTTTGTAGTTTTGTATTTGGAAGTCGGTAGTATTATTTTGCAAAAAAGTTTTTTATATTTTTCACTTTTTAGTTGTACCTTCCTAATAGTCAAGTTAGTAAGTTAACTATAACGCCAGAATAGATTTCATGAAACTTGAACATAACCGGTGAAATGAGAGACCTGCGTACCCCGTTAAGAGCGTAGTAGCGTGATGTTATGTTATGAAATGGTACAAACAATAAACATACATGCGATTGCAGCAATCCCGAGATATTTGCCGTTATTTATTGAAGAGTTCAGAGGCCTTAGTGCGAGTTTTTACTCACGCTCACTCGTGATACGTAAACGATCTCTTATGTCAAAATGTATACAAAAAAAGTGGTTTCTCCTTACCGTCACCAGACGGCGCTTATCTAGTTTCAATACAAAATGATGTTTACGTTAACGCGATTGAGCGTGAGTAAAAACTCGCACTAAGGCCTCTGTTGTATATCTCCGAATTTCTTCATAAGATCTTCACCAAATTAAAATGGGACCAACTTCGTAACATATTTTATCAAACAAAAAAAGAATTTTCAGAATCGGTCCACAATTGACGGAGATATCGGTGAACATACACAAAGACCCGCAGGAATTGATATTGAATTAATTGTTTTAAAATGTGCCTATCCTCAACGCATTTGATTCTGCCTTAGGCATACAAGTGGAAACGAATCCATAACGAAAGCTAAGTTTGGATGCTTGGAAATGTAAAAGATAAAACGTCTACGTAATTGCTAGGATAATTTTCACACAAAAAATAAAAGTAATTAAAATTGATACGCGCTGGACGAAAAAGCCACCTTCAGAAGTAAGTACCGCTCCAATACTGGATTACGGGCGGAGACAGCCCCGCAGTTCTCGTAGCAAAACTCAGGCCGTTGAAAAAAGTATACGGAACCCGTTTAAAATGTACGAAATCACGAAAGATGGGCTGGAGACGTACCAGAATGGAATCTCAGAGAAGAAAAGGTCATTTCAAAGATGGGAAGACGACTTAAAAATAATAGGGGTTAAAGTAGGTATGAAATTGCCGTTTTATTGTAATACGTACTTCGAATTGACGTAGAACCTTCATGGTTTGAGATTTTTTAGTGAAACTTTTTTCACATGGTACCTAAGAAATTCTTCTTTTAAAAAATGTGCAACATTCGATTATTGACTTTCAGTTGTTTTTTTTATTCAGCTTAGACAAGAAAGATAGATACCTACTTCGGTAATTCGAGTGATTTTTGCTGATTTTTGAATACGAGTTCCGACGCGGCACTTAACGCGGTAGAAACAGCTCGCAATATCAATGTTGCGTTTGGAGAGGGGACTGCTAATGAACGCACCGTGCGATTTTGGTTTAAACGCTGTCGTGATGGAAACTTTGATTTGAAGAACGAACCACGTGGAAGACCGCCCACACAGTTGAATAACAATGAATTGAAAGAGATGTTGGAAGCCGATCCGAGCCAAACTACCCAGGCATTAATGGTTTAACGTTATCTTACCAACAATATTGACTAATTTGCGTCAAATCAATAAAAAAATTATATGAAAAATGGGTTCCTCATGATTTGACTGATCTGCAGAAAGAAACGCGTGTTGAAACTTGTGTTGCCTTGATTCGATACAGAAATGAAGGAATATTGGATCGAATTGTGACATGTGATGAAAAGTGGATTCTTTACGATAACCGCAAGCGAAAAATGCAACGGCTGACCCCTGGTCAAACGCCGCAACAGTGTCCAAGCAAAGCTTACCAAGAAAAAGGTAATGGTAACTGTTTGGTGGTCTCAGCATGGTGTTATTCACTATAGCTTTCTCCCATCTGGTTAAAGCAATAACGGCAGATGATGAAAAGTGTATTCTTTACGATAACCGTAAGCGAAAAATCCAACGGCTGACCGGTTTTTTTTTTTTTTGATCTCGCTGGGAAAAAATGCATTAAGCATACCCGCCCATTGGGGGAATGGGCGGGCTATGTGGGACTCCCCGGGTAAGCCCGGTATACCCACTAAAATAACCCAGCGGCACTCCCGCATCGTCTGAATGGAGGAGGACTGGGAAACTGGCACAGCCTTTACGTCCAGTCCTCCGCCGACGACCGCCCGCCTTTTAGGGCAGGCCCTTCACGCCCCTCTCTCAGTGGAGGGGCCCGGGTACGACCGCGAGTACTCGGCCGTTCCCGCCCGAGGGTGGTGATTGTGCAATGCAGACAAGAGGCGCCCCCGCACCTGTCGCCCACTAATCACCACCAGGAGGTGGGAGGAGACGATCGTACAACCGCCTTCTCCCACCCCTTCTCCGCCTGCGGAGCGGCGGCGCGAGAGGATCGTCCTCCCGCGCACGCTCCGCCGCCTCCTTTTGCGACATTACTTGCTCGCAAAAGGAGGCAACTGCCGCCCAGGCCTCCTCACTCCCCAGCATGGAGTTGACCACGCCGGGAAGTGAGAGGTCCTGCCCGATCACATTTATTAGGACACGGCGCAGCTCTGCCCAGGCTGGGCACACCTCAAGGGTGTGCTGCGCCGTGTCCTCCGCAGCGCCACAATCGTGGCACCCCGGGGTTTCCTCCCTCCGGATCCGGTGCAGGTGCGTTCCGAAACACCCATGTCCGGACAACACCTGCACTAGACGAAACGAGAGGAAACCGTGGGGCCGCTCGAGCCAGCTTTGCAAGACTGGACCGAGCGCGTCCAAAGTCCGACGGCCAAAGGCGGCGGAGGCGAGGTCCTCCGTCCAATGGACGACGATAGCGTCCCTCGCCTCCCGCCGCACGGCCTCCCGCTCTTCCTTGGCGGGGCGCACTCCAAGCGCCTTCCGCCTTGCCACCCACTCGTACACTCTGGCGAGCACCCATGCCTCCAACTCCCAGGGAGGGGTGCCGGCCAGAGCGCACGCCGCTGAAAGGCCCACCGAGCTGTAGGCCCTCGCCACCCGCTGTGCAATAGCCCTTTGGGGCCTGCGGATGGCGGTTGCATTCTCCCTCCTGTGGAGGGAGTCCGCCCAGATGGGTGCCCCGTAGAGGGCCATGCTCCGCAGGATGCCGGCATACAATCGCCGGCACCGTGCACTGGGCCCCCCCAGGTCCGGCATGAGCCATGAGAGGGCGTCCGCGGCTTTCAGCAGGCGCGTCGACAGCCCGCTGAAGTGCGGGCCGAAGCGTCACCTGCTGTCCAGCACTAGGCCCAGATATTTCATCTGGGCCTTCACCTCAATTCGGACGCCCTCTACGACAACGTGGGCGGCAGGAGGGTAGCGCTGCCGAGGCCCGTGAAAGAACACGGCCTCGGTCTTGTTCAGCGCCACCCTCAATCCAAGCTGGCGGATCCTACCTGCCACTAAGGATCCGCCAGCAGAGGCCAGACAGGCCGCCTCTCCAAAGTCCCTCCCCCGGGCAGTGAGGAGAGTGTCATCCGCATAGCAGATGACACTCGTGCCCGTGAGGAGGGTGCCCCGCAGGAGCCAGTCGAATCCGATGTTCCACAAGGGGGGCCCTAGCACCGACCCCTGTGGAACACTGGACTCCGCGCCGTAACGCCTGATCCTGGCCGTCTTGTCCACGAGGAGGATCTCTCTGTCCTCTAAGTAGCTGGCCAGGATCACCCGCAGATATGGGGGCACTCCTTGATACCGGAGTGCCTCCAATATGGTCGAGTGGGGCACGGAATTGAAGGCGTTGGTGATGTCAACACCGACAACACTCCGTCCCCAGCCTCGACCGCCTCCTTGACCTGGTCCCTGAGTAGGGCCAAAGCGTCGATCGTCGAACGCTCCCGTCGGAAACCGAACTGGGCGTCCAACAGGTCTGGCCCTACCTCCCGCAAGTAGCTATTTAGCAGGGTGGCGATGATCCCCTTGAACAATTTACCGACCTCATCGAGCAGAGCGATGGGCCGGTATGCCGAGGGGAACGGCTGACCCCTGGTCAAACGCCGCTACAGTGTCCAAGCAAAGCTTACCAAGAAAAAGGTAATGGTAACTGTTTGGTGGTCTCAGCATGGTGTTATTCACTATAGCTTTCTCCCATCTGGTTAAAGCAATAACGGCAGATGATGAAAAGTGGATTCTTTACGATAACCGTAAGCGAAAAATGCAACGGCTGACCCCTGGTCAAACGCCGCAACAGTGTCCAAGCAAAGCTTACCAAGAAAAAGGTAATGGTAACTGTTTGGTGGTCTCAGCATGGTGTTATTCACTATAGCTTTCTCCCATCTAGTTAAAGCAATTACGGCAGATGTGTGAACAACTGTGTTGAGCTCCGAACAATGATAGCAAAACTATCAGTGCAACAGCCCCGACTCATGAATCGATCTTCACCATTATTGTTCCATGATAACGCAAGACCTCATACAGCACGAGAAACCGTTTTAATTAACTCTACAGGAACTGCAATTAGAAACCATTTGTCACCCTCCGTATTGGCCAGACCTTGCTCCAACGGACTACCATTTTTTTCGTGATTTGGACAATTTTCTACGTGATAAAAAGTTTTCTTCTCAGGAGGCAGGACAAAGACAAAGACAAAGATATTTTATTTCAACTAGGCCACAAAGCGGCACTTTTGAACGTTAGTTACATTAAAATTTACAAGGAATAAAAATTGATTCTACCGTGCATTCGGAAAGTAGCTTGTTATGGAGAAGAACGCACAAGAAACTCCATACTTACTCTTTTAAAAAAAATATATGTTTTTTTTACAATATTTAGGTACATAAGTACATACATTAATAAATTTATATGTGTGAGGACAATGCACCCAGAATCACTACATACTATACTACGTACAGGTACAAAGTATTAAAAGAACTCACACATGTACTGTGCAGTTACATAATAAGCGCTAGAAAAACACTAGCATCCGAAGCAGTTAAGTTAAGACCAATCCCAACTGACGGCGCCCGTTCACGAACATGACGCATGAATCGGCACCACCCAGCTCAACCATCATGAAGGGAACCGAATGATCCAACACACGCGCCACCATCAGAGAGACATTTGAGAGAGCATGACACACTCAACTGCCAGGGCAAACACAAGTCAACGAACGACACCGAGGTACAGCAAATGGTAGATTTACAGTTGGGTACATAGTACTCACACACGTGCTGCGCAGTTATACTATACTAAAAGAAATTGAGTCTATATAATACAAATATATTCATACAGTCTTCAGCAGGTCCAACAATTCTACAAAACAATAATGTTCTGCATATCACTTGTTTTTGCGCCCTAGTGGTTGTGGAGCAAGAGTAGCATTGAGCCAAGCATTTTTATCAGTGATGTAATCCCCCAACTTATAATATGCCTGCCTGCATAGTGTGCGTTTTATACAAGTTTTAAATTTCGTCTCATTCAGTTCTAGAATGTGGGGAGGAATTTTATTGTAACATTTTGTACAGTACCCCATGAAAGAAGAGGCTACTTTAGCCAGTCTGAAACCTGGTTGAACTAATTGGTCCCTATTTCTAGTAATGTAATTATGTCTATCTCCGTTTTCACACAGTTTGTCGAATCCAGATCACCAGAGTTCTATCGGAAAGGCATAAAACCTTCCTATTAGATAGCAGCAATGTATGGATTATAATGGTAATTATTTTGATTAAATAAATATTTTATTAATAATAACTAATTTCAATTTTTCAGTACATTCGGCAATTTCATACTTCAACCCCTAATACTACTGAGGGGACATAGAGGAGTAAAACTTACGACCGTGCGCTATGGCAAAGTCTGGGGCAGGTTTGTGCTCAAAAGCAAAGCAATCCTTACCTACCTTCTAATTTGTTGAACTGATATTTCAGTTTTCTAATCAAACTAATATGAATAATTAGTAGCCGACAGTCCAAATCTATCAATTAATTTCTTATCTATCTCTCTCAGTGTCGATAATTACCATGTCCAATAGCCATGGTATAGTTGGACATTTGGCATTCTACTTGTTAAGTGCCACTGGACGTAGATGGTAAGTGGTTCACTGCCTGTAATTGGGCCTCGGCCGTTCCTGTTACCAACGATCATCGGGGACAGTTCCATCAATCAATCATTCGACAGACGGATTGAAATTGCTGCATGATGTTGTCAGTTGTCAGTCAGCTCTATCCTTTGCCGCCATACTGGCTAAATTAACCATAATGAACATCGCTTTGCGTTTTAGGGACAAATCTCTTTGAATTAGCATTCAATTGCCAGTTTTATGGTTTGAGCCTTCGCTTGTAGCTACTGTTCGGAGAAAACACAAAAATATTATGTTCCATCACAAGTTAATTTTAGAGATAACAGACGATCCTAGTAAAAAACCCAACCCATATTATCTTACGCCAGAAAACAATAAATTCGACCATAAAATATTTTATGAGACGTCCGAATATCAATGTCCTTCTAACAAGTGAATTGATTCGCTTTCCCAACAAAAAGTGCCTGCGAAACCCACTCAGCTTAACCAAATCCCTGTAGAATGCAACGCCATGACTCCCCCCATAATAAGTTGGGTAATAACTTGTGAGAAAAATTAGGTCACCCACATACCGTGAGCTTTCAGGCTCGGCACGTATGGGACATATTGTTGATTTTGCCATTTTTTTCCGTCGAAAATGTTTCTACTTCGATGAACTTTGGGACAACCAATAAGGTCATGAGGAGGTCACTCAGTTTTTCATCAATTTTGGGTTCGACCTTTGAAGACGACGGTACCCAATAGTTTCTGCTTTATTGATGTTTTATTATTTAAAATAATAAGGTGTGAGCTTTTAATATTAGGTACTATACAAGCAAATCGAAGAAGTAAGATTTACGAAGTTCTTTGCATCTGTACTTTTTTTAAATTCCTCTAAAAGTTTTGTCCATTAAAGAGTCGATATTAGACAGTGTTTGCATATAAATTATACATAATTAAGGAACCTTTTACCCTGAAGAGCACCAAAGTTTCATTTTGTTGTACGGACTTTGCTTTTATAATACCGCAACAAAAAGCTGCATTTTACTCAGGATTTTAAGTGCCTACTTAAATCATTTGAGCACATCTTGGAAACTTGAATTGATACTGTTACTCTTTCAGGCGCAACATTATGCATTTTATTAAATTTGCTCTAACAGGATTTCAACTATTAATAAAAGCAAATAAAATATAAAAAACTTTAGTTATAATAATACCCCTACAAAAATAAACTCAAAATGTTTTCCAATACTTCTAAGCAGTCCCTCATGGAAAAAGTATTAAAAACACTGCAAAATCGGTTGTCTCATAGAAGATGGCGCGACCATTGCAGACGCCGCAGGTGACAAAGACGGCGTTGGAATCAGAAGTGAGCAAAACTGCACAGCACCGACAGTCTCAACACTCTCAACAGCGCCCGTGGAGACACTTGCCTTACACGCCAGAAGAAGATTCTAGAGTATCGGAGATTGTTATAAATTGGGAACAACTTGCATCGTATCCGCCAAACCGAAGCTTCTGAGGGAGATCGAGACATTCTATGGGCAGTTGTACACATCAATCAGCAAGCCTGTTGCAAGTCTAGCAAACGACCCAAGAGCTAGATTGACCCGACACTATACCGAAGATATCCCGGACGTCAGCCTGTACGAGATTAGGATAGCTCTGAAACAGCTCAAAAACAACAAGGCGCCGGATCGGAGATGATCACGGATTTACGGCCGAACTCCTGAAGGCGGGTGGAAAACCGGTCCTTATGGCCCTTCGGAAGCTGTTTGATTCCGTCATACTCGAGGGCAAAACATAACACTGATGACGAAAGCTCGGTGGCCTCCTCCTTAGAATAGTTAACCCGAATCACACCCTGATAGACTCACCGACTAATCCTCAATACACTGGGGACAACGTCATCGAGAGGATCAGGAGCGCCCTGGACCTCAATACAAGTAGAATCTAAGTTGACACTGTTCGAAAAGCGCGGAACCATAAAGTGGTCCTGAGATGGCGCCAGCAAGGGTCAATTCAAGTCGATCATAGGGCTCAAGTTCCAAGAGCCGAAGCCACAAAACCCCTTCGTCTGAAGGAAAGAAAGAAAGAAAATACATTTATTTAGTACAGACTAAAAGACACACAACATATTATTATACATCAGATAAAATAAAAAGTACAATTGTAAAGTCTGACGTAAGAAATTAGCAGGAAAGTGTGCCTCACGACTGCGCCAAAAAGACCCAGTTCAGCAATCATGCCAGACAACTAGTGCCTGACGCTGGTTTTCAACTGGACCTGATGTTTGAGGTGACGGATGTAAATCAGTTTTATACTGCATGGTGACGTGTGTATGTATACTTAAACTTAATATTACTACTTACATAAACTTATGTGTGCATAGAGCAACACGGACCACGGGCGGTCCGGTCCGCCGGTGGTCCGTGTTGCTCTAAGTATTTGTGTGTGTTGGTCTGCTTCAAGGTAGTGCTGTCCAGCGACAGCGTTGAGGAGATTGTCGATCTCCTAAAGGCGCAGAACAAGCACCTTCTGCAGAACTTCGCTTTGGATGGGCAGACCATTAGGATGCGCTATAGGAAGCGTGCAAAAAACCCCCATGGGTGCCACCCAGTTCTGGAGCACTCCCTGGAGCTCTGGATATGAAAAAGTACACGCGGGTGCAAAAACTCCACGTGGCAGGCCATCAAGTGATGCTTGATTGAGGACCAGTCTCCCCTCGCACAATTCAAAAAGTGTCTTGGATATGGACACAGGATATATGGTCCTGGCAAGGCTGAGAAAGAAGCCTGCAGTTACTGCAGTGAAGTACACAATGGCAACAATTTATCCAAAGATTGTAAGGCAGAAGTGGTTCTTTTAGTCGATAGGCACTGGGCATCTAGGTGAGTCCGACAGCAGAGCTGGCAGCCGGCAGCTCGGGCGTCCATGAGGATTTGCCAAACAAGCCGAAAACTAAATGACTACTCTCGCGTAATAAAATTAATAAACGATATATGAAACATTCTGAAAAGAAATGAACTAGCAACACCAAGCAGAACAGCTGTCGCCTGTCACTGCCAACCGCCAATATGTGTCATGTATGTGAAAATGTCAAAAATCTAAAGTAAATAATCGAATGTTTGTTGATAAAAATATTTGCAAAATTTGAAAAATCGTTGTTTGTTTTTCAAATTCCTTGAACAATTTATGTGCTGTGGAAGAAGACCGTGTATATGAAAGATGGCGAATAAACAAGAATATAATTACACGTACTCTCCATTATGGGAGGGAAACGAGTGAGTAGAACATAATTCAATAAAATTCGATATACTTTATAATAACGTTTAATACATACATTAAATATTCACAATAAGAAAACTCCTATTGTCTCTTCGATGCTTAAGCCAAAAGTCCAGTTTTTCATTGAGTTTTATAGGTATTATTTTCCGTTTTACTTTGCATAGTATGTAAATAATTGGTGTTATTATAAAGGATCTCACTTATCAAGGCTGATCCTTGTCTTAGGTTCTATGTCTACTATGAATTTTTGATGTTAAAATACCCTTGAATTTTTTTTAAGTTTTTGTAAACTTTTCTCTACATTACACAAGTAATTTCAGTTTATTTTCCTTGTAATTTGTTTATTGAGCTATGATATAGCATGATATATTTATCATAGAAAACTATGCTGGGCTTTGTTTTGTAGTATACTGAAACCACATCCCGACACAGTTGGGAAATAGCTAGGCAATCAAAATTATTAGTGCTAATATTAATAGTGCTCATAATAATATCTAAGTACGAACTAGCTTTAGTGTTTGAGCGGCCATCTACTTCTGGCATCTACTATAATGTCTTAAAACCATCATCATATCAGAGATAGAGAATGAGATGGAGCTGTACAGGACAAATAGCACTATCCATTTCTCACAATGGAATTTCTCTGACAACAGAGGTGGCTACATCCTTACACGAAAAGAAGAAGAAGACAACGGAATCAATATGGCATTAGCATTTGGTAGTAGGGCCTCTGATGTTTTGCCCAAGCCCCTAGGATTACATACGATATAATAAATCTTTTATTTCTCACTTGATTTTACTCACTGTTAGCCTACAAATATTCTAATGCTAATTAGCTTCTGGAGGGAGGTGGGCTGGTTGGAATAATCCACCCAACGGCCGCCATGGCCCACGCACAATGGTCCACTTGAAGGACTAAGTGCGGAAACCAAACCCCATAACATAGAACATAGAATATTCTATGGCACTCAGGATTAGTGGATCTTTTTAACAGTGAAAGTTCTACAATTGGAAGACTTCTTCCATAGCCTCCTCTAAACAAACGATTAAATAAATTAACTTTGCAAAAATAATACCTCTTTCTGCCGCACTCAGAGACATTTAACGGTCCTGAGAGAGCTTTAAGTAATTGTTAATGTCTCTGAGTGTGGCAGTTTAAAATATTAATTGAGAATATAAACATGCACATATTTTGACATGCAGCTTCGTTCATTAATCACTTGAATACTGAAAAACTAATAATAAATAAGAAGAACTAATACTAACAAATGAAAACTGGACATCCAAAACCTATTTCATTACTTGGTACATTAATAAATTCGTTTTCCACATTTGTTTTTGTTGTAGCAAACAAATATTGAATTACCTAATGTATATTTTTCCAGTAGATATGAGGCATTTTGATACTCATAATGTCAATATTGTATTCTTTATACTTTTTAAATATGGTCTTTTGTTGTGTCCATGAAAATAATGATGTCCACTCTAACTACGCTTTTACAAAAGCATTATTAACCTATTAAACTTTAACTCTTATAAGAAAGGCAAGTATTTTATTAATAAAACATATTTTAAAAATAATTATTTAATAATGAATACAGTTTTTTGAACACAAGTGCACCATTTCAGTAAAGTTTCTCCCTAACCATGTCTCAAAACCTAAGTTAATCATATTATAAACAAAAACGCTCATGGTGATAGCACTGCAGCAGTGGTTCAACTTATCACTGTTAGTATGGCTAACATAACCTGCTCTCCACTCTCTGATTAAAGTTTGTGTCCATTGTACAAGGTGGTGCATAAGTTATCACCTGATGTTCTTTGGCTGTAATTTTTTTGGGTTCCGTACCCGAAGGGTCTAAATGGAGCATTATTACTGTCACTCACGTGTATGTTTGTCTGTCCGTCGTCTGTCATACAATTTTGTTCCGAAGAATTTTTAACTTCCTATTGACCTGTGAGCTTGAAATTTGGTGATGTTTATTATAACGTATATTTTACTAACAAATACCAATATATTGAAAATTCTGTATTTTCTTTGATGCAGAACCGTAAATGTGGGTTTTTATGAATAAAAAACTCTGGTTCTTTGCTTTTGTATTAAATTTATTTGATGTCTTAATTTTATTGCCATAGGTTCTTGAAATTGATATCGGCAAAGTGGCCGCCAGTTCAGTTCATATAGTCTTTAGAATTTACTCTTTTCTCCTTATCCTGGATTCATGGTAGCTCCTTGTTTTTTTATGTTAATTATATTTTATTCTGTTCCATTTCATAGTGAGAAGAAATGTTGGGTTAAGGACACATCCACCAACGATAAATTTAATAAAAGTGGATACTGTGGGTAGTTTTGAAAGTTGTTTGTTGACATAATAACATTACACTTTTGCTACCCATATTGAATGAACTAGTTTATTTCCTAACACAACTACTACTATTTATTTATGACTGTTTATCGTGCCGTATCGCCTGAAACAATGGAGCTGTACATAAGTGGGGGGTGCAGGCCGCGTGAGTGGGCGATCTAAGTCGATTGTCGTGTCAGTTCATAGTGAGAGGCGCGGGCGTCGAACGCTGACTTGCCGGCCTCGAAATACCAACCGACGTTCACCTTTGAACCTTCAATCAAACAAAACTCAACCTTATCCCACCCTATCTACAGTCGCTTTTCAAATCCCTGTTCCCCGGTTTTATGGTGTAGTGACCCCGTTGCCGAAAACCAGTGAATTCAGTGTTGTGAAAATGAATGAAGACAATACCGTTTCGGACGACTTGAAAAGGCAAGCTGCAATGTTCTATAACAGCACACAAAGGTTAGTTTACCTATTTATTGCGAAAACATGCAATTGTTTGAAACTACCAACGGATGTCGCGAGGTACTTACATTTGGTGTTTTTTTATTGGCCTTAACTCGTTCACATAAGGTCTGTTTTCGTTTGAGAGGCGTCTCGATGTTAGAAAAATCTGTTGCGGCATATGCCTGCATTATATACGTGTCGTCGTGAAAAAATGTTCCGGTACGTTAGCGAATTAAGATGATCGATAGTTCCATGTTATTAACTTTTTTAATGGCCACCCGGCAACTATCAACATAATTGAGGGTTATTTTAGGAACATCTACAATAAAATAATAACAGAATATTGAAATGTTTTCAATATACGTTCTTACAAAAAGAAAAAAAATTTAGCCTACCTGCATTTTTTGTTTATATTCGCATTATTGTTATTTAATTTAAATGCAGAACAACTCATTGTTGTTGTCATCATAACAATATCACGATAGTCTGTTGTAAAAAAGTAAAAAAAAAAAACATTTTCTCTTCATGTTGCCATAAAAGCCATACAGCCAATATATTTTTTATTGCTGTTACTTATATTGTTCCCATTCATGTGTGGATAAACGATATGGGTGCGAGCCTTTTACAATGCTATGTACATACATAGGTTAGAGTGTAGCCACAACCACCACTGGTGATATCATAATATTAGCATACAGCCTAACTCCAAGTGGAACGAACACCACTTGGTCTAAACCACGATTTCTGATTTAAGAATTTGAAGTTGAGTATTTGTTTAACTCTAAAAGCCTGTAAAGGAGGGTTTGGCACGGTTTTGGCACGTTTTTAACTCCAAATACTCAATTCAGAAACTGGTCCTATGTAGCACTATCACAATATGCGTCCGACAGCTGTTTTATGTGCGCCATATCTCCCTAGCCCTGACTGTAAGAAAGTGTTAAGACAATCGCTTTCTTCGTTTCGTGGCTAAACAAACTCGTGGCCATTAGCAATTAAGCTGCAGAGACTGCCCAGTCAATAGAAACGATGTCTACGTATTATATTAAACTACCAAGCAAGTGTTTTCTATAAAAACTTTAAAAAAAAAAACAAATCGACTTCCAGAACACAAAACTACAAAGATAAAAATAAATTTCTTTTCCGAAGTCGGTGTCTTTTGTGCCTACCCATTCTTTCCCGTTTTTCGACACCGACTTCGGAAAAGAAATTTATTTTTATCTTTGTAGTTTTTTGTTCTGGAAGTCGGTTTGATTTTTTGTTAAAAAGTTTTTATTTTTCTGTTTTTAGTTTTGGTAGGTACCTCCAATTAACATGATTATCATTTATAGCCAAAGTACATCTCATGGCGATTCCAATAAGCCCAAACACGACTAGGATACATTGTTTTATATTAGAGTTCCAGTGCCTACCTTCCGGCTTCATCATCAGATCAGTTCGATGGTGTCATTTTCACCAGTACCATTTATTTATAAGTATTTGCTTCATTATAGTCGGTTAACTATTCGAGATATCTTATGCCCGTGACATATTTAGCATTTAGGAGATTCAGTGGCCATCTGTGGTCTTCTTCATCAGTTCCACTTCATCAAATGATACTTTCTGAGTGCAAATGATTGCATTGTTGATGAAAATACCAAAATCACTGTATGTTTGCCTATAATATTTGAGGAGTTCCCTCGATTTCTCTAGGGTTCCATCATCAGATCCTGACTTGATGATTATGGGACCAACTAGGAAGTATACCCTTTCAAACAAAAGAAGAATTTTTGAAATCGGTACAGGCGTCTTTGAGTAATCGGGGAACATAAATAAAAAAAAAAAAAAAAAGATTCCGACGAATTGAGAACCTCCTCCTTTTTTTGAAGTCGGTTAAAAATAAACACATCTGTTCGCGAAGCAGACAAAACGGATATACATCATCACCATCCTTAAGCCCCTTTTTACACGAACACGCCCGGGTTTTCGGGTAGCCGGTGCCGGGTAACCGGCGGCGAAGTGTATAGGCATGTATGTTACCTTTCACACGTACCGGCGCACATGGCCATATATTCGCCACCGGTTACCCGGCAACCGGAGCGTGTGAAAAGGGTCTTTCTTTATCGTCGTTATAACAGTTGAAATTCGTAGACGACTGCTGGACATAGACCTTCCCCAAGCGTCTCCACACCGACCGATCCTGTGCTTCTCGGCTTCCAGCAATACCTCCTGCCTTCATCGCAAGTTGTTTTGGGTCGGTGATGGTAGTCTTCTTCTTGCATATGTCTCTATTTGCCGTCATCTCAAAAATCACATTCCTTCTAGCTAACTTAGCCTTCACGCTATTCATCCATTGTTTCTTTGATGGGTATTTCTCTACTCTTATAACTATCCTCATTCATAAAAGCGGCTTTCAGCCTACGCTATAATATAATAGCATATAGTATATAGCTCGGCACATGCAGCTAGCACAACAATATCGCGCACCATACATTGTTATGGACACGTTCATACTGTAGATACTGTACTATATATTATTGGCTTAATACGCGATAAAATTGGTGCGATGCGCTGAGTTCATGCTGTGCTATATCACGCGCCGCCCTCTTCCTCCACCCTCACCCCCGGCAACTGTGCACACTCTTCAAAGATCGCGGTCAACTAAGCTTGCTATATACTATAAATGCTTGCGATAATATCGCGTAATGTGAACATGGCGTTCACATTACGCGATATTTATTTATAGTATGTTATTAGTGCGCTATATAGTATAGCATTCGGTCGTTCTTTGCTATACTATATAGCACAATAGTATAGCGAAGTCTAAAAGCCATTTCAATTAAGTCTTTCCTCACACAAAAGATAAACAAGCTCCATCAACAAATATGTGAGTATGTGAATCGTAACATTAAATTAAAAAAACGGCCAAGTGCGAGTCGGAACTCGCGCACGAAGGGTTCCGTACCACTATCGCAAAAATCACGTTTGTTTTATGGGAGCTCCACTTAAATTTATTTTATAATAAATATATAATTGGCAACAGAAATACATCATCTGTGAATATTTCAACTGTCTAGCTATCACGGTTCATGAGATACACATGCCTGGTGACAGACAGACAGACAGACGGACTGCGGAGTCTTAGTAATAGGGTTCCGTTTTTACCCTCTGGGTACGGAACCATAAAAAGGACTACCTAGGACCTCTGGTACAATACATGTAGATGAAGGCCTAGAGCCCTAAATACTAATGAATGGGTACAAGGGGGCCTATTCATCAAACATTACCCATTGTGCGAAAGTTGGTCGACTTTATTTTGTACAGGCTTGATGTCGACCTGGTTTTTGCACGTGTACCACAGGCTAACAATAACAAACTGTCGAACAATGGATAAATTAAATGCACTCTTATTTATTTAAAAGGAATTTGCCATTACTTTACTTAACAAGAACTCAGTATACTTACGTATCGTGAGTTTGTACACTGTATGACCACATTCAATCATACGACTCATTATAAAAATAGTAAATAAAAAAAAAAACAATAAAAACCGTCTGCTTAAAAAGTGATCTGAAAAGACGTAAACAAGAAGAAAATCATGCTGTGCAGTCAGTTCCCCGCGCCCCGCTTCACTACCAAAGAGACGTAAAAAAACCCGCCAAGTGCGAGTCGGACTCGCGCACGAAGGGTTCCGTACCATTATCACAAAAAACGGCAAGAAAATCAAGTTTGTTGTATGGGAGCCCCACTCAAATATTTATATTATACTGTTTTTACACCATCTGTGAAAAATTCAACTTTCTGGCTATCACGGTTCACGAGATACAGCCTGGTGACAGACAGACAGACAGACCGCGGAGTCTCATCAATAGGGTCCCGTTTTTACCCTTTGGGTACGGAACCCTAAAAACGACGTCGCTCTCCTGTATTAAGAACCATGATAGTCTTGCACGTCATAGTAAGGCCCCAGAGCAAGAAATATTGCTAAGCGCTACATAACAGTATCATATTCCTGCCCTCATCCCATGTTACTTGGGGTCGGCGCAACACGTTTTCTTCTTCCATACCGTTCTGTCCCCTGTTTCGCGCTACAGTGTCTAAATATTTAAATAAATATAATACAATTATGTAATTCGTGTACACAGTAGTGTCAGTTCAGCTCGTATGTTTGTTTGTTTAAACAGTTTATCAAATGTTGGTTAATGATCGTATAAGGTGACATTCCTAAGTCCATGTTTAGATAAACACATTACTCTCCGCAGTCGGGTAAAAATAATCATAACATACTTCGAGTGATACCTACTACTTGTTTTTGTCCTTGATTTGCATTATTGTATTCTTATGTGATGCAAATATATCGTAAGTATTCAGTATATGCTGCCTTAGGCCCAAGACAAGTCTTGGTTATCGAAACATTTTTACCCGATTCTTACATTTTACTTCGACTCGAAGACCGAAGACATTCACTTTTTAAGCAGTCCAGTTTTTTGTTTTTTTTATTAACTTTTTTTATTTATATAACTTTTTAGTATTGGGTACATTTAAACATATGAGTGTTATATATTTTTGAAATCACCTCTTAAAACTCTTTATTTTAATACCCCACACGAAGGGTATGGCAGAAAAAAAAAATGGTGACCCACAATATGGCGCCCAAAAGTTTTTTGTTTCTAATTTTAATGTAGCCAACTAGCCAGTGACACTCGCAGGGTTAAAACGAATCGAATGACGTAACAAATTAAGAGTAACCAAAATCGGCCAACGTGTTTGGTCTCTAGAACTTCACATAGGAACAAACATACATACATAGACTGATAAACATATTACCCTCCTTCGGCAGTCGGGTAAAAACTGGGCCTAAGAGGACCTAGACAAACTGCCATTCAACCAGCGATAATGTTTAACAAAAAGTTAAAAATTTCACGTCTTGTCGCAAATCTCAAGCATTTTTAGCTTTTAACATTCGTTATACATAACATCATAGAATATCACATTGTCTAGTACCCAAGGTTATTTATTATTATTAACTTTTGGAAATGAGAATTCAAATCCTCAGTTAAAAGGTGTCATGCGCCACTCACGCGCTACTTATGCGAAAAGCAATGTGTTTTAAAATTGCCACAGATAATATAATACTAGCTTACAGATGCCTCATCCCGTACAAAGAGACCGAGCCGACGTAACTACCGTTTTTCATCTGATTATACCGATTATTTTTTGTAAATCGATCGCGTTCGGTTCCGTTCCACGGCGATAGATAGATCACCATCTATATCCGTGGAACGGAACCGAACGCGATCGATGTACAAAAAATAATCAGTACAGTACGTCGGCACGGTTTCTTTGTATGGGATGAGACACCACTGAAATTGCCTAACATTTCGCTCCTCCATGAAAACTCATTTATTTATTCAAATGAGGCTAAAACTCAGCAGTTCAGACGCCAAACAAAACAGATAGTGCTACAAAACGCCCTCCCGTCACTTCTCCTTAATGTTTTAGATGGGAAGAATAACAAACTTCCCAGAAACTAGTATACAATATAATATCTAGTATGTATATACATACAAGCATAAGCCAGTCTCAAGGGAAGTTACTTATTGAACTCAATTGGTCAGCCACTCAGCTCCTGTTCCAATAGCGTTTCATTCCCATAGTTCTTATAGTAATCGATAATTTGAACGCAGTAATTTATTATTTTATGATTTGAAGAATTAAATCGATAAGTATGCTACTTACACTATTTTATACGTGGACTGGACATAAAAGGGATGCTCTACATAAATAATGGATCCCTAAACTATCAAGATTATTTGGTCAGAGCTCGAAACAAGATAATAAAAAATACCTTTCAAAGGTCAGAAGCGTATTCTGCTGCAAATTTTCGAAAGTCATCAATTGATCTGTATGCGAAAATTAAATAAAACTATTGAAAAAGTGTAAAAACCTGTCTTCTTGCCGCTCACTTTTTGAGTCTCGCTTCTGTCTCGGAACAAATGAATGTTTATTTATTTATGTATGCTTGAATATTCTTGCTTGATAATTATCTAGTTCTCGTTACCTAAACCTGTTCCAAAAAAATCACAACGTCTGAAAATATCTCCCAATACGTGTGTCGTGGCGTCCTTGAAGGTTCAAGGCACTTAATCTGTATTCACTGCAGCAATTTGCTTTCTGCAACAAATAAACCCGATAAAGAATCGCCACATTGTATTTAAAAATGCGGTTTTCCTCTGTTTAATTCTTCAGAAGTACAATCAAGGCTAGTGCATTCATCGCTTTTTGCCAAAGGTATGCTTCTTCAACTTATTTCGAGGCGTCAACAATGTTGACTGGCACGGAGACAATGAATCACTATGCCTTCCTGAATGCTCTAATTCAATAATTGAATTAGATATTTGTCCACAAACTTACGTAGGTAAAATGGCTTTGTTATTATTAGATTTGTCATTGTTAATTTGGTAACATGTGTACAATACATAATAATTATGCTGAAAAGTAGCATTCAGTCTTGAAGAGGCGCATGTGTTTCGCATACATTTTTACGAAGAGAGAAAAACTATTGACACATAAAAATCAAATCAAGTGCTCTGAAAATAAGCGATTGTGTAGCAGTAAAAATACAAAAAAACAGGGTGGAAAACAATAATAATAAAGGTAGGTACAGTGTTTCTAATCAAATAAATTAGACCTTAAAATCAAACTCACAGACCAAGACTAACTATCGTTGTATATTTATAAAAGAAATGATTTATTATTTAATCAAACAAACAACGTTATGTGGCCTTCAGCGTGGTTCCAGTCTAATTATCAATATTATGTAACGAAATGTTTATATACAGGATGTAAATACATAGCGTAAATAAACGTTTTCAACGCGGGTTTTAATAAGGTTTTTATGCATTTAAAATAAAACTTGTACGCTTTTTGTTCTCACCAATTATTTAGTCAGACATCTTAGGTTGTCCGCCATCTTGGCATTAGGGCAGGCATTTGCCAAGGAGTGGGACAGCACAAAAGAAAAAAAAACCTTTACACTATAAAAAGACAAGTAACTTAAACAATGTCATCTAACAACACAATCTGAACATTAATTGATCTTACTCAGTAATTATCGCGGTAAGTGATCAATATAGCAACATAAACCTAGCCGTACACGGATAGTAACTTACCCTTAGCAATAAAGTTTATTTTACGTCCGTCCAAGAGTTGGAGAATATTGTGTTTACTCCCCGCTATGAATGCGTCAACGGTTAGTATTGAAGAGAGAACATAGGGGAATAAATTGATTGATATCGATCTTAATCGATACACTGGTTAGAGAAGAATAGTTATGCAGTTTCCCTAGAAAATCTCGGTTCCTACTATCATGTATCGAGGTATTCCTAGTAACCCAGAACCCCAACTAGCACATGCTTCTGAAAAGAGTTTAAATTATATTCGTTGAAAGTAGAAGTAGTAAATGATAGCTTGACAAGTTGACAGGGGAGAATGGTAGAAAAAAACGTGTTGTTTTTACGATCTCAAGAAACATTTGACAAGGACAGGAAGATGAAGATAAAAAAGCTCAGGCGCCGACTCCACTGCGCGCGGTCTAACGGCCAGAGTTCCGAGTTCAGCGTTCAGCATTCCGAGTTCAGCGTTCCGCGTTCACTGTAACCTATGTGGTGGCTTAGAATCCTACACACACTAAAGCGGTCGGATTGCGACGGTCAAAGTGAACGCACGTTCTGTCGGAGTTCCATTTTTGTCAAAAACAAGCTCAAGCACGATGTCCGACGTTATCGAACATTTTATAGAGTTTGTGAGAAACCTTTCCTTTGTGATTTGAGCGACGAGGGCTAAAAAATCGTCAATAAAAGGCAAATGCTTGCAAGAGCGTGTGTCGTGTAAGCTCACCAGTGACGAAGATTACCTACTGAACTCCAAACTAGACCGCTCTCAGTGTGCGCAAGTGTGAACGCAGAACTCGGAACTCTGACCGCTAGACCGCGCGCAGTGGGGTCGGCGCGGCGCCTCAAACTTCTATTGTATCCAATGCCAATGCCACAGCAGTTGTAACGCAGTAAAACCAGATAGATAATAAAAATCAAAAGGTAGTATTCACGTGCCGTGCATGATAGCTGTCAACAAACTCCATTTAATCATAAAAGAAGAAACTCTAGATTACAACCTTACAAGTAACCCTAATGAATCGGATTGAGTAATTGATGTTACTTTCTTGACGATAAGAAAATATTAATAACCGTGTCCAAACAAGGCGTTGGCAGTACAAACAGGCAAAATTGTAGGTTACAAAATCCAAAACCTGTGATTACGTTACTGTCTTCTCGAGAATGCCTTTCGGCCCTAAAAAAATCAATAAACTCATTGCTAGCTTTTGACTCTTTGTAACTTAATTCTTTCTGTATAATTAATACAGAACCTTATTCACTCTTTTCTTGTAATCACTTCCTAATGCCCTGGTTTTGAAAGATCATAGTCGTGGTTATTCAAGAGCACCGTTAGTATCGTACCTAAATCGTCTACTTACAGATTCAACATAACAGTTCCGTGTTGCCATAACTGAAAAAAATATCTGTATCGGATTTTTTTTTTCATTTCGGTCACGCGAGCTGTTCGGAATTTTAATAAGATTCTAAAATTAGAATTTCATTATTAACAGTCTGTTTAGTATTTGCACCTTGAAAATAATAAGTAGGAAGATTTTTTTTTATCTTGGCAACGACAATAAACACCTAAAATATTTATAGTAGGAGAATAATAGATAATAGAAAATGTTTTGAGCACTAATGACAATAACCTGCAATTTCTTTTACGGCTTTTTAACCCCCGCCGGAAAAAGAGGGGTGTTATAAGTTTGAGGTGTGTTGCTGTGTATCTGTGTGTCTGTCTGTGGCATCATAGCGCCTAAACGGATGAACCGATTTTGATTTAGTTTTGTTTGTTTGAAAGGTGATTTTATCGAGAGTGTTCTTAGCTATGTTTGAATAAAATCGGTTCAGCCTTTCAAAAGTTATGGGCGTTTTACTGTTTGAATCGGGTGTTTTCGCAAAATAAATGTGTCGGGGGTTTTATAAATTTTGAAATTTTACTTGTTACGAAAGCAGTCCAGCAAAAGAAAACAATGCAATTTTTGCATTCTACCCACATTTATGTAGCTCATAAAATAAAAAATGGCGTCATCCTCAAAGCATTCCCTTGCCGCGTTCCGTCTACCTTTATCCAATTTTCTCCAAACATGACCGTGAAAATTGTCAATTAAGTTCACTCGAGAGCCGTAATCAAATACGAACTGCAGACTTTGCCGGTGCGCTTAACTAACTTCATTATTTATACTGCATATTTCATTATGCTTTTAAACAATGGTAAATGTTTTCTCCTGTGTCATTCGCTGCGGATAATTATGTAGATATATTGCATTCATTTTCATTGTTTTGGTGCTTGATGTGGGAATGTTACCTGGCACTCATGGTCTATCTATAATCAAAATTAAGATCAGTTTCCTGATGCGATGTGTTTCATGTTTTTGGATATGAATATAAACTAGTGATAAAAAGGGCATGTGGACTGTGAAGCTGGCATTTTCCAGAAGCCATACACTTCAAACTCCATGATTACTATAAGCAAGTACTAGGAAAGATACGATAGTATCTTTCAGATTATTTTCGAACAATACAGGCAGAGCGCCATGAGCGCAACATTTAGTTGAAAGTCCAGAAAGTAAAAACTGTCTTACTTTTATTTGTTTATCCTCGCACTAGTATGCCTTGTAGCAATTACACCAATGGAACTATGCAGCACAATCATAATAATATACTCGATATAAGTTCAGGTTTTAGTTATTTTAGTATTCATCATAAGGAGCCTAAACTAACTCTTTGCATAAGACCTATTGGCATTGCTTAGGTCATCGACACACACTTCGCATTATGATGATCTCACTAATAAAAATTCTCAATCATATAATATTCACGCAAGTCATTTGTATGATCCTCGATTACATTTTGGAGCTCAGACATAAAACTTTAGCACTCATTTGTGATAACATCCTGAAAGGTTTCTTGAACACGATTTTGTTCGTAATAAAATTAACTTTATGGTTTTTTATAGGCACGCGAAGAATTATTACGTCATAAAATTTCCTAAAAAATTATGTAATACGCGGTTGTGAAAAGCGTGACCTTGAGATAGCTGCTAGAGAAAATTTACGCCTGTCAGATTTGCCTTATACACGGTGTTAAATACAGGTCTTCTGGTCCCAAGCCAGGAGCTAACGCTGGGGCCCATAGCAGCGTTGGGACTCCGGGACCCTTTCTGAACCTGTACCCCACGAAACCGCGGTTCGCGGCAGTGGAAAGCTAGGGATTTGCCCCTTATTGGGAGATATACTGGTTCCTACTACGGGTATAAGGTGGCACAAGGGTTGGCCGGTAATATTATAGGCACTTACCTTAGATTCCTGCGGTAGACTCCTGGGGGTCGATCAATATCGTGCCGTGACGTTAGGGATAGGAGAATATATATATAATACAAGACAATGATTGGATTAGGAGCACCAACGCGTTCTGATCCGGCCTTCGGCTTCCAGGCAGACACACACGCGTTTCCCACAAAAGCGCTTCGCTGCGCGTGAAAATATATTCTAAAACACCCTCGAGGGCGCCCCACACACCGATTGCGAACGGCGGGCGCGATTAGCTATTACAAATGGGCGAAACACACGGCATGTGGTCATTTATTTCAAAACTGCACAAAAGATAGAAGAAAATACTATTAATATTCTTGGTTTCCAGTGCCTGCGTCAGTAAAGGACAAGTGTACCATCTCTTATCAGTTCATTTATTTTACACCCTCCTGAGATACAGGGTTACCTTCGAGATCTTCTGCGACCTGACTTCGCCCATTGCTGGTCAAATGCCTTTCTTTTTTGAGCCAATCCCATGAGCCATTCCCATCCTGGTTCAACCCGCGATAGCAACATTGTTGTCTGACTCTATCACAGTTTTACTCAACCGGTTATCACCGCCTTTTGTCAGGTGTCTGGCCAAAGCCACACTAGACTTTCCTTGAAAGAACAAAGCCAGTCTTAAATAAAATTCATAACTTCCAGTTTATTCATACCATTCCGCAGTTAACCACGGCCACGCAACAGCAGGAAATGGCATACATCTGGTACTCAGCTAATCACCCTCATTATGCCATGGAATGACATGGCCGGTGATCGTAATTCAGCCAATTACTGTAAATAATAACATAGGTAAGCGCATCGAACGACAGTTCTAGACATGTAAAGAGATCCATAACGCGTTGTTACATCATTTATTAACAAATTGGAGCGTGTGTCTGTTACTGTATGATATGGTAAATAGTTTGCCAGGTGGTCGCTTTTGGAACATACGTAAAACGTTTTGGTTTGTTTGTTCGTAATGACGGATTTCTTGTGTTCTAGGTAATTTACTCATTTGTAATAATCAGTCAACGCTTGACGAGGTCGGGCCGTGGATGGGTGACCATTTCAACATACCGAGTTTTCTCCGTGCCTCGGCAAGCACTTTAAGCAGTTGGTCCCGGCTGTCATTTGAAGATCTTTGACAGTCGTTACGAATAGTCAGAAGCTTGAGATCTGACACCAGTCTAGCCAAGGGGTACCGTGTTATCCAGTTACTGGGTTGTGGAGGTCATATTGGCAGTCGCTCCATGCAAAACACTGGTACTCAGCTGAATCTGGTTAGACTGGAAGCCGACCCCAACATAGTTGGGAAAAGGCTAGGCAGATGATGATGTAATAATCAGCCCATTATCAGTTGATGGCTAGTCGTATACTTCTCCCAACTACAAGCTTTCTCCCCGTTCGCCGGCTATCGCATCGTCGGTTCTTCTTCAAGAAGATCAGCAAGATTCTAGCGTTTTGTGTTACGCTGGCTTGGTTTACTCGCGGTTTCGGGTCTTGACTCTAGAACTCGTCTGTTCCCGACGGGATATCTGCTGGAGGACTGTGGTTGGACATTGGGTCATTGGACTGCCATTGGGCATTCTTTCATGAAACATGGTCGGCCCTCTGCCACTTGTAAACTCAGCAAGCACTGTCAGCAAGTCTAGTAAACAACTAATAATTATTTTAGCCCCCGAAGGAAAAAGAGAGGTGTATAAGTTTGACGTTTGACGAAAGTGTTCTTAGCTAAGTTTGATAAAATCGGTTCAGCCGTTCAAAAGTTATCCGCATTTTATCCTTGAATCTGGGGTTTTCGCGAGAAGAAGTCAAAATTACGTGTTTTGATGATTGTTGATTGAAGCTTGTCTACTGCTATTTATATTATATGTAGGTAGTTTAAAAAGCATGAAATAAAAATTTAATTAAAAAAAACCTCTGACATAAAAACCTCTAACAAGCAAAAAATAAGCCTCATACTCAGGTCGGGGAACCGCTAAGTAAATAAAATAAACTGCTGTAAACTTTGGCGGTTTCCCGACGCAAGTACAAGTACGAGGCTCATCTTTTGCTTTTTCGAGGTATTTGTATCGATCTTTTTTAATTTAATTTTATTCTTCAGGTTTCATAACTATGAAAGTTCATAGTAACCATCACACCTGTTTGCAATATCGTGTAATAATTACACTATACATAAACCCTGATCATTATTGTTTACACAGCTTGCAATTAGGTTCCCCAGGTCTAGACTATTATTCATTATGTGTACATAACTTAGTTATTCTTTACTAATTAAATGGCACGACTTAGTTTGATGAGGTTACTCCACCAATGGGGTATCCACACTGAGATTGCAGAGTTACGTCCCAAACAATGCCTCACCACTTTCGTGCACTCTGTCCAAAAACACCTGCACCCTGAAAGACGTTTGTGAGGCAATTGAATAGAATGAGTTAGACCTGCAAAACAGTTTCACATTTCGTTTATTTAATCAATAAATATATTAAATAGGTGTACATTAAACACTGTCTGTCTGTAAAACACTTGGATTGAGTAGATAATTATTATATTGTTTTTAAAATGCGTCTTACTATTGTGTGAGAACAAGTCTTAAAAGAAAAAAATGCGACTGCTATTAACCTTTAAACTTGCGTCAAAGGTGGAATTTAATAATACAAGTTTATCTACTGAAAAATAAAAAAGTGTTCAATTATATTATTATAAAACAGAAAATCTTATTTTTTAAGGTATTTGCTGTTAAACTTACTTCAGCAACCAGCTCTGAAGGCTTTTAGGGTACTATCAGACAAAGAACGGTCACGCGGTCAAGCGTTCAAGAGATCAGTTTTGCGTTCGAGTGTGCAGTTTCTTACGAACCCCGCTGTTGGACGGTCTACGCGGTATCACTATTGTCACCATGTTTTTTGACGATAGTTCTTCATCGGAGACGAGTTATTAATTTAGACGGATAAGGTAATACTGGGTGCGCCCAGTAAATAAGAATACAGAACAAGATAGAGAATTTCATAGGCTTTTTTTTAAATGGTTTAAAAATGAAGAAATTACAACAACAATTTCCAGCCATGCTTCTGCTATATTGTCTCGGTTTTTATAATCATTATTTTTAAGCATTGTATAAAAAACAACTTTCACGTACTAACTTAATTAGCTTTTCAAACACCTTCACCATTTTTTACAATTTGATCACCGAAACAGCAGTGATCGCGCGAACGCGTGCGTTTTGGTTAACCGACGCGGTCAGAATGCCTCCCGTGTGGGTATATCTACGTAACGTCTAACGTAATACAACGCAAAACTGACCGCGCGACCGCTCTTTTTCTGATAGAACCCTTACAATAGTTACATAAAATCTTGTAACTGTTGTTCCCCAGCTTGTATTAGGCACACTGTTACTTCATACTTCATAATCGTGTGTAAAAAAAAACCTATCACGAATTCGACTACCGTTAACTGTATATAAAAAATACATAATTACGAAATGCAAAGGCCAAATATTACTTTGTATGTTATATGTACTTAAAATTTATATTAACAATTTCCTACTGAGTTTTTTTAAGAAGTGAACGGTTAATTCTTTATTCAGTATACATTAAAATATTTCCTGATTTGTCCTGGCTGAATAGGGTATTATAATTGTACACAAATAAAAAAACTTTTTGCAAAAAAATACTACCGACTTCCAAATACAAAACTACAAAATGAAAATAACTTTATTTTTAGAAGTCGGTGTCTTTCAAGGTCGGTAGTATTTTTTGGCAATTTTTTATTTTTGTTTTTCGCTTTCTAGTTGTATCTACTTAATAGCCAAGTCAGTAAGGTAACTAACTATAACGCCAGAATAGATTTCATGACACTTGAACATAACCGGTGAAATGAGAGATCTGCGTACACTTTATAAGCGTACTGGCGTGATGTTATGTTATGAAATGGTATCTATACCAATATTATAAAGAGGAAAGATTTTTTTGTTTGTTTGTTTGTTTGTACCGAATAGGCTCCAAAACTACTGGACCGATTTCATAAATTGTTTCACCGTTGGGAAGCTACTCTATCCCCGGGTGACATAGGCTACTTTTTATCCCTGTATTCCCACGGGAACGGGAACTACGCGGGTGAAACCGCGAGGCATCCTCTAGTAAACAATAAACAGACATGCGATTGCAGCAATCCCGAGAGATTTGCTGTTATTTATTGAAGAGTTCTGTTGTATATCTCCGAAGTTCTTCATCAGATCTTTATAATAATAATAATAATAAGCCATTTATTTCCAAAAACACAAAATATTACAACTATTACAATCACTAACATCTAATCCATTTCATGCAGTAAGAAATGACATAAATTATCTCACTATAATCATAACAAATATTATATTTATAGACCCTATGATTCCATTATATCTACATTACAATCAATCCAATCGATTCCATTAAAATGTCAACAATCACATTCAATCCTATCAAAACAACCAAGGCCCGAACCCTCAATACTCCGTCTACCCCCAACCGAGGCACAAAAACGGCGGCCCGACAGATTTTGTATAGAAAATATGTCAAACGGCCATTCCCACTCCCCAGTCAAAAGCCATCAGACCAATGAAAAAACGGCCCTAGTCCTATACCTTCTGGATGATATCACTCATGACAATTAAAATTGTAATTAATTAATAATTAATGATTGATAAAAAGTTCCAATAAATTAAATAAATTTCATCGGCAATCCATTTACAATAATACAATTCACACAACAACAATATCCTCATTATGCGTTTCAATTAATCGAGTTCATCAAAATGTCCAACAATTCAAATCAATTGAACAATCAGTTAGATAATTTCAATATAGACTACAATTTTGATCCATACAAAATAAATTAATAAATACAAAATATCTGGTAGATTTAAAACATATAGTTAAATGAATTTGATTATAATTTTAGCCACATTATAATATAAATTTCACCAAAATGTCACATTTAATTCAAACAATTATTTCAAACAATTTTAATATAGTATCAATTTATGACTGACAAAAATGTAATCATCAGATCTTTACCAAATTAAAATGGGACCGATTTCGGAACATACTTTTTCAAACAAAAAAAATAATTTTCCAGATCGGTCCACAATTGACGGAGATATCGGTGAACATACACAAAAAAAAAAAAAAAAAAAACTTAATGTCGAACATAGAACCTCCTCCTTTTTGGGAAGTCAGTTAAAAAGATTGATTTAACAAACAGTTACACAGGTTTCTTTAAGTAGTTTGCTTTACCAGAGTTGTAAGAATTACCGTCCTCGTCATCGTCTTTATCTGCTGTCCGAGAGCCCGACTTCGCCCAGTGGGGCGCACAGTTTCAGGCTCTTTTCTTGTGCCAATTCATTCGATTTTTGAGCCCTTGCTCCTTTGTCAACCTCACCGAGGTTCTACCCCCGCTGGCAACGATGTTGTTTGCCACCTCGGCGCCAGATCATCGACTCGTTTTTTCAAAAAATCTTTGTTATAATATCAGAAACCATATCTGTCCACTTGTACCGCATTACTGCGTTGTTTCGGTCTGCTAGACGTATAACTCAGTTGAAGGTCCAAAGGGTCCAAGTATACTGTTAGTTCTACAGGTATGTTGTCAAGGTCGACTACCCGTACCCGTCGCTTTTCCACCGTCCAATAACCGATACAAGATACGTGTTGGTTCAGCAATGTTTATTTGCGCAATTTCGTGGCAACAAAACTAAAGCTTTTGGCAGTATCTAAAAGGCACATGGCCACGAGTTATTCTTTGAATATTGCTACAACGACGGTGAAGCTTTTGTTTTTCTTCCCCGTAATTTGCCTTACGAATGCCAAATAGCCGTCACTCCCCCTTAAAAGCTTTGCTATCTCCGACATCGCTTTCGGTAACAAACTCTTCACTGAGGGTCTACACGAAGTGATATTCTGTATATATTTGTGATATGGGATTGTTATGCGCTACCAAAATGTGACGTAGTCAATGCCTAACATTTTAGAGTTCTAATAAACTTTATCGCTGAAAGACTAGCCATGTATATCTATACTTCTATACTAATATTACAAAGAAGTAAATTTTGTGAGTTTGTGAATATGTGACGTTGTAGGGGGTAATCTCTGGATCTACTGAACCGATTTTGAAAATTCTTTCACCAGTAGAAAGCTACATTATTCTTGACTGTCATAGGCTATAATCTATTTAGAAAAAATTAGAGATCCTTATGAAAATTGCAATAATATAACCCAAAGTAGCAAATTTTGCCTATAAAATCATTATTTGGCGTGCGCTGGGAAAACTATTGATGATACATCAAATTTATGTACTACGTGATTAAAGTACTCATTATTACCTACTAAAAAACTGCTAGAGAATATATCTATCATAGTTAAGGGCCTACATACGCTTTAGTGCCGCAAAACGGTAACTTTCGAAAGCATACTCCTTATAACGGCCAGGTTAAAAGGTTTGAAAAAAATATATATTTATTATTGATTCATGTACATAATTTTGAACACAAGGTTTTTTCGTGTAACTAATAGATTTGCTTTAAAAAAATAAATTACAACACGATATTTTTTCGCAACTTTGAAAACTCCTCCAAAACGACTTGGATGTTTAAAAATATTTCTACACAGGAAAATTGATGGCTGGAATTTTTTCATAACTAACATAGCATATGTAGATCAAATAATATTTTGCAAACTAAACTGTTCAAAAGGAGGTTCAATATTGATATTTTGGCATCGAGTGGGCGCACGGCCAGTACTGCATTAACATTTGGGCGTATATAGCGCCTTAAGTCACAATAGCAGCTTTTATGTTCTAAATTTTAATTAGATCAACAAAAGTTGGTTACATTCTTATTCTTATTCTTTATTGTACACAAAACATAGAAACATACAAATACAATAGGACAGTTTATGTACAAAGGCGAGCTTAACCCATAGTTGGGTTCTCTAACAGCAAACCTCAGTTGCGTAGAGAAATATGCAATTGAGGATAGTACATCCATACATTCGTATTGTAGTATTAATTTTTATTAAAATAAATAGTTTCACAAATTGGTAGGTAGGTAGGTAGGGTTGGTGGGTAGAGTAGGTATGGTAGGTAGGTAGATAGCCGGTGAAGGGTAACTATTCAGTAATCTGTGGTGAAGGGCGCGAAGCCGCGGGGATCAGCTGGTTTATAAACAACTCTAGAGTCTCTGAAATAAAAATAACCATTTCTCAGCAGACATGTCTAATAAAAATAAAAAATCCATCAACTTTAATAGGTTACTCAGACACGTTCAAAAATCCTATCAAGAATAATTTGGACCTGTTTTTTGTCACCCCACACACATGTTTGGACCTCATTAATATTTATTTCTCTCACATACAGGTTTCTGTGACCTTCGCATTTCCTAGTTATCTTGCTTCGGTAATAATGAGAGTTAAGTGGTATTTGTGTACATGTATTTTATGGCTGAGCTCATTAATAACTTGTCGTAAGTATCTGCATAAGTAAGTTGCTTGAAGTGGAGTCTTCGTATACTAGTTACGCTTTCCTAGTCATGAACGTTTTCTTCTTTAAATGTTATTTTAGCGTCTTATCTAATAAACTGTCTAATTACTATTTAGAAAGAAATAAGTGGATATGTCTCCGAATCCCTTTATTCATCTCTCAAAAACCAATACTTGGTTGCTTAAGCAAGAAATGGCTGTTCTAGCACAATAAATGTGAGCTTTTCGCGCCAAATGAGTTTTTATTTGGTTGGGAAAATCTTTTCATTCCAAAACGGATTATGTTTCTACTTTATTTTTATTTTTGCTATTTCTTACGTGTAATTAGACGTCATCCGTAGTTTTTTGTGACTTGTTTTTATAAAAAATAACGCATAATTGAATGTATTTGTTTTCTGAAAAAGTTCCCAGAAAAACTACTAAAAATAACTTAATAGCTGTTATTACTAATTTTTTTGAATCATCATCACAAAATATATTAAGATAAGCAATTATTCAACACATTATAAAACAACCAAACTAGTTTTCGTAATCCCAATGACTAACAAAAGTACATAAAAACCGCAATTCTCAGCAGTTATGCGAAAATGAACACAATACAAACGCCGGAACACCAGAAATATTTCGCTAATGCCGTAATACATGTTATAGCTACCGCAGACGGATTTAAATGTTTCCAAGGAAGAACACTGTTCGCGTGCCTCTCACATAATTGGCCTCATTAGTTTTTCATCAGTCCTTAATCGAGGACATGGACTCACCAATCCTTGGGGGACATCTACCCCCCTCCACGACTCCTCCTTTTTATTAAGCCTTTATTGATCCGCTAAAACACAGTAGACTTCCTCTTAGCTGTTTTAGTGCGGAATGTGAACGCTGCATTCTCGTGCAATGGTCTGCGAAATTAAAATTCGGGATATTTCCTTTTATCTGTTGACTGCGCAACGTGCTTGTTTCCATGCAAATTGTTATTTCGGGCAATCGTAACATCAGCAAGCCAATTATCATTGTGCAAATAATAATCTAAGGGTGATATTGTACCTGTTGGTAGGGCCTGGATTTCAACTGCTCCATGTAAATAGCCTATGCAATGGTCACCTCATCAGATTTTCGGAACCTTTTGGCAATTACACTTTGGCTTTGTAACAGTTGCTAGGATCTTGATTTCAACTGTTTCAATCAAATCATTCATTCATTCCTTTGGCGCTACAACTACAACCCTTAGTAGGTCTTGGCCTTCTCAACGGTCTTCTTCCATTTCGCTCTGCAAATGGCCTCCTTTCGCCAAGGTGTTTTCCTTCCTATCCTCTTCAAATCTTCCTCGACAAAATCTATCCAGCGCTTCCTGGGTCTTCCTCTGGGTCTATTTTCAATCGGTATCCATTTGGACATGACTAACGGCTCCGGTATCGCTTATTCTTTCCAGGTGACCTGCCCATCTGAGCCTTTGCGACTTGAAGAACCTGACATTCGTTTCCCCATTGATCAGGTTTTCTAATTCGTAGTTCATTCTTACACGATACGTGCCGTCGTCTCCTCGCACCGGTTCCATTCAACTTGCCTGTGCAATGGTAACCTCATAATATTTTTGGAACCAGTTAATGAAGTCCTCTTGGTCAAAAAATATTCAGGCTATAATGAAGTCTAAGCTCTAATTTATGTGGTTTTCGATGTTTTCGGTGTTTCTAACACAACACAGACTTGAAATCCACATAAATTGCTAATAGCTTCTTTAAAACTATACATTATTTTTCGCGAAAACATCGACTTATCTTTATCATTAGTCATGCTTAATGCTAATTATAACAAAGCAATTTAAAGCGCTAAGGCCTTTTTGTCCGTGCGTATTCTCTTGCATTAATATATGCTCATACTAAGTATTCGCGGAATTGTGGCACAAGTTTACTGCCAAGGCCGCAATAAACTTGGGCACAAGGGCTACCAGTTTTTATAGGAAAAGGCTCGGATCTAGTCGTAAACTTTGAAATTGGTCCTTCTCAGTCACTGAGATAGGCTGAAATGAAAGTTGAGAGGCTGTAAACTAATCATATGCGTAGGAGAAGGAGCTTATATATTTTTGAAATGATGCGAAAATTTTCTTTCATTTATGAAGGAAAGGTGGCCCAGCGGCTAAAACCTCTCCTCTCGTCGCCGGCAAGTACCAATGTGACTTTGTCAAATTCATATGTACTTTCTAAGTTTACCTTGGATATCACAGACAAGCAACAGTGATGGGAGAGAAAACATGGAACTTATTGTAAACTAGCTTCTGCCAGCGGCTTCGCCTGCGTGTATTATACATGTAAACCTTCCTCTTGAATCAATATTTCTATTAAAAAAAACGCATCAAAATCCGTTGCGTAGTTTTAAAGATCTAATCGCACATAGGGACAGACAGTTTTTTCTTCTGATCCAAGTCGTGAGCACACTAAGTGAGACACACAAGAATTTATTATGTTGGTCGTCTGTCTTCTTTAATTCCGAAGAAATACGTTGAGTTTATTGAAATTTGAAAATTTCAATACCTTGGCGCCAAATAGTGGTAAGTGGTTTGGTCATATCAACCAATACAAATTGTTATGACGTGATGCATGCATTGCAGATAAAAAAGAAACATGCAGGGATCTGGCATGTCTAGACGAAAAGTTGTAGCATTGTTGTAGTCGCTCATATGAAATAATCCATGGAAGCATTTACAGCAGGTGCGTTTCACACCTGTTTAAGATTTGTTATATATTCTCAAATAAGGATATAAAATATCAAACGATGCTAACGAGACCTCAAGGTGAAATCGTGATCTTCCTATTAAGTTTTCACGATATCCTTCTGCAATAATACGCAACGTTACTATCTTAATAAAAGTCGAACTTGTTATAACTAATGATATTCCTTTAGCAAGAACTTCAGGAGATATATATATATTTATCCTGTAAGCTTTTACATCAAGTTATAAAGCAGAGAAGCTTGTTCATAAGAGACTTATTAATGGAGATCTGAAGTTACTACCTACTTCATCGGGCTAGCAAATATTTTTGTTTACTTTAAATCTTAGATGTTGGCGGACGAAAGTTGGATACCCCGTATGTCTGTTTGGTTAAGCAACCAACTTAGAAACTTGGACAAAAGTTGAAAACAAGAATAACATAATTTTCATAAAAACTTGGTAAGTATAAGGAACCTAGCTTGCAGCGCAGATGTATCAAGCGCTATTCTTCGCAAAGTTAGAGAAAAATAAAAAAACTTTTTGGTAAAAAATACTACCGACTTCCAAATACAAAACTACAAAGTGAAAAATAACTTAATTTTTTGAAGTCGGTGTCTTTCGTAGATACCATTTTTTTGCGTTATGGACACCGACTTCAAAAAATTAAGTTATTTTTCACTTTGTAGTTTTGTATTTGGAAGTCGGTAGTATTTTTTTGCAAAAAGTTTTTTTATTTTTCACTTTTTAGTTGTACGTACCTTATAGGCAAGTTAGTAAGGGAACTATTTCACCAGAATAGATTTCATGAAACTTGAACATAACCGGTGAAATGAGAGATCTGCTTACCCCTTAAGAGCGAACTGGCGTGATGTTATGTTATGAAATGATATAAACAACAAACAGACATGCGATTGCAGCAATCCCGAGAGATTTGCCGTTATTTATTGAAGAGTTCTGTTGTATATCTCCGAAGTTCTTCATCAGATCTTCACCAAATTAAAATGGGACCAATTTCGGAACATACATTTTCAAACAAAAAAAGAATTTTCAAAATCGGTCCACAATTGACGGAGTTATCGGTGAACATACACAAAAAAATAAAAATAAAAAAAAAACAAACTTGAAGTCGAACATAGAACCTCCTCCTTTTTGGGAAGTCGGTTAAAAATACACCGTACTGACAAATAAATAAGGAAAGACGAATATCTAAATAAGGAGCGGAAACAGCCCATAAATATATTACTGATTTCGCTTGAAAACTTTTGCAAATTCAGATTGACTTCGTTTTTATTGCCGATAAACTTCTTTACAAGAACCGCGACGGTCGCACTATGCTTTGAGAAAATCTGTTTTCGCGACTCATCGTTTATACATATACTTTAGTTATAGTATATAGTTTTTTTTTTATTTTTGCTCGCGCTTGACCACTATCTCAACTGATGGTAAACGATGATGGTGGTTTTTCCGTTGATTTCGTTTTTATTCTATAGATGTTTAGAACATAGAGAGCAAGATGTCTCTATCTAAGATACATCGATGAACAGGTACCCATACCTACTCTTCCTTGACATTTGTAGATGTCATCAATACCAACAAAATATCAGCCATGAATGTGAAAAACAGTCATGCGTTATGCAAAAACTCTCAAGTATTTAGAAAGAAAGAAAAATATTTACACAGAAGTTACAAGCAAGAGAGACAAACAAAACACAAAATGAAACCCGTGCGAGACCAAAAACGCAGCCATATATCAGCATATCTAGCGATATATTTAACTTATAAATAACACCGCGCTGATATAATGCGCTAATGCCTTCTAATATCTTGCAGCAACCACCAAACCGTCACTTTAAATAACTCCATTTCAAATGAAACTCAGGCTACTGTTAAAGACATCAAAACAAATGATCCATTTTACTGCGGAACGCTTATCGCAGCCACAAAGCCAGCTATAATTCTACTGGACCCTTATCTTTAGGAGAGGAATTAGGATACGATATTATCGCAACAATATGTATTTATTTGGATTTGCGTTAAAATCGTGTAGGATAGAAAATAATACGGCCTGTAGATCAGTAAATCAAAATGGTTGAATATTATTGATCGAAGAGTTGAATGAATAAATCAAATGTCAATTTATTGGTTGGTGATACGGAGGAATGAGAAAAATTACGAACTATTGGAGGACCGTGTACACGATAGATGGATTGTGTGAAAAATATAGGTTTGCCTTGAAATGTATCCTCTGAGATAGTAGTCAATAACAGGCAAAAATAATAAATGTTGGGCCGACCCAAAATTTATTAGGAGAAGGTCAAGCTAAGTCTGACAGGAATTAAATTCTGCCATCTGCAATGATTTATGTTTTGTCTATGAGGTTAATTATTATACTCTAGACAAAACAGGATTCTCCGATAATGCCACTGATATGACCATGGCGAAACATTTATTAAAACAAGTTATAAAAATATGAAAACAAAACGTACTGGTATCGTTACATGTTTAAAAAAGACTTCTGAAGTTCTTATACCATGCTGAGTAACTCAACTTGTATATCAAAGTTTCCCTGTACCTTTCTACTAGTATAATAAATACCACTTGTACAAGATCTTATCTGTAAATGTAACCTGCAGACGCGAGACTGTTGAGGTCAGAGTTCGAGGAACTGTTGGCGTTATTCGAACATAATACGTTACATCACCTCTAAAGCTAAGCTAGCGTGTAGGAACAAAATTTTGGACTAGACCGGTTCTTTTGATACATAAATTGGCTAAAATATATTGTGGTTGTTTCTGGGAAATTTCCACAATGCGATCGTAATAAATCATGAATTTCGGTGTATATTCTGGAAATTAGTAGTAGTGGGACTCCCTTTTGCGTGCTTTATAGACTCCCATTCGATACAACCTCAATTAGTCTAGATGACAGAAAATAAATATGTATGGCAGAAGAAGACATGCTTAGTCGAACCTCAATTAAATTGGATTAAGGACAGGCAGATGATTATGATTCTGGATGGGACATCCTTGAATAGGCCATTCATTTTGTTCAGAGAGGCTTATTTTTTGAAAAAATCTCGAATATAATACCGTTTCTTTCAACATTTAGAAAGGATTTATTACGAGTAGCAATATAAGCTCTAGCCCTTAGTGTTATATTGCTGACACTTTTATCTAAGCCACAAGCTCAACATTTTATGCCTCCATTCGTTTACTAAACGGTTCTGATCCTGACGGACTGATTAGTTGACGTTTTACGAACGTGTGCCATTTATCGTCATCGACTCAGTGCTAATGCGGGTAGCATGAACATTTGTTCCACTGGATTTAGTATGTACTTAACTTATATCTAGTCGTCATAACTTCGTAAGTCTTCGGAAGATTATGGTTTTGCAGACAATATGAGACTCTGGAAATAATATTCCAGCACTCTAACTGCGTAATTTTATTGAAAGATTAATGTACCTTCGCGCCGCGCGCAAACCATCATTTTGAAATTTTTACAGTATCTATTCATTGAGTGTTTTACGCTGTCGAGAATGCGCGTGTTCTTTGAAGTTAAGCAATTAGGGTTTTCCATGTTCTTGGCCTTTTGATTCTATAGATCTGCTAAGAGTGTAAATCA
Source organism: Orthosia cruda (assembly GCA_964057195.1). Classification (NCBI taxonomy): domain Eukaryota; kingdom Metazoa; phylum Arthropoda; class Insecta; order Lepidoptera; family Noctuidae; genus Orthosia; species Orthosia cruda. Next base: position 10,887,926 of record OZ059831.1, read on the forward strand.
TTGTTGCGAAGTTCATTACCGCGATGTACGTTACTGCGAAAGTTTACAATCGCGACGTTCGTTGTTGCGTAAGTTCTTTACTGCGATGCACGTTACTGCGAAGGTTTACCATTGCGACGTACGTTGTCGCGATAGTTCTTTACTGCGATGTATGTTACTGCGAAATTTTACCATAGCTATGTTCGTTGTTGCGGAAGTTCTTTACTGCGATGATTGCAGTTTCGATAACACGCTATTGCGATGTAGGTCATGTAGGAGGATTGCTGATACCGGTGATAGTGGAATAAAATATTGTTGGACATAACACATTACACCTATCTGGTAAATATCTGGGTAACTTATTTCTAGTCGTCATACCTTCATCATAGTTTTCTGAAGACTTAGGTTATGGAAATAAGTTTTGCATCTGATTAACTATTTACCGTTGTGTCAAATACTTTTGTATTATGTCCTTCATAACATTCCAAAAGGAAGGGTGACGACCTAAACATAGACTTTAAGACCTACAAATATTCTGAAACAAACTTACTCGTAACATCTCTTTACTCTCCGAAGTACTGATAAGAAGGTTTATTTTGTTACGCATATTTATTTTACGCCGCAGTCTGGTATTTGTGTAAGTTATTCTTACTCCATGACGAATCCATTTAAAAAATGCGGAACCGTATGCCTACCTGTACACATGAGCTGCACGATTGTACTTAATACCATTCTCGAATAAATAATACTTGGGTACTTGTCCAATATAAAATTTTCCATTGTTTTTTTTTGTATTGTTTCCTACATTCTTATTGGGACAATAGTGCTAAATTGCGGCTGGTCATCGTCTTGAACTCGAGGGTTCTGGTATGGAAGGAATACAAAGAACACTAGGTTGGATATAAGAGTTTCTCTCACATAAATAATAATGAAGATTATCAGCAGCACTAACATTTTCATAAGTAAAATCGTAGTAAGAAGGGGCTTACTGTTCGAGTCTAATTTCCCTAAGGTCAATATTCACTTCTCCAACAACTAGCCTTCTAAAGGGACGAGATCCCACTTTGCCTTCCTAAGGCTTTTCTATGGGAGTGAGTGAGTACGCGCGTGAGACCGCGACACGCGAGCGCGACGTGAGACCGCTAAGTGGTCTCGCTCACGGACGAGTCCGAGTGGTGTCGTGCGTCGCGCTCGATATGCCCGTACATTTGTCTTTTAAAAATTGAATAACTAATATTTTTTTTAATATTTTGGTTGACTTCCATATTTAAAACGAAATTTTTTAGCCTCTAGTTGTATAATATAATTCGTTGAAAGCCAATCTTTGTTTATTTAAATAATAATAATATCATATCATATCTTCATATACTTCTTTCTCCAATAGTAATTTAATAGCTTGGCTTTCCATTGCAATGTGGAATAATAATTCGATTTCGCGCTGACTTAAGGTAGGATTCGGTTCTTAGCGACCGTGACGCGCGACTGCGACTATTCAACTACGCGACTATGGTCGCCTGAAACGGGGCGACCCCTAGCTTTCCGATGTCAGCGACGCACATACGGGTATTTGATACAAAAAACTGGCCAAAAGTCATTTTTACAAAAGTAACCGCGCAGCTATCCTTTGTTATGTTTTAACAATGGGACACTCTATTCATTAAGAAACCGGTACCCAGAAGGGGCTAGAGCGCTCCATGCGCCCTCAACGTCAGTCGGAACTCATCTGTTGTGCTAGTGACACGTTTGTTTTCTCGGCGCTCGCAAATTTCAATTGCTGTTTAAGACTAATCATACTGTTGTGTTTAGTGCAAACCCCAAAAACCATCATGGAATCTTCAGGCACAGGTATGAACTTTATTTTGAATCTATTGTGCTACTGTTAGGATCACTTTTTCATTCTTTAATTGTACCATAAAGTCATGAGTATTTTTATGCAAAAAAAAACACGTAAAATAGGTTTCCTTCGTCAAATTAAGTATCAGATAAACATAGTTAAGCTAAAGTTTATACATAATCGTGTTCTTTGAACCTTCTAGATTTCATATCAAGAGAAAAACCTTCGGCTTTTTCCGCCCCTATGAATTATAGCCTCTGAACAAAAATAGGTTTTTTTCGAAAAAAAAACAGTTACAGTTTGTACATAGCTTTTCATTTATGTATTTTGTAAGGTTATGTAAAAAGTAAGCGTTATTTTTAAATCATTGTGTATTTTTAAATGCTTTTTTTATTAGTTATTGTACAAATAAATCACCATAATGCTTGAAATAGAAAATAATGTTTTATTTTATTTCGATTTTATTTCACACGTAAGTCCCTTTGGAGAAAAGGGTATAGAAATGATTGGGTTATACTAAAATTAATATGAAAAATAACTAGGAGGCACAATTGACCCAAAATTACCAAAAAAAAGGTTTTGGCCAGTTTTTTGTATCAAATACCCGTATGTGCGACGGCGACATCGCCAGTCGCCACTCTTCCCGCAGTTTTTATGGGTGACGGTTGTGTTCTATTGTAGTACGATATGTCGCACAATTTATCCGCAGCTAGGAAAAAAGTTATTCAGCAGCTATTGGAGGATGAAGAAGACGATGATATTCTTATGTTATTATCTATGCCTCAGGAAAAAAGGATGAAAATAAACTCAATTTTCACATCACCAGAAAAAGAGGGTGGTTTTCAAATACTCATAAAACGACATTTAGATTATAAAGAAGAAATATTCAGAAAATATTGTATTTTGATGTGTTCTCCGCCTGCGTCGCGTGACGGCACTGCTCGCGAAGCGACAGAGTCGCGGTCGCCACGGCGCTCTCTAGCCACGCTCACCAGTCGCGCGACGCGGTCGCTAGATATGTTTAGTACTCCATATAAATCCATACTTAGCAGTAGGTCGCACGACCCAATCGCGGTCGCGGGTCGCAGTCGCGCGTCGCGGTCGCTAAGAACCGAATCCTACATTTAGCTCGCGTACAGTCGAAGTAAAAAATCTTGCCAAAATAAAATCAAATCTTAGTAGTGAATCGCGATGAAAGTTACAAATACCTCGACAGTCTCGCTCGTTAGGTAGTTTGTTACATTTACTTTCAAGCACAAATAGACCTCCTATATATAGGTAATCTTAGAACACCATGACAAGAACTTTTCCTATTTCCGCATAACTCGACATTTTACACGGTTTGCACTTAGTACTGACAACATTATAAATGTGTGTCCGATTCAACCTCGAATGTGAAAGGTGTTGCCAATGCAGATAATTAATAATAGCACGCTTTACAGTGATTTACCGAGACGTTACGGAATTTCGAAAATTGGAAAAGTGTTACCAAGCTCTATTATTGCAACACTCATAAATTCTGTTTTATAGTAAACAAATACTTACATTGTTAGGCCCTAGTTGTTGCTTGGTGCAAGAAAAAAAATGTTTTCTAAAATATTACGTGAATTCATTGATCAGTTACTTACCAAGCGAAATATCAATAAAAGAACCGTAACGGAATGCTAAAGTGACATTGATGAATAATGTAGGTAATATAATTGAAGAACAATAAAATTATTGTTTCCAAAGACAATGAGACGACAAGCATGATTAAAGAGATAAATATGTTTACTAAAGTTGATTAAAATAACATATTTCGTTGTTTTTACTTACCTGCTGAATTTAGGAGCTGGATGACAGTTGCCGAAAATCGAAGTAAATAGGGGGCAATTGGAGAAGCCTATGTCCAGCAGTGGACTGCTATAGGCTGATGATGATGAATTAGCAGATTTGAAATCTAACTATATCGACGTTTTTACTTACCGAGCTAACTAGATCATATTAATTAAATTCCAGGTTGCCCAAAATAACCGATACGATGTCGCTACCATTAATTATTTTGAATACAATACCTTCCTCAACAAAGAAAAATTAACGACCTGAACCACGATTGATTTATATAAAACGACGCATCAATCTGACAAATCAACCGATTCCTCGTAACGGGACCCTTTAAACTAGTAATTGGGTCACAACCTAATTAGGTCGTAGCCAATGCGACACCCGTGTCGAACATCTTATGGTTCCCATCGAATTAATTTTACCACAGGGAGTTTTCTTAACGACATAAGCCATGATGAGCCCACGACTGAGGGGAAAATTTCAGATAAGTGTCTCCGAAAACTTTGTGTACCACCAAGATTTTACGGTCTCTCGCTTCGTGGTGTTTTTCTTCTTATGAAAGTTATTGTGTTGTTGGTATCTTTCGTTAATCGAATGACTCAAATTGATTATATTGTGTGTGTTAGGCAGTTGATTGGTTTTTGTTATTATTTGCCCACGTACTATATCTACGTCATGGCTAGTAATTTTATTGATGAGAGTTTGTTAGTTGAAGCTGTGATCTTTTCCTCGTGTTTGTCTTCGTTGATTTTGGCTTGATTGATCTATTTTCTTTTGGTGAATCTATCTTCAATAACTCCTTGGTCATGACTGTCATTCGGTTGGTTTCTTCACTACTAAAAATATCTATTGCTTCAGTTAAAATATTATGTTTGTTTAGGCAATATAAAGTGTTTGAAGTATCCACTGTTCTGTTCATCGGTTACCATATTGTTTTAATTATAATATGTTGATTATAAACGCTTCTATATAATCTACTGGCTCATTTAGAACATAAGTCACGATCATGAGATGTTTTTCATATTTGATTTTTTCATTGTTATTTCAAAGGACATCTTTGCCATCGTAATACTTGGGTGACTTTCATAGTTTAACAGACACAAAAGAAAATAAAAGTTTATCGGCTTCTTGCCATTGACCGTGTTGAGTTGAAAATCACTTCAAAAACAGTTGTTAACAGCCACTTCTAAAACTTAATTGATAGCCTTATCTTCAAGATGAATCAAAGCAATAATAGCTTTCTCTGTGGATATATTCTTTTTACAGTTTTCTTTTAAAACCTGAATAGAAATTCCTTTTACTTTCCTTATAACGTAACACTCTAATCGTATCTGCATCCGTTGCATGAAAACGTCGTCTACAAAGTCCAAGCCAGTGTATAGAATAAAGAACGTTTAATGGTATAAAAGTGGTCTCAATCTACATACTAAATCAGATAAGGCTACACAAGTTCGTTTTGTAGCAACCCGCTCTTTGCTTAGGTTCACTTAGACCAGCTTGCGAACTAAGTGTTAGTTGCATACAGCGTTTTTCTATGTAAGTTAATTTATATTCTTTATGTTTGTTTATTAAACACTCTTATTTTAACTTGCCTTTTTACTTAGTATGTATGGGTTCATATCTTGCAACTGAATTTTAATACAGTTATCCCCCACCGATTGAGCTGAAATTTTGTATACTAGTTTAGAAAATCATGCTCTGCAATAGGAGGATATATATTCGCGAGCTGGCTGACCAAAACCAGATGTATCCTCCGACTGCACAGCATGATTTTCTTCTTGTTAACGATTTTTGTATTTTTTTTTTATAACTTTTCAGATATCATTTTTTTTTTAATTATATATTTTTTAAATCACCTCTTTTTCTTTTTTCCAATTTTAATGTAGCCAGTCGCAAAGTTAATTGGGACGAATCGATTGACGTATGAATCCTCAAAATCGGCCAACGCTTTTGGTCTCTAGAACGCCACATAGGAACAAACATAAAGTAACGACATAAAGACGACTAATAAACACATTACCCTCCTTCGGCAGTCAGGTAAAATGACTTTTTTAAATTGGAAACAAATATTAAAGATTGTCATTTGATTCCGAGTTCAGTTGTCCAATCCAATCCAACCAATCGTCTCCCTCTGTCATTCGCCATGGGTCCCTTTAATCCTGGGTCATCCTCGGGATATATCGGGTCAATCCGGGATAAAACGAGGCCTACATATTTCACACTGACTGCGATTTTTATTGGCTCTGGCTATTGCTATTTTATGGATTTTGCTACAAAATTAAAAACAACTTTGACAATAGATTCGTTTGTGCTTTCCTTTTAAGTGCTGCTTGTTTTTCCATAATTTAAGTAATTATGTTTTGGTCATGACACATTAAGAAGAAATATGTGCAGAGACCGCCGACTGAATTTCCTTAGTACAAATCATAAATCGAGGTTTGGCTCTCGTCTATTTCCTCCTCCAATTGGACCAATTTAAAAGATAAACTTGAAAAGTTAGATATACAGGGTGTTTGGAAGGGAGCTGTACATACGCCTAGGGTAGAAACTAGGGATAGTCTGCTACCTACCCCCGCCCATTATATTGACCTTGGCCTCAAGGTTTTTTTTTAATTTATTATTATTTTTTATTTGACTTTTTTATGATTTTTTGACTAAAACTACCTGTAGCTCAAAATCTATCCATGGGACCGGTCGGCTAATGGTCTTGTTTTAATCGTTAGAGTCTTAGGGTCCTGCAAAAAATTATTTTACACCAGAAAATTGTGGAGAAGAAAAGTTATGGGGCCTGAAGTACCGTAGTAAGGTAAAGAAATAATTTTAAGGGCAACTTTCTATGGGGTTTAAAAAAAAACTAACAGGGTTGGAGTTCTTCTGATTTTTTTAAAACATCCTCAGTCCATGCCCTTTCTAACGATATGCTAAAAGTGTAATTATCACTTTTAGTTTTAAAGTTATTAATTAATTTCCGCAACTAGGGCACTTCAAGCAAAAATTTCAACTAATGAAAATTAAATGTGTTCGATCGTAAAAGGATGGCAAATGAAACAAAAAATTTGGTAATGACTAATGTCATTAAATTACAAATTTTAATTAATTACTAATTTTAATTAATTACAAATTTTGTTCAAATTGATGACCATTGACCTGTAAACATGCTCGGCACCTCTTCCTCATCTCCACGGTCACCGTTCTAAGCAGCAGTTCCTCGCGCATTGTATCGAATGCGGCGTGGATCCTGTTAATTAGAACCTCCCTTGTTGGTACTTCTTCTGCGTACACCAACTCTTTCGCCCTTCCCCAGACGTAGAAGTCGAGTGGGGTAAGGTCAGGCGACCTTGGGGGCCAGGGAATTGGCCCACCCCGACCAATCCAAGAATTAGGAAAGCAGTTGTCCAGAAGCTCCCTCACTGCTAGGCTCCAATGAGCAGGACAGCCGTCGTGCTGGAAGACTATGGGCCGATCTTCGTCAAACACTTCTTCCGCTAAATCAGGCAAATCGTTTTCGAAGAAATCTAAGTAGTTTTGCCCGTTTAGGTTGTCTGGCAAAAAGTGCGGCCCTATCAACCGATTACCGATGACGCCTGCCCATACGTTCACGGAGAACCTTCGTTGAAAACCTCTGTGCCTCTTGACTCTCGGGTTTTGATCTCTGGGTGCCCAGTGATGGAGATTGTGGTAATTTACAATTCCTTCCTTGTCAAACTTGGACTCGTCAGTCCAGAGAATACTCCGTAAAAAATTAATATCTTCCACGTCCGTATGGAGCAAGTGGCGGCAAAACTCCACCCTTCTTGCATAGTCGTTATCCTCTAAGCCTAAAACAATAAAAATATCAACGTTAGCGGTTTCCTTATGAATTAGTAGCTATGTAACATTGATTGCTATCTCTGTCTTTCCATTTCTCTCTCTCTCACACACATGCTCATGTTAATTTAAAAATTGCCTATGAAATTCACATGCTAGTTCATTACATAAGAGCTAAAAACAAAAACTTTATGTAAAAAATTACCTTGAACAGGGGTGTAGTGGAAAGGATGACGTCCATTTTCGCGAAGAACCGACCAGACTTTCCACACGCTTAAACCAAGCGTCCGGGCTACGGTTCTTACGCTTCTGGTCGGATCTTCCTCAAATTCAGCCAATATGCGTTCTTCCGCAGCCAAATTTGGTTGAAATCTGTTCACGGCTGGTTCCCGGAAATTTAAATTTCCGGTTTCTCGCAGACGCCGATAAGTTGAGCCAAACGTTTGGTGGTTAGGCACTCGCCGGTTAGGATACCGTTCTTGATAAATCCTCCGTGCCTCGCGCCCATTGCAATCAGCCATTCCATACACCACCAGCATGTCGGTGTACTCTTCACTGGTAAATCCAGCCATTTTGCCAACAACAAGGTAACAAATAACAAAACTTAACAAAAACGAAGTAATAACAAACTCAACAAAATTAACGAAAACAGTGGAGCGTCGTAACGGCAAGTACGTAAGTTAGCTAAGATGGGTAAATCTCGACTGACTAACAAAGACCCCAACGAGTTACCTGCCCGGCCCCGTCGACCCAAGAGCGAAAGAGACATGACATGACATGTTTTGTCTCTTACATGTTGCTCTCGTGTAAGAGTGAGACAACAAATTTGCCAACTGTAGGCCAAACTGGTTTAAATTCTGGAAATTACATTTGTCTTACAAATGTCGACTCGTGGTGGTAAAAGTGCCCTAGTTGCGGCAATTAATTAATAACTTTAAAACTAAAAGTGATAAATACACTTTTAGCATATCGTTAGAAAGGGCATGGACTGAGGATGTTTTAAAAAAATCAGAAGAACTCCAACCCTGTTAGTTTTTTTTTAAACCCCATAGAAAGTTGCCCTTAAAATTATTTCTTTACCTTACTACGGTACTTCAGGCCCCATAACTTTTCTTCTCCACAATTTTCTGGTGTAAAATAATTTTTTGCAGGACCCTAAGACTCTAACGATTAAAACAAGACCATTAGCCGACCGGTCCCATGGATAGATTTTGAGCTACAGGTAGTTTTAGTCAAAAAATCATAAAAACGTCAAATAAAAAATAATAATAAATTAAAAAAAAACCTTGAGGCCAAGGTCAATATAATGGGCGGGGGTAGGTAGCAGACTATCCCTAGTTTCTACCCTAGGCGTATGTACAGCTCCCTTCCAAACACCCTGTATACTATGCCCCTATGTTTTTTTTTTTCATTTATATTTGTCAAATTTGTACACCAAACCTCTGTCGACAGCGAAATTTTGAGCATATTTTGGGTGCTCTAGTGCTTCTAAAGATAATGTACCATCAAAAAGGTAAACAGGGGCATAGTATATATCTTTCGTTTTTAGTTTATGGAATATCTTTTTAATTGGTCCGATATTTGAGAAGAAAATAGGTGAGAGCCAAACCTCGTATCATGACTTTTTACAAAGAAAATTCAGTCGGCGCTCTCTGCCCATATTTCCTCTTAACCTGTTAGTTGTAGATCTTTGACAGTCGCTACGGACAGTCAGAAGCCAGAACATCTGACATCAGTTTTGGTTCAGATGTTCTGCCATCTGATTGTCAAGGGTCAAGGTCAAGGGCTACCTATCCTGTTACCAAGTTACTGGGTTACGGAGATCAGATTAGGCAGTCGCTCCATGTAAATACGTGTGATACCCATGTAAAACGTCAACAACAAAAGGTGCACGGTTCGGGTTGGTCGTTTCCTATGGAGAAGAACCGGCAAGAAACTCCATGGTTACTCTTTTTAAAAAGTGGTTTGGTTTTACAATATTTCCATGTTACAGCATTAGTACTTAGATATGGGGGGACAACGTAGGCCCGACAATAAGTCGACACTAAAAATAAAGATAGTATATTACATCAAAAAAAAAAGTAAAACGAGATAAAAGTTAACAAATGTTAACAAGCATCTAGAAATCTTGAAGGCCTACAATGTTCACACATTCACAAAACGATCGGTATAAGAATCTATACAAAGGTAAAAAAAAAAAAAAAAATTGGCACAAATGTTGTTATCAGTGCTGTAAATATTCGTCGTCCCTAACATAGGTGGGAAAAGGCAGACAGAGTCTATTTATTTAGACACATTTCCCTATATATTATTGCGTTACAACTGCCACATACATCGTCCGTCGCCACCAGTCTGCAAAATTTCACCGCTTTAATTAGCGCATTCATGAGAAATCTTCGGGGATAAACAAACACACTCACATAGAAGTGTAACTATGAAGTTCTAATTACTATAATTGAAATTACGATACTGCCTCCTGTCATTGACTTTAAATGTACCGTTAGTTTTTAGGTAGGTTCAGTTACTTTACGTAGCTTATATTATATCGTAAATTTTGCTGGCAAGTTGTGCTAGACCTTGACCTTTGTATTTTGCTTCGCATTTTGCCTCAATAGGTTATCTTTATGTCGTGGTGGCCCAGGTGCCCAGTGGCTAAGACCTTGCCTCTCGTGGTTGAGGTTGAGTACCAATGTGACTTTTGTCCAACCAATGTGAAGTTTATCTTGGACATCGCTGACAACGGTGAAGGAAAACATCGTGAGGAAACCTGGACAAAATATAGCGAGTTTATTATAAGATTTTGCATCATTGGTGTAATTGCTGCAAGGCGTTCCAGTGCGAGGATAAACTTATAAATAAATCTAATAGAAAACCTTTCTGTAGTGGTGATCTATGTAGAACTTGCCTTTCTTATACTTTATTGTTTAAAAAAAAACTTAAATAATACCTCGCTTGTCTTCAAATGCGTTCAGCATTATTTGTTTGTCCTTACCTTTTCCTTATCTACTGGGAACCTCCCTCTAGTCATCGATGACGCTCCATATCTACTTAAATTAATTAAATACTTAAACATAAGTGGATTCTGTAGTGCCTCCTTGAGCTTAGCAATACTGGTTCTAAGTGAATTACTATATTTGATAATAAGTACTAAATAAATCACGTGAGATATATTACAAAAGAACCTTTCGTCCCTTCACAGCGTCTCAGAGTCAATCAATAAGAGATTTGCCTCACAGATTACGTCTGAAATCCTGAATATCGCTTACAATGGGTAGGTGCCATGCTGCCAGCTGTATTAAAGCGCTTCAGTGCTCACTTATTACCAGTAAAACGGGGTGAATAGAAACGTAGGGGTAAATGGGAACAACACTTTGATTAGGATTTTATCTTTGATACCACTTTATGGTTTCAAAGAAAAGGTAATGGCCGCGACTTACGTGTCGTAGGTTCGAACCCAGGAAGGCGCTTTACTTTGTGTAAATTATTTCATCACCACTGTTCTCAAAACGGTGAAGAAGAACATCGTGAGGAAACCGGCATGTACTAAAACCAAAAATTCGAAAACTTGATATCAACGGTCATCAGATCATCAATTATTCCCGATGTCCACCACTTGGTTGGCCACCACTGGGGGACAGCGACACGGATTTTTAATTATTCACTTTGTCATCCACTGGGGTCAGTGTCACAGAATTTTAAACATTCCCTATGGCCACCGCTGGGAAACAATGTTACAATAAGGTCCACTTAAATATAAAAAAAAAATCATCATCCTATTACTTATTAAAGGTGTTATTGCTTATTAGGGTTCCGTACCCAAAGGGTAAAAACGGGAACCTATTACTAAGACTCCGCGGTCCGTCTGTATGTCTGTCTGTCTGTCACCAGGCTGTATTTCTGTTGCCGCTATAACAACAAATACTAAAAACAGAATAAAATAAATATTTAAGGGGGGCTCCCATACAAAAAACGTGATTTTTATGCCGTTTTTTGCTATAATGGTAAGGAACCCTTCGTGCGCGAGTCTGACTCGCACTTGGCCGGTTTTTTTTTTATTAACCCCCGCCGGAAAAAGAGGGGTGTTATAAGTTTGAAGTGTGTTGCTGTGTATCTGTGTGTCTGTCTGTGGCATCATAGCGTCCAAACGGATGAACCGATTTTGATTTAGTTTTTTTTTGTTTAAAAGGTGACTTAATCGAGAGTGTTCTTAGCTATGTTTGAATAAAATCGGTTCGGCTGTTCAAAAGTAATGGGCGTTTTACTGTTTGGAACGGGGTGTTCTGAAGATATCGTTTCATAATTACGTGTTCAATAGATTGCCGAAGCGTGTCTATTATAAAGTAGCTAAATTATGTAGCATGAAATAAAAATGTGTCGGGGATTTTTAAATTTTGAAATTTTACTTGTTTTAATTGTATAATTAACCGACATAATATTTTCACAGCGATAACAGACTTCTACAGACTGTACTTCGGGAAGAATAATAAAAAAATCCGTGTGGTGGCCAACCAAGTGGTGGACATCGGGAATAATCGATCGATCATCATCATCAGACTTTTGAATGTTCCCACTGCTGGGACACAGGCCTCAGTGAGTGGGAATGGGCCGTAATCCACCACGCGGGCCCAATGCGGGTTGGTGGATGTCACATGTATTCGATTTTTAACCCCCGCCGGAAAACGAGGGGTGTTATAAGTTTGACGTGTGTTGCTGTGTATCTGTGTGTCTGTCTGTGGCATCATAGCGCCGTTTCATCAGTTTTTGTTTGTAAGGTGATTTTGTCGAGAGTGTTATTAGCTATATTTGAATAAAATAGGTTTAGCCGTTCCAAAGTTATGGTCGTTTTACTGTTTGAATCGGGGTGTTTTCGCAAGATAAATGTGTCGGAGGTTTTAAAAAATTTGAAATTTTACTTGTTTGTTTCTAGGACATACCGGTTGCCTCACGATGTTTTCCTTCACCGTTTTGAGAGCAGTGGTGGTGAAACAATTTAAACAAAGTAAAGCCCAGGCGGTTTGAACCCACGACCTACAACTTATAAGTCGCGGCCGATAGCACTAAGCCACCACTGCACTAATACGTATTTTAGTCATTAAGTATTGGGATTAGTTCGTAATGGGTGGTTGAGTACCACTCTAAATGTTTCAAGTGTGCTGAAAACCAATGACTCATTTAGTTTTCCCCTTGTTAATCTTTATCTAATAGTTATTTATGCTACGAGTACAAGTGCTTCCCGATGAGTGGGATTTTAATAAATTTTGAATAAATCGACACGAGTCGGGCATCATCTTACGTACCTATGTGTATCATACAACATTTTACTATGCATTTTACGAGGAAATAAAAAAAATATTATATCTGAACCAAGCAAGAAATTAATAATATAGCTTAGCTTATTCAAAAAATAAATACAGAAAATTAAAAAGCACTAGTTTTTTCACTAGTGACACTTTCCGCACAGTTTGGCTGCTTGGAAAACGCTCTTTTCGTAGACATGCATTGTAAACACATTTTCAGCCAGTTATTTGATTAGGATATGTAGATATGACTACGAACCCAATGACTGTGGTAGGTAGGCAGAAATATAAGGTGTCTCGCATTATTCTAACCTATAAAGGAGGTTAGTTCCTATCTTTCTATTCACTCCCCAAAATCCATAAAGTAGTTGAAATATCATAAAAACCCGAGTATACAGAAGTCGTTGACCAACACTGAATAAGCAGGTAAATGTAATTGGTAACCTAATTCGTTACCACGATACAGTGCGGCGAACGTGTCGTATTAAATAACGAAATTAATAGTTGGCAACGACCTCCAGTTACATTGTACTTTCGTTTTTAATAACCTCACGTACTTTAAGTTAAAACGAATAATTGGAACGAGCTCCTGCAAAATTATAAAGCACAGCTGTTAAAAGTTACGTGGAATGAGTGTAGCTCATTAAAAAGTTGTCCCTAGCTGCCTTAATATCTTTGTGCCTATGTATTATTCTGATGTATAAGCTAACTTACTGTAAAGATTCATCAAAATCCGTTCAGTTGTTTTGATTGAAAGAGTAACAAAAATGCGACTTTCCAAAAAGTATGTTCTCTGATATCTCCGTCAATTGTAGACCGATTTTGATAATTATTTTTTTGTTTGAAAGAGTATGTTCCGAAATTGCTCCCATTTTTAACCGACTTCAAAAAAAGGAGGAGGTTCTCAATTCGTCGGAATCTTTTTTTTTTATGTATGTTCCCCGATTATTCAAAGACGCCTGGACCGATTTCAAAAAATCTTCTTTTGTTTTGAAGGGTATACTTCCTAGTTGGTCCCATATTCATCAGGTCAGGATCTGATGATGGGATCCTAGAGAAATCAAGGGAACGCCTCAAATATTATAGGCATTTATATAGTGATTTTGGTATTTTTTGGTGAAGATCTGATGAAGAACTTCGAAGACATACAACATAACTGTTCATTATATAACGGCAAATCTTTCGGGATTGCTGCAATCGCATGTCTGTTTATTGTTTATACCATTTCATAACATAACATCACGCCAGTAGGTACGCTCCTAAGGGGTACGCAGATGTGTACAGCTGTTCACCTTGGTACACTCTCAATTTACCTTTTATGTTCAAGTTACATGATATTCGGGTAATCTATTCTGGTGCAATTAAAAAGTGAAAAAAAAAACTTTTTTACAAAAAAAAACTTTTTTCAAAAAAAAAACTACTGACTTCCAAATAAAAAAACTACCAAGTATAATTAACTTTCTTTTAGGAAGTCGGTATCCATAACGCGAAAAATTTGTACCTACCAAAGACACCGACTTCCAAAAAAAAAGTTTTTTTACTTGGCAGTTTTTTTATTTGGAAGTCGGTAGTACTTTTTTTTTATTGTAGGTACCTAATGCCTACTCACAAACTTTCACATTTATAATATAGAGTAGGATTATTAGTTTATGGCATTTTAAAACCATTTTTCATGTTGGAGGTTGATTGATGTTGATTTATTTATTTTGGAGGACCATAAACATAATTACTTTCATCAATGGACGATTAACGAAGTAATCTTTGGTGATTGTGTTTGATGAAAGGGTTTTAATTGTTGTTAATTTCTTACTCTATTTTCGGCAGTTGAGATCGTTATGTGGTACCTATGTTGTATTTTACCTATTTATAATTTTAAAATATAACAATTGCTTACTGGTTCTGTCTCATTTACATTTGTATATGTACCGTTTGAGAAACAATAAATTTTTCATTTTTTTTTTATTACCTATTTCTAACTTCCATATTACTTAGTTTATGTACGTAGTTTCTTATTTCCCACCAGACAATATAAGTTAAGTCATTATTTACTTTCCAAAGCTAACAAAGTTTTACCGAAAAGGATTTCAGTTATCTACATTAAATAAACTCTTATCTAACACAAACCCACACATTTTTACGACACTTGTGAAGTAAATATATGAAAATACATAATGACGTATTTTCCCCATTTCAAGTGTAAACAATCTAGCCGATAGTGGTAAGTGCTTCGAATGAAATACTAATAAAATGCCTAATAAATAATGAAATTCAGTGATAAGGCTTACGTGGGTTTGGCATTGAACTTTATTATTTATTTTCTACTTTTTTGTATTCACAACGGCGCAGTTTTTATGCGCAGGTTGGTTTTGAATTAATTCGCCATGCTTACTGTTAGCAAACGCTTGCTGTGATAATTGTACAGATTTTTCAATTTTACTGCATATTAATATGATTTGAAACCTTTTCATACATCTATGATTTAAACGATTACTACATAGTTCATTTCTCCTAAAGGCACTTTACAGCTCTTAGCTATATCACAGATAATAAACTGCCGAGCAATGAAAAAGTTCCACCCACAAAATAATATAATTTATTAAATTAATATTTACGTTTTTAGTTGGTAATATGCTGATGCGCTGTTAAATGTACTTCAATATTGCAGACGGCGTCATTAAGCTAGCCTTTCTCGTTTAGGAGTAATTTGGTGCTATGTCACTGCAACTTTTTCATTGCTCACGAGTGTATAATACTAGCATGCAGATGCCTCATCCCATACAAAGAAACCGTGCCGAACTAGCGTTTTTCGTTTTTAAACTGATTATTTTTATAAGAACATCGATTACGTTCGGTTCCGTGCCACGGATATAGATGGTGTTAGCAGCGACTTGCAAGTAAAAGGGTTTACTCGGTTCGTGAATACTATATTAATAAATACAGCGATGATTTGTATTGTAGTATTTTTTGCACGTTTTTACAGTTTCATTGTACCAAAATGTGTTACAAAACAAATAAAAAAATCGAGTGGATGCCTCAGAAATTTAAAACCGCGCCATCTATTGCCATCATTTTTAAATGATTCATTCAAATAATCTTTGAAATGTGAATTAAGAGCCCAATATTCCTTAATTTTTTGCTTAGGAGAGTTATTTAAACGTTCATGTTTTGTCATACATTTTTTTACGAACGTCGAAAGTCAATAACAAGTCGAAGCTTATCACGCCATCTAGTGCAATTTATTTGAACCAAATTTTCTTTCTTCGCTTTGGGTGCCCGTGGCTATATGAAAACCATTATCTTAGGTAGGTACTATATTTCGAAACATACTCTGCAACAAAAAGTTTTTTTTTAAATCGGTCTACAATTGAAGGAGATACCGGAGAAAAAAAAAACTTAAAGTCGAACATAGAACCTCCTCCTTTTTCAAAAGTCGGTTAAAAACCAAAGCTGCTGTCCCGACTAGATACCGCGATTGTTACAACCAAACCTTATATCCAAATGCGATTTTCATTCCATTTCAGTACGGCATTTGTGACCTTACTTAGGTACCTTCCTATAAATACACGTACAAACAAATAGGCTTCGTTTTGTCGCCAACAAAAATAACTCAGTCATGGCATTCGAGGTTGCGAGGCAGTCCGTACAAGCACGAAACGTGTAAATCCAATGTTTTATATAAGACCAGTTACAAGAAAGTGCTAGAGAAAATAGGTCTTCCAAACGGTGTTATTTCTAAGAATATGTATGGAAACTCTTTGGATTCAACACAGATGAATTGCGAAGATGTTTTGTAAGTGATTATCCTTATTTATTCGTGTCTATTTATGTTATCAAGATGGTACATAGGGAAAATCGTACTTTATACAAAGTGAAGAGTTAATTTGAGGTTAATTTAAGGCTAACGTACTAATATGTTTGTTATGATACCATCCCGTGCCACCATGTTTCCTTGGAAGCTAATAAAACCTTCCCAAGCTCAACAAGATTTTGTTTTCTACAATAGTCTAGCTAGAAGATACAATCAATCTGCCAAGCCTTTTCCTAACTATGTTGGGGTCGGCTTCCAGTCTAACAGGATTCAGTTGAGTACCAGTGTTTTACATGGAGCGACTGCCTATCTGACCTCCACAACCCAGTAACTGGGTAACACGTTACACTGTGGCTAGACTGGTGTCAGATCTCAAGCTTCTGACTACTCGTAACGACTGTCAAAGATCTTCAAATGACAGCCCAGATCAACGGCTTAACGTGCTTTCCGAGGCACGGAGGAAACTCGGTATGTTGAAATGGTCACCCATCCACGGACCGATCTCGCCAAGGGTTGCTTAACCTTGTAGATCGACCCGTGCGGCTGTTATTATTTAGCCACGACCTGGAAGATACATAATTATATAATGTTATTGAATTTATACATTTATTCACGCCTTTATTTATACCAAACATACTTATGATTATTGAACAGCTTTATTTCTTTTTGTTTTATTAATATTGCATCTGGTTCCTGCTAGTTTTGATTATTTTTCACTTCTTTTCAATTCTTAAACAAGTTTTTAGGCAAGTAAACAATCAGGCTAATCGCCAAAACGTAGTGCAGGTCAAAGAGAACTTAACTATGTACCTACCGTTTGATTGCACAAACAATATTATACGGCAAACGCAATAATTTCTAACCGAACAGGTTCTTATCTCCGATTTAAGCTGGCTGGTTTGACCATAGAGCATTGAGATGCCTTAGCGGCGACTGCTAGAGACGGCATGTCAATACTTTCTATATACTCAATACACAGACTACTTAAGGCATAGCACGCACAGCGATTTTCATTCGCGCGAATTTTTTAGTACTATTTGGGCGCGTTTTTTTTTCCGCAGTGCGTGCAGCTTCATACATTTAGGCATAGCACGCACAGCGATTTTCATTCGCGCGAATTTTTTAGTACTATTTGGGCGCGATTTTTTTTTTCGCAGTGCGTGCAGCTTCATACAATTCCATAGGACACAGAATGCGCGGAAAAAATTCGCGCGAATAAAAATCGCAGTGCGTGCCATGCCTTACATAGGACACAGAATGCGCGGAAAAAAATTCGCGCGAATAATAATCGCAGTGCGTGCCATGCCTAAGAGTTACTATACAATACTAACCAAGCATGCCAAGTGTGATGTGCTCACTATGGCTATAAGATGACTGCCGAAATTTGTGCCCACATGCCACGACGTCCGCGACTACGCGACATACTTGTAAAACTAAAAAAACTTACGATTTTAATTGTTTTTCGCCGAACCCCAATAATTTTTCTAAGATCGATTGTTTTTTTTTATATTTTAATGTAGCGGTACACCGCAGACTATCCCCTTTTTTCCCGACTGCCGAAGGAGGGTAGTGTGTTTATCAGTCTATGTATGTTTGTACCTATGTGGCTTTCGGGTTCTAGAGACAAAATGCGTTGGCCGATGTTGATCATTCTTACGTCAATCGATTCGTCTTAGCCTTGTGAGTGTCACTGGCTACATTCAAATTGGAAAATGGCGGATTTTGGGAGCCAGATTGTGGGGGGCCAATTTTTTTTTTTCTTCCAATCCCATCGTCAAAATTCAGGGTAGTGGTGATTTCAAAAATATGTAACACTTACTTAATTTATTTTAATTGTGTTTTTTTTTTTTTGGATTGTACATGGCATTTTGTTTTATTTTATTAACCCGCGACGGAAAAAGAGGGGTGTTATAAGTTTGAGGTGTGTTGCTGTGTATCTGTGTGTCTGTCTATGGCATCATAGCGCCTCAACGGATGAACCGATTTTGATTTAGGTTTTTTTTCTTTGAAAGGTGATTGTATCGAGAGTGTTCTTAGCTAAGTTTCAATAATAATTAATCGGTTCAGCCGTTCATAAGTTATGCGCGTTTTACTGTTTAGATCGTGATGTTTTCGCAAGATAAATGTGTCGGGGTTTTTTAAATTTTGAAATTTTACTTGTTGACATTAATTTTAAATGATATTACATACAGTGTACCAAAATGCATAAATTGATTATTCTTTTTGTTTTGATTTTAGTGTATTTTACTTTTGACATGATGTGTGTGTATTGTAAGTGTATCTAATTTTAAGTGACTAACATTGTATATAAGAATTTGTACGTACTAACAAAACTATGGATTTCATATCTGAAGTAAATAAATAATAATATGTTTAAATGTACCTAATTCGAAAAAAATATGTTAACTAGCAAGTGCGAGTCGGACTTGCTAGTTCCGAAATTAGTTACGAAGAGTTCCGTACCATTATCGCAAAATACGGCAAAAAATCACGTTTGTTGTATGGGAGCCCCACTTAGATATTTATTTTATTCTGTTTGTAGAGTTTGTTGTTATAGCGGCAACAGGTATACATTATCTATAAAAAATTCAACTGTCTAGCTATCACAATTCATGAGATACAAACTGGTGACAGATAGACAGACATATCGTGGAGTCTCGTTTTTACCCCCATATGCTAACGACTTTTTTTATTTATAACTTTTTACGGAACCCTAAAAATTTATAAATAAAAAAAGTTAATTAGAAAAATCAAAAAACCCATCTGGTTTTGGTCAGATTTTCTTCTTGTTTACGTCTTTTTAGTTTGCTGCTTAAGCAGTCCGGTTTTTTTTATTTTTTGAATTAACTTTTTTATATTAAGTTCTTTCAGTCCATTTAAAAGTTGACTGGTAGATAGAGCTGTCAGCGATAAGACCGCCATTGTACCCGTATAAATTAAATTCTGTAAAAAAGATGTGTAACTTTTTTGTTGTACAATCAAATATATTCTATTCTATTGAAGTAGCCTGCGTTACTCCTTATAACATCAGCTATCTGCCAGTGAGAGTCCCGTCAAAATGGTTCCAGCCGTTTCTTAGATTAGGTACCCGGCATAGAAAACATTTAAACAAAAAAAAAAAAATTAGTACCGTATATATTTTCAAACGCATTTACTAACAAATAAAATTTCAAAATTTAAAAAACCCCCCGACACATTTATCTTGCGAAAACTTCCCGATTCAAACAGTAAAACGCCCCATAACTTTTGAACGGCTGAACCGATTTTATTCAAACATAGCTAAGAACACTCTCGACACAATCACCTTTCGAAGAAAAAAAGTAAATCAAAATCGGTTCATCCGTTGAGGCGCCAACACACCTCAAACTTATAACACCCCTCTTTTTCCGTCGGGGGTTAAAAAGATATTATTTTGATATTACAAAAGACACTTCGACTTTATTTATTTGTATACATGGCGCCTCAAGTCTCATCCCCTGATTATTTGTGTTTTGTGAGTTTGGCTAACTATTCTATAACTTTAACAAAATAACTACTCCTTCGCTACCAATTTTCCTGTTTTAATAACTGGTGGTTGCGAAATGAAGTAGGCACGTCGATACTTGTAACCGCGGCTTGAATATCTTAAGTATGTACTATGTAGGAGAAGTTATTTATGTTTTTGAGAATTAAATAGAAATTTCTGTATTTAGACCTGGCCAGTTGGCAGTTACCAGGTGGCCCAAATAATAGATCACTCCATGTCTACAATCCTTCCCAATCTTTCTATTTACCTGACTGCCGAAGGATGGCAATGTGTGTAACATGTATGTTTGTTCCTATGTGGCGATCTAGAGACCAAGCGCGTTGACCGATTTTGATTCTTAAGTCAATCGATTCGTCTTAACTTTGCGAATGTCACTGGCTACATTAAAATTGGAAAATAGAGAAATGGCGGATTTGGGGCCCCATATTGTGGAAGCCCAATTTGTTTGGTATATCAAAATAAGGGGTTTTAAGAGTTGATTTCAAAAATATATAATACTGTTATGTTTAAATTTAGTACATTTATTCGAAAAAAAAAGCTAAATAAAAAGTTATAAATAAAAAAAGTTAATTCAAAAATTAAAAAAAACTCGACTGTTTAAGAAGCGAACAAAAAAGACGTAAACAAGAAGAACATCATGCTGGGCAGCCAGCTCGCGAATTAGCGAATATGTTTTTTGTTACCAAGTAGTTACCTAGGTGTCATAAAGGAGGACTAATAAACAAAATAACAACTTCTTCGCTATCCGACAAAATGGTAATGAGAATGGTTTCAGCGAATCGTTGTATCAGTGTTATTTTTCTTAAGCCACATTTGGTCTATGTATTATCATTTTCCTCTGTTCTGAGCGCTCTGGAGAGCTTACACACTGCCTCGCTATTTTCTGGGGCCTTACTCTGAGATGTCAAAACTATCTTAATAGGTTACTTCATTACTTCTAACCAGCAAGCGTGCTTCACCGTTCTTGAGCTTCTTGACGTTACGTTGACATCTACTCTCAATTTTGACATACACTGAGGCAAAGGCTCAGCTGGCTGCCAAAAAGTTGGGTATCCTTGCAAATGGGGGAAGGTACTTCACGACAGCACAGCTGCTCAACTTTAAAATTCGATCATGCATGGATGCATGTTCTCATCTCTGGGACGGATATGCCAAATACCAGCTTGATGCTTCAGAGTCGATCGAAAAGCGGGCCAAAAGGCTCAAAGCCTTGAACTTCATCGCCGAGTTGCCAGCTTGTCGGTTTTTATCGTTTACATTTCGTGGAGTGTGCGATGGAATTGCATAATCTAATTCCGCCCAGCCCGTTCCATTATCGGACTACCAAACGTACGGCGATGCGCTATTTGTACTTAGTGGATATCCCACCTATACGCACAAAATGTTTTGGGGACACTTTTATTATGCGTACAGCTAAGGAGTTTGATTCCCTACCGGAGTCTGTGTTTCCCGATAGCTACAATGTAGAGGTCTTTAGTGAATAGGTTTTATCTAGGCAAGCGTGCTTCACTGTAGACCACATCAGATGAGATAGTGGTCAAGCGCGAGTCTATTTTCGAAATAATATAAATCTTGATTTCACTGTGTGTGTAAGAGAGAGGGACCTATACAGGACGAAGAGCACTATCCCTTTTTAACCGACTGCCGAAGGAGGGTAATGTGTTTATCAGTCTATGTATGTATATTTGTTCCTATGTGGCGTTCCAGAGACCAAACGCGTTGGCCGATTTTGATGATTCGTACGTCAATCGTTGCGAGTGTTACTGGTTACATTAAAATTGGAAAATATAAAAATCATCACACATCTGGTTTTGGTCAGCCAGCCCGCGAATATGTATCCTCCGACCGCACAGCATTTTTTTTTTCTTGTTTACGTCTTTTTAGTTCACTTTTTAAGCAGCCTGGTTTTGATTTTTAACCGACTTCCCAAAAAGGAGGTGGTTCTATGTTCGACATTATGTTTGTTTTTTTTTTTAAATTATTTTTTATCATGATGACGTTGACACGTTATAGTACGGCCCGTGGTAACTAGCATAAGTTTCATCGCACCTGATTCCTCTTCTGCTAC
Organism: Orthosia cruda; assembly: GCA_964057195.1. Lineage (NCBI taxonomy): Eukaryota > Metazoa > Arthropoda > Insecta > Lepidoptera > Noctuidae > Orthosia > Orthosia cruda. Next base: position 10,910,069 of record OZ059831.1, read on the forward strand.
AAGAAATTCTTAACTTTAATTGAACATAACTTATTTTTGTGGTCACGGTCAGCTTAGGGAAATGACCTGATGCGAAAATAAGCAAAAACGCATTTGGGTTCTTTACGTATATTAAAGATTTACTTTGAATTGCAAATATTATGTATGAAGGTATGTGCAATATCTACATACATAGTTATTGTAAAGTATAGCACCTACTCGAGCTTGTGAATGTCATAAGGTTCCGTATACACCGACGCGCGAAGCGACGCTGCATGCACTTTTTTCAAATATAGCAATACAATATAGAGCTTAAGTTATTTATTACACAACTAGCTGTGCCCGCGGCTTCGCTCCCGTTACCTACCCTACTTACCTTTCTACCTGCCTAGATCGAGCGTTCGCTGCATAGAATACTATTTACTCTAGGGAAAAGAATATAGACTTCATACAAAAAAAGTAAAGACAGATTTGCTGCGCGCCATCTAGTAGCACTCCAGAACACCACACCGAAAATATGGATTAAACATGAATAAAACCGTTATGGACACCGAAAAAAAATGGTACCTACTAAAACCACCGACTTCCAAAAAGAAAGTATTTTTTTACTTTGTAGTGTTTTTATATGGAAGTCGGTAGTATTTTTATGAAATAATGTTTTTTTTATTTTTCACGGTTTTGTCGTACCTAATAGACAAGTTTTTTAGTGAGGTACCTATAATGCCAGAATAGATCACCCGAATATCATGAAACTTGAACATAACCGGTGAAATGAGGGTGTACCAAGGTGAACTGTACACGTCTGCGTACCCCTTTAGAGCGTACTGGCGTGATGTTATGTTATGAAATGGTACAAACAATAAACAGACATGCGATTGCAGCAATCCCGAGAGATTTGCCGTCATTTACTGAAGAGTTCTATTGTATATCTCCGAAGTTCTACATCAGATCTTTACCAAATTAAATTTGACCTATTTGGGAACATACTTTTTCAAACAAAAAAGAATATACAGGGTGTCCCAGAAATCGACGTCAAGCCGTAAATGGGTGATAGACCAAGTTATAACAGTTCTCAGAAAAATACGAAAAAAAATCTATCTCATGTTTAAAAAAAATTATGTTCACTTTAAAAATTTACTAAAAAAATCAATCCCTGTAATGGTTCTTTAACTCCAATTGCTACAAATCCCATAATTTATAAATTTTTTTTATTATTATGTAATCTTGAATAATGCTTGTGTAGATTTTTGCCTAAAATTTAAAGCCAACTCCTCCTACTTAGAAGAAAATTAAACTTTTTCAAAACCAAATTATTCAAATTTACTGTTTCGCCCAACTTTAACTGACTGTACTGAAAAAAAAATGTACTACGCTAGTTTGGCAAGTAACATGAAAAATTGGCGCATTTAATAAGGATTCAAAAATGGTGTAACACTTGCTAGATTACGTTTTCAATAATTGGTCAAATTTTTTTTTGTAAATAGTATCGGTTTTTACCCAAAATGTCCATACTTCCTTAAAATGACTTAAGCTTACCTAAAGCTTTGCTAAACTCCGTTTCTAATTCGATAGAGACGGAGAGAGTCATTTTACGAAGTGTGAGCGAGATAAGAAATCGAAATTTTACGTAATTTAAGAGCAAAGTTATGATAGTGATTCAACCTTAAAAAGGTTGAATCACTATCATAACTTTGCTCTTAAATTACATGCATAACTTTGCTTTAAGTCAGGACCAGTTTTCTCATCTTAGAAAAAAAAAACAAATTATCAGATTTAATTTTTTTTTATTACAATAAATGTTCAAACTGCCTTCCTTCGACGGCAATGCAAGCACGACATCTTCTTAAAAAAGATCTGGTTATTTTCCGGGCAAATCTTCCCCTATTTACAAAGACAACGGCTTCCGTTATTCTTTCCCGCAGCTCGGCTAAATTCTCTATTGTTTTTGAGTACACTTTCTCTTTTACCGCTCCCCAGTAAAAAAAATCTAGGGGATTTAAATCAGGCGAACGGGGTGGCCACAAGATTGTCCCACCGCGCCCTATCCACCTGAGCGGGTATTCTTCATCAAGATGTTCTCTTACTAAACGGGCATAATGCGCTGGGCAGCCATCTTGCTGGAACCACATTTCCCTGTAAACGTTCAGTGGCACGTCTTCTAATAAATCTGGTAAAGTATTTTGAAGAAAATCCAAATAAACTGCGCCATTCAAAATCTCTGGCAGCTCAAAAGGTCCAATTATTTTGCCATTTAGTATCCCGGTCCACATGTTTACTTTAAATCGATACTGTGACTTATCTTGCCTCATCAAATTTGGATTTTCTACATGCCACTCGTGCAAATTGTGCAAATTCATGTAGCCATCTTTTTTAAATGTTGACTCATCGGTCCATAAAATCTTCTCTAAGAATCGAGGGTCTTCTCTGTGCCTTTCTAGCATCCTTTGGCAAAACGCAACTCTGGGAGCGTAATCCCGTGGTAGTAATGATTGTACTCGCTGTACATGATACGGGTGGAACTCGTTCTTTTTTAAGATTCGGTGGGCGGTACTCTTAGATACACCTGTGCTTGTTTCGATTCCACGTACAGAAGCACTTGGGTCTTCTTGGACTGCTTGTAGTACGACGTCTTCGTACGGATTACGATGTCTTCCTTCACCATGTACTTGGTTAGGGAATCGTCCCTCTGATAGTGAACGGTGCACATTAATAAAAACTCGATGATCTGGGTGACGATTGTTCGGGTACCTCTCACGATAAAGTCTAGCGGCTGCATTGGCATTGCATCTGCATTCCCCATAAACGAGGTGCATGTTCGCATATTCCAATGCAGTGTACACAGCCATGGTAGTACTACACAATCACAGGATCAGCAACAGTCCAGAGTAAAGCACAGGTCGTCAGAAAGAGGAATTAAACAGTCCAAATCACAAGCAATTAAGTCCAGAAAACAACGCAAAAAGTGGTAAGTACGGAATCAACATGAACGAATACGGAGATGCGCAGTAAACAAAGCAGCGTAACGTACTGATTTGTAATTGTGTGTGCGTCTGCGCTTACAAAACAGAACAATAACTACTGCTGTCTCATTCGCACTCATCGGTAAATTGTATCTCCGTTTCATGATAAAGGTTGTGTCACTGATAAAGGTGGCGTCACTCTCTGTCTCGCTCACACTTCGTAAAATGACTCTCTCCGTCTCTATCGAACTAGAAACGGAGTTTAGCAAAGCTTTAGGTAAGCTAAAGTCATTTTAAGGAAGTATGGACATTTTGTGTAAAAACTGAGACTATTTACAAAAAAAAACTTGACCAATTATTGAAAACGTAATCTAGCAAGTGTTACACCATTTTTGAATCCTTATTAAATGCGCCAATTTTTCATGTTACTTGCCAAACTAGCGTAGTACATTTTTTTTTCAGTACAGTCAGTTAAAGTTGGGCGAAATAGTAAATTTGAATAATTTGGTTTTGAAAAAGTTTAATTTTCTTCCAAGTAGGAAGAGTTGGCTTTGAATTTTAGGCAAAAATCTACACAAGCATTATTCAAGATTACATAATAATAAAAAAATTAGATAAATTATGGGATTTGTAGCAATTGGAGTTAAAGAACCATTACAGGGATTGATTTTTTTAGTAAATTTTTAAAGTGACCATAAATTTTTAAAAACATGAGATAGATTTTTTTTCGTATTTTTCTGAGAACTGTTATAACTTGGTCTATCACCCATTTACGGCTTGACGTCGATTTCTGGGACACCCTGTATAAATCGTTCCACAATTGACGGAGATATCGGTGAACATAAACCACCACTTGTATTAGTTGTACCGTGGTTGTAGGCCACCACTTTTATTGTTAGGCTATTCAGACGGGCAATAGCGTTAGCGAAATTACGAACCACATTGCACGCACGTCAACGTCATTATTGACATTAGTAGTGTGATTAGAGACCTAAAATCTCATAACGTATTTTTTTAGTCTCGTGCAGTAGGTCCCGAATTATAATTTAACTCTAGCCACATTTGAAATAGCCCTTGAAGGTAATATTATAGTTGATTCGACATAGAGAGATGAGCCCTCTGGTTCGCTGCGTCCGCGCATGGGGGCGCAGTGGGCGGGTTTTGGGGACCTATCTACCATTTTTTTTTTCATTGGTTACTTCTTCGGAAAATCTTAACACCGCCTTTCAGAAAATGACACCAAATGCACGCCATCTATCGACTATGGAGTTCAACAGTCCCGAGTATCTGAATTGCGTATGTTGCTATATTTTACTTCTTGAACACTTTATAACTTTTGATAGCCTGAACCGATTGCGATGAAACAAAAACTAAGTAATACTTCAAGTTACGCACAATTTTATGTATAAAAGTTATCTACATTGGTTTGGTACATTTTACGTGATGCGTGCACAAATAAACAGACAAAAATTCCAAAAATGCTGGTAATGGGTTCTGTTGGTTCTCCTTTAACACCCTGGCTATTTGTTGGGAAATATTTTTGATGTACAAAAACGACTTTTCTACAGATTATAATGTATCATATGTATATATAAGATATACCGTACACATACCTACAGAACTTTGTGTTCTACAAAACAAGGTACATATTTCAGAGGAAAAATTCGTGGGATGCATTCGATGTATTCGAAATATTCGAATTCTCTCACTGAAGTATATAAGTACCTTTTTTTGCCCACAATTGCTAAACAACGTGACACTAATGCTAATGTCAGAGGTGGATGGAATGTCTCAAGAATGGAACGAGCGATTCAAATGCTGATAAAATCTGCATGTGAACTTTGCTTTATAACTTTAGGTGTACCTAAAGTTCATTGACACTTTTTATATGATGTTTATCAGTGCCAAATATACTTATTGTTATTCAAGATCATTTCTATTATGCTAATCATATTCTCAGTAGGTTCCCATGGTTAAAGGTACAATGTGATTAAATTTTCCAATTTAGTAAAAAAATACCAAGTATTCGGGATCGACCCGATTTTTGCGAAAATACCTAAAAGGTATTAAAAAAAGAAAATGTTGTTTGGAAAAACAAAATTTTCCTATCTGGCAGTAATTAACGATAAAAGCCTATGCGTATATTGTGTTCTCCGAAATCGACAAAATCACCGAAACACAAAAGGGCGACCCGTATAATGCCTCTAATAAGCATCGTTAAGAGAATTTCCGTGTATCACCACATTTAATTTACAAAGAGAACTCTAAAACGGACTCAATTAAAATACATTCCAGTTAATTACCGTGAAATTAATGGTCGGACATTTTTCTATTCACCTATTTTAATTTAATACACAATCTGTGTTAGAAAATGTGTGTTAATTATAATGCAGAAAACATTCGTCATCGATACTTTGTTTAGTTAGCTAATTAGTCATGCAGTCCGTGGATAACGAATTTGTTAAGGATAACAAAACGTTGACCATAAGAATCTTTATCTTAGAATTATCCAATATCCACTCGTTAGGTAGGCAAGTTTAGTTTCTTAATATTTCGTTCACAAGATTAGACTATCCTTTCTACCCGGCTGGAGGGTAATGTGTTTAACAGTCTATGTATGTATGTTTGTTTGTGATTACTGTGCCACCGTTTTTTCTGGAGTCACTTGGTGGGCGGACAGAGTACCCAGACTGAGTTCCCGCAACCCCGGTGTCCCGCCTGCTTGTGATGCAGACGGGGTTTCGGCGTTATTTGCATCGAGGCGGTTGCCTCCCAGACGCTTTCTTCTCCGAGTGGGATCGGCTCTCATAAGCGGGCGGTCTCCTTCTGAACTGATGGATTAAAGACTAGTAGACTAGTAGAACATTTCTTCTCGCGGCGAAAAGACCTGTGTCCACTAGAGAATATGACTATAACCTTTTGGTCTTCCCAAGTACAAGTAGCTTTAGTACACAAACACCGTCGCTTTAGATTACTATTAACATAATACGTAAACAGAATTATTAATCAATTAATACCTAATCGATATACAGTACATAACACATGTTAGGTGTCATTATTTAGATTTAACATATTCCAATACGCACATGTCTTCTGTCTGCCTAGTACCTACCTTTGTGAATATTAAATTAGGTAGAAGAATGTTGATATCCATCAGACATACATATATACAGACAGGACAGACAATAGATAAGTACATAAATGGTACTCTTTGTAACTTGAAGCAGGCGTGTTATGTGACACCGTTACTTAGGACTTGGCAAATACTTTTAGCTCAGCGGTTCTCAAAGTGCAGTCTTATGTGGCCCACCATAGTTTGATGGCAAATACTTTTAGCTCAGCGGTTCTCAAAGTGCAGTCTTATGTGGCCCACCATAGTTTGCCAGTGTTATATAAAAAGAACATAATGTATCTGTCTATAAACCCGGAATGTTGAAAATCACTAATTTAAAATAGAAATTAAACTATAGCACCAAAACAAAAATAAGAACAATTATCAAGACGACCTGGTGAATTATATTTCGATGCTTTATTGGAAAAGCCAGTCACCCGTATCTCTAAATATTTACCGTTGAGGAATATGCCTCTGTTTAATCATGCCACTTGGCTTAATTCTCTACTAATCTCATTAACATTCATTTGACTAGGCATGATTTCATGCCCTTCCATGTGAAACCATTCACTGTCTCACTGAACATAACAGAAATACGGTCCAGGATAAACGTTGAGCATCACTGCCCCAGGATAGTGCTGAGCGGTGGGTAACTCCGGAGTTACTGATTCAAAGGAGCCAGTTCCGAACGCGTATCCGTAAACCTTATTGAGTCCTCACAATTCTTATCGGCACCGGTGCCAAATGATACCGGAGCGGAGTAGCGCCGCCGGAGCCGCGGGTTGGCACTTGTTCACTCGCTCACTCGGTGCGTCGTGTCACTATAGTACCAGTTCGGTGCGCTCTAATTTCTATGGGGCTAGAGTTTAATATGGATTGACTGGCACGCAAAAAATGTGATTTTTGTGTCATTGTAATAGCCTAAAAGGTTCACCACGGTTTTATTATTATCTATTTTATTTTATTTGTTAATCTTCTACCAACTTTAACATTGTTTTAGTCGTATATATTTTTATTACGAAATTTAAATCATATGATTAAAATGACCTACTGTAAAGTTTGTAAACTGTCCCAATCAAAATGTGCCAAATGATTCAACGAACCGAATGAATCAAATGTTCTGAGTGAACCGGGGAACCAAAATGACCGAGTGAGTGCCGGAGCCAAACGGTCCAAAGGAATAACTAAGGTGAACCGATACCGGATTCGGAGTCGGAATCAGTGAATCAATTCACTTGCCGGAATAAAGATTACCCATGCATCTGGCGTTAGGGTCTATTATCGTACATAATTGGGCCACGGCCTTACGCGTTTGTTTCTGAATCTGATTTTCCTTGTATTTTAATTCTTGGCGAGTAGAAAAAATTGTTAATAATTAACTTTTCCGATGAATTTCACCTTGCCTCTGGGCTGGAAGGTAAGTTAATCACTTTACTTGGAAGCGTGTTCGTGGTTCCAAATGAAAGTCTTGGATAGGTATCGATATTCTATTAAAATTTTTGGGAAAATCCAGAAAACAGGAAGCCAGTTTTCTACATTTTTATTTTGTTTATTATTAGGGTTCCGTACCTCGAAAGGAAAAAACGGAACCCTTATAGGATCACTTTGTTGTCCGTCCATCCGTCTGTCTCTCTGTCAAGAACATTTTTCTCAGGAACGCGTAGAGGTATCTAGCTGAAATTTATATCAAATACTCGGGTATACTGTCCCTTAATGCTGTGAAAAAATAAACTACAAACTTCTAAGCCAATGCAATCAAAAGATACAGCCGTTTATGCCGCAAATTTCCGCAAATTTTAAACATTCGCAAAGGAATCAATACCTACAGGGTACTTCCCGTGATTTTAGAATCTTGAAATTTGGTACAAAGCAACGTCTTATAGCACAGATAAAGGACAAATTGCGAAAACCGTAAACTTTTTGTTACATCATATAATATTTTTTTTTTTAATAATTTTAAACTTACTACCCCTTTCCTCGTGAACGCGTAGAGGTATTAAATTGAAATTCATATCAAATTCTCAGGTCTATAATACCTTTAAGCTGAGATTTGTACGGAACCCTCGGTGCGCGAGTCTAACTCGCACTTGACCGATTTTTCAATCTGGTTCTGCCATAACCATTTTGTATGACAGATATGGTGACAATGTAGACACTTAACTAAGGCATGTCTGGATTTTATTTTCACTTACCTGCCTGCCCTGTTGCCCTACTCGGTCCTCCTCCTGGATCTAATCCCCAGAGTGCGCAGTATCAAAAAAAACACTCAGATATTGTCAGTAACTGAACCTAAACTAAATAGAATTGTTCCTTTTCATGCAAAAAGCTATAACAATTCAATCTCTAACTTTAGCTCTCTTTTGTTTTAGAGAACAATCAAAAGACCACGAGATGACATGGTGTTTCTGGCGGCGGAGACGACTGGTGGTGGCTCTGCTGGCATTCTTCGGGTTCTTCAACGTGTATGCCCTGAGGGTCAATCTGTCAGTGGCTGTTGTCGCCATGACAGAACCTGTGGAGACGAAGTTGGAAAATGGAACTATTGTTTTTGTGAGTATCATTTAGTTCGTAGTCCTTATTTAATCTGCAGACACCTCATCATCTTCTTGCCCTTATCCCATATTACTTGGGGTCGGTGCAACACGTTTTCTTCTTCCATACCGTCGTGACCTTCGTCACGCCATCACTGACTCTCTTTTCTTTCATATCACTCCTCACACAGTCCATCCATCTTTCTGCACTTCTCTCTTATCTCCACCATCTGCAGACACCTAAAAGTCTAAACTAACGGGCGCTTTGGCCCCTACCCGATATTATAAATGTGATATATTTATTAAAACTTCATGCAACATACAGGTACAAAGGTGGAATGAATGCCTGACGAATTCTCTATCATTTAGGTGTCGCGTAATGTGAGTGTAAATAGGCATGGGGGCATAGTTCAGTTGCATAAATTACATGTACCTGCCTGCCTGACGAAACTGATTATTAACGCTGTTCACCAGACCGTACCGGTCTTGAGCAACGAACCGGAGTACCCACGTGTATCAGTTCATTCATGACGTCTTGAATAGAGTACACAAATATAATTAAAAAAAACAAAAAACCCGATTGCTTAAGAAGCGAACTAAAATGACGTAAACAAGAAGAAAATCATGCTGTGCAGTCGGAGAGTACATCTGGTTTTGGTCAGCCAGCTCGCGAATATGTATCCTCCGACTGCACAGCATGTTATAATACTCACAACGGATCTTTGTCTCTGAATTGGCTGCAAGAGCCTGCGCAGTAGCTATTTTTGTGTCAATATTGAAAGTGAAGTTATCATTGTATAACTGTCTCTTTCACTCGCTTACGTTTGTCGCATCATCCTATCTCACTTACTCTATGCAGTTATACTGTTTCTTGCGCGTTAAGTGTCAAAACCAACTTCAGACACACAAAGATCCACTGTTAGTATTATATATAATTTTGAAATAACCCTTTATTTTGATACCCCACACGATGGGTTGGGAAGAAAATAAATATTAGGTTCCCACAATATGCCGCCCAAAGACCGCCATATTTAAATTTTCCAATTTTAATGTAGCCAGTGACACTCGCAAGGTTAAGACGAATCGATTGACGTAAGAATCATCAAAATGGGGCAACACGTCTGGTCTCTAGAACGTCACATAGGAACAAACCTACATAGACTGATCAACATATAACCCTCCTTCGGCAGTCGGGTAAAAAGAAGAGCCGATTCCAAATAAAAAGAAACGTGTCTATGAGGTTTAGTAAATCGTAAGATGTACCGTGTGATTGCTAGTAAAAGCCCGTAATTAGTGATTATCATAGATAATTTCGGACTTCGCGGTCATCCGAGTCATCCAAGTCATATTGATAAAAACCAATCATTTCAGATTTTATCAGTAAGACTTGGCAAATCATAGTTTTTACCGCAGTTCGGGCTATTATAGTAACATCTATAAAATAGTTCTAAGTTATTGGAACATCACTTAAGTGTAAAGAACCCTCTTGTTTGTCCTTCTACTGACAGTAAACCACAGTTGGAGATTAAAATACCGATCAAATCTAAATAAAGCTACCTTCCCCTACATGTAAATTTTAATAATTTAATTAAGATTGTGTGTTTTGTGTGCACTAAATAAATGATTTATCTATCTATCTATCTAAAATATTCGCATAGTAACTGTACTAATCCGTTCTAATAGATTCCCATACAGAATTCAGTCAACCTTATTGTTTTATTGGCAACAAACTAATCGGCGCGGCGATACACTTACTGCTGAGAGGCTTTTAATACTGGTACATTTAGTATTTATTACTTCCACTGGAATCAATATTATATAGGAAGCTCTTAGTGAAAGATTATCTCATATATATTCGCAATAATTTCGTCTTGATATGTTTTTGCCAACATGTACTTATGCCTGGCAAAATCTGGCTATTTCATGCTTTAAAGTAAATAATTGTATTCGAGAACTGCTGAAAGACATGTTTTTAGGCCAAGTCTGAAAAGATTTATATCCTCTGCTGTTGCTGTTTAGCTGTTCCCATTTATATCTGAGAATGAACATTAAAAGCGAGAACTAAAGGTCCTAAATGTCCTGTAAGATTTATTGTCATTTGACTGGCACCAAGAAAATAGTTGATGCTCATAACTTGGGTACCATTCCTTGATTTTTTTACACAGTTAAGCTGGCATTTTATGGGTCGATCTCCAAGGTTAAGCACGCTTGAAGACGGCAGTCCGTGGATGGGTGACCACTTACCGAGATTCCTCCGTGCCTCGGAAAGCACGTTAAGCCGTTGGTCCCGGCTGTCATTTGAAGATCTTTGGCAGTTGTTACGGGTAGCCTGAGATCTGACACCAGTCTCGCTAAGGGGTATCGTGTAACCCAGTTACTGTGTTGTGGAGGTTATGGACAGTCGCTCCATGTAAAACACTGAGCTGAATCCGGTTAGACTGGAAGCCGATCCCAATATAGTAGGAAAAAGGCTTGGCAGATAGATTCTAAGAATGAACAAACAAATAAACAAATAATTACACCTACTGCAACAAAAACAACCTTGATAATGAAACAAAGACAATGTAAATAGGGGTACAATCAGCTTCTATGTGTAAATTGTCATAGTGCAATTCTGCGACATTTCTAAGATAAGAAAATATTTAATTTTATCTCACTGTACGCTCTTATAAATGCGGGATATAATTTATGTAAATGGAAAACAATGGCTTTTTATTTATGTGTACAATGATTGATAACAGGGCTGGGAAGTAAGACGTAAACGACCCTTTGTGCCTATGACCTTGTTTGTTCTGTCTCCTGTTTGATATGGAGGGAAGTGAAAATTTGTATTTTTAACTACTCCTTCGTTATTCTTTTCTGATTAATTCCGTTGCGGTATCCAAGACAGGTTAATTCATTCTCCGCGACTTCGTCGAGCTTCACTGCCTTGGCGCTTTTATGGTGGTTGATTCTGGCTTTCAGGAGTTGCAGTGGTTTGGGAATAGTGCGGTGGGATTGTCCCAAAAAAAAAAGTCTGGGCAGTGGAAATTAGGTTCCATCTTACTCTATTGTCCATCTCTGATTAATTTCCATACAGTTGAATCTTTTCTCCGGGACTCAGGAGCTTCATTGACTCTGCGCTTTTCTGTTGGTCGCCATTGTTTCTGGCTTTCAATAGTTGCATTGGTTGGGAATAGTGTTGTGGATTTGTCCCATTAAATAAAAAATACAGTGCTAGGACCACATACCACTGAATCATTGTGCCCCGCGTCAACTACTACTAGAGACGCTATTTTAGAATTCTTGTGCCATGTCCATATTCTTGTCATGGGCCTTCAATTTTATGAGTGTACGTAACACTTTCGGTGACACTCACTGCAGACACGCTTGTTTTGTTTGGTAAGCTTTGCCGTCACTATCCGTTGCTGCGAAAGCGTCTCGTTGTTCTGTGACGAGGACTGTCTCGAGTGGGCAGGAAGTAGGTACTTAAATAGATTACATAATATCATCATTTATTAGTGCATTACCACTTAGCCTTGACCTACTCATAGAGAGATAATATTCTTTATTGTATATTGCAAGGCTGAACAAAAGAGTACAACATACACTAGAGCGTTTTAAACGGTAGTCCTATCGCTATACATTGAAATATGAATCATCATCTGGATGCCCTTCTCTCATGTTACCTGGGGTCGGCGCAGAACCACTCAATCCTTTCCTATTCCACTCCATCCTGTCACTCTATCACTTTCTCCCTTTTCTTTCATACAACACACAATTCATCCATATTTCTTTAGCACCTCTCTCCCCTTTCGTCCTATAAGTATGTAGTAATTTTTAATTTTTGATTTATGATTGTAGATAAGCGTAGAGAAATACTAAAGAAACGATAGAAGTGTGATGTTAACTTTACGATTATTACTTTTTCTATAATTGAGATGTATGTAGGTGTGACTGTCTTGGTCTACCCCTCGTCTTCACTTTCCTTCAGCCCAAGAAGTCTTCACTTCCCTTCAAGCCCAAGAAAGCCTTCATTTCCCTTCAAGCCCAAGAAGCCTTCTTAATACTAAAACTTAAAATACTCTTTCAGATACCAGAATTCGACTGGAGCTCTCAAACCAAGGGTCTGGTGTTAAGTTCGTTCTTCTACGGGTACCTTATTACGCAGTTACCTGGCGGCTGGCTCGCGGCTAAAATAGGAGGTAACAGGTTCGTTCCGTTTTCTAGAACCATACACGATAATGTCGCGAGTGGCTTGTGCAGCTAAAAGGCCACGTAAGATCAGCTTCGCATGCAATGCTGCAGCCAACCCTAGGGATAGCTGAACGTTCTTTGCAAATCAAGAACTCTGCATGCTTTTGCTAATACCAGAGAGCAATAAGGAAGACTACCTGTGATGCGCCATCAACTAATCAATCAGAGGCCAGACCCTGTAAATTGCCTCAAACATAATGTAGGTTTAAAGAATCAGATGGATGAATGGTCGCAGTGTGATACTATTATACAAAAGCATTGACTAATCAACTCCTGAATACTCGTTGGATAAAAGTATGGACCGTGCTAATAGTTAGCTAATAGCATCCTAACGCCCTCCAATCTTGAAAGTTGAAAGTGATTTTTTTTAAACTTGTCAGAAGCTTGAGATCTGACACCAGTCTAGCCAAGGGGTACCGTACTTACCCAGTTAATGGGTTGAGGAGGTCAGATAGGCAGTCGCTCCATGTCAAACACTGGTACTCAGCAGAATCCGGTTGAACTGGAAGCTGACCCCAACATAGTTGGGAAAAGGCTAGGCAGGTTGATTTTCACGTCTCGTAAAATGCATTTATGTATTTCATTTTTGCGTGAAACTAATTAATTGTATTACTTTCCAGGGTATTCGCGATAGGCATCGGCGCGACTTCTCTACTGACATTGTTCACGCCACCACTTGCGCATACAAGCACAGCCTTGCTGATAGCTGTCAGAGTTGTCGAAGGACTGTTTGAGGTAGGTTTAGAGGAATGTATGCTTAGAAATTTGAGCATTATTTTGACAAACTTCTTCGAGATAAATCGCAGTTACTGTACTGGCCATATACATGCGAGCAACGGCCAACAAGAGTTGTATGAAAATCCATATCCGTCGTGTTTAGCGGCCAAATAAATTACATAGTAAACTCATATCTGTCTCTTACTCCGAAACATGGCAACCAAGGAGGTAACTTACCAAAGGTTTTATTTAAATTTCGAATTGACTTACATAATAGAAAGCTGTTCCTAAAAGAAATATGAACACTTTAACACGGGAATAAATATTGTTGTTCGTCATTGATTTCGAAAAGTAATTGTATACGACAAAATGAGTTCTAGGTACTACTTAGTTCTAATTTCCGCGCATTATTTGAGAAAAGCACTATATAAGCCTTGGCCACAACTAGGCATTGATGGACTTACATATGTGTGCATACACATATGTAAGTCCATCAACATTACACGGTCGTCCGTCAATGCCTCTTTTGCAGGCTGCTGCAGTAATGTACTATAAGGATTCTGTTTCTCTTTTTGAAAACGTGGGATTTGCAGTGGACGAATACAGCCATAGTTTGACTAGGCATGGCAATATTAAGATCATAAAATGATAATTATCAGTTAATATTTGACATGACAGAAGATCGGTTTTTTTTTGTTTCCTTCAGATGATTTACCAAAGCTGTACATATAGTGCTAGTTTAATAGATAACACATTAGAACTAACATCAAATGTTCCATGTTCTTTGAATGAACATCAACATTTTTTATAATAATTTACAGAGAAGTTATCATTAACACTGAACGTAAGTTCTTTTATCTACTTCGGTTTCGTTATATTCGAATTATAAAATTGACAGCGGTTTCATTATGATAACCATAACGACATCGGGTTGCATTATGCGAATCGTCATAAATTCTAAAACACAAGCTAAGACATTCTGAACATACAGCCAGGTACCTATAATATTACTTCGAAATCGAGACAATGTAAATTATGTTTTTAAAAATGGAACAAGTTTAGAACAAAATAATCGTATACTATTTGGCTGTTGCGGCTACAAGATATTTGCCTTATACCTAATAAAGACTAAATAAAAAAAATAAAAAATGTGGACGCGGGTAAAATTTCTGACTGAAATTTTATTCCAAATTTTATTAAAAATGTCTTTAACATCAAGTGATATTGAAAATACACCACCAAGTAAAACAAATCGAGCAGTTGCGGCTACAAATAATTTACTACCAGAAAATCAAAACATGTGCATGAGAAATGAAATACACTTAAACACACTTCCTGAAAAACTTATTTGTCTATATCTGTGTTTTATTCCTTCCTTCGTAGATAAAATCTTGTATGCAACTGTACGTTAACGGTCTTTTAATAACTCGTGCCCACCTATTTCGGTACGCGTTACGCTTGTACCGAAAAATGGCACTCGTATTAAAAGACCGTCCATAACGTAACAGTTGCATAAATAGCTATTATATCGCTCGCATGTCTCGCAATGTGAACCAAGTCCTCATACAGCTCAATATTTCTCCCCCAGGGTGTAACCTACCCATGCATCCACGCAGTCTGGTCCCGCTGGGCGCCGGCCTCGGAACGCGCTCGACTGGCCACGTTCGCGTTCAGCGGAAGCTACGCCGGCACTGTGGTGTCCATGCCTATATGCTCCTTACTGGCGCACTATACTGGCTGGCCAGGAATCTTCTACGTTTTTGGTAAGTCTAAACTTCCTCTAAGCTACATATAGCGACATCTATACGGCGGTATAAGAAAGACGTGGACTGCCAGCGTCCAAATTTCTTCTCTAAAGATCGTACTCGTAGCGCCATCTATACCGCGGCATTCAAACTACGTGGACAGCCAGCGTATTACAAGATGATGTCGTCAACTGACGTCACATATTCCTACATCGCGCAAGCAAAGTTTACCGCGAAAACTGCAGGGTTATACAGCAATACGTTACTTAAATTTGACAAGTTTTCTTGTTAAATCAATTTTATTTTCGATTACAGGTCTTTCGGGTTTGGTGTGGACCACAATATGGTGGATTGTTGTGAAGGAGTCACCTGAAAAGGATCCACACATAACGCCGGCTGAACTTAAATACATACAGGTAAGTAATATATAAATTAATGTTACATACAGGATTAATTACATAAATGGTTATCTGAAGTCCGAAGAGAGGGGGAGGACTCGATAATCCTTAATTCCGGCAACCTGCTCTACTTCCGAGAGGGCGACGGTGTCGGGTTTATCGTCCACAGGTCCCTTGTTGCCAACGTAGTGAGGATCGAGAGTTTGTCGACCAGGGTGGCGTACCTTATACTAAGAATATCCTCAAGGTATTCGCTGAAGGTCATACAGGTCTACGCCCCGACCTCGGCACACCCCGACGACAAAGTAGAGACTATGTATGAGGACTTTTCCAGAGCCATGCATAGTCATAAAACTCACTTCACCATGGTCATGGGAGAATTCAACGCGAAACTGGGTAAACGAGACGATAATGAGCTGCGATGGGACAATTTGGATTTGGACGACGGAACCTCCGAGGTCACGTACTGGCCAGTTTAATGGAGAAGGGTATATGATGAACTCCTTCTTCAGAAAGCGTAAGCACAGGCAATGGACCTGGCAGAGCCCCGATGGTGCTACGAAAAATGAGATAGACTTCGTCATGTCGACGAAGAAGCAAGTGTTCAATGATGTCTCTGTGATCAACGCGGTTAAAACCGGAAGTGATCACCGTATTGTAAGAGGCACATTGAACTTAAATATTAAGCTGGAAAGATCTCGACTGATTAAATCTACGCTCCGTCCAGCACAAATTCAGATTTCAAGTGCCTAGGTAGCTCCGTGGACGATTACAACGATGGGTTCGTGGAAACTGTCCATACGGTCGGGTCTAAGTTTTTTAAGACCCGTCGGGCAAATAAGAACAAGAAACTATCCGATCCAACTCTCAAGCTCATGAAGGAGAGGCGTGAAATGATCCTGCAGTCTTCAGACGATGCGTGGAACTATCGGTGGCTCAATAGACAGATCTCGAAGTCCTTGAATAGCGACCTCCGCTGCTTTAATACAGAGCGTATTAACGACGCGATCGAGCGGAATAAGGGCTCCAAGGTGTTTTCAAGAGATCTGGCTTTTGGGCAGAGCCAGCTCACGAAACTGAAGACCGACGATGGCAGGATCGTATCCGCCAAACCGGAGCTTCTGAGGGAGATCGAGAGGTTCTATGGGCAGCTGTACACGTCAATCAGCAAACCTGTTGCGAATCTAGCAAACGACCCAAGAGCTAGATTGACCCGGCACTATACCGAATACATCCCGGATGTCAGCCTCTACGAGATTATGATGGCTCTGAAACAACTTAAGAACAACAACGCGCTGGGTGATGACGGAATTACGGCCGAACTCCTGAAGGCGGGTGGAAAACCGGTACTTAAAGCCCTTCAGAAGCTGTTTGATTCCGTCACACTCGAAGGGATAACGCCACAGGCATGGTGCAGGGGTGTGGTGGTACTCTTCATCAAGAAGGGCGACAATGCCCGATTGGAGAATTATAGGCCCATCTCACTTCTTAGCCATGTCCACAAGTTGTTTTCAAGAGTCATCACGAATCGTCTCGCGCGCAGATTTGACGATTTCCAACCTCCCGACCCGAACAAGCCTGTTTCCGAAAAGGCTTTAGCACCGTAGAACACATACATTCGCTACGGCAAGTTATACAGAAGACCGAAGAGAACCCACCTCTTTGTTTAGCGTTTGTGGACTACGAGAAAGCTTTCGATTCGATCGAGACTTGGGCTGTATTGCAGTCTCTCCAACGGTGCCAAATCGACTGCCGGTACATCGAGGTGCTGAAGTGTTTGTACAAAAACGCCACCATGTCAGTCCGACTTCAGGATCAGACTTCGGAAACTATCCTTCTGCAGCGAGGAGTAAGACAGGGAGACGTCATATATCCGAAATTGTTCTCCGAAGTTTTTGTTAAATAACACAATAATTGAATAATTTAATTTGAAGTTATAGTGGTTTTTAAGTAGGTGAAATAATGGGGGCCCTAAGAAATAATTTATTCTCAAAGTGGGCAGTTGACAAAATAAGTTTGAGAACCCCTGCTCTAGGTGGAGCGATGACCTAGTCAAGGCTGTGGGCGTGCGGTGGATGCAAAACTTACAGGACCGATCAGTGTGGCGACGCTAGGGGGAGGCCTGTGTCCAGCAGTGGACATCTTTCAGCTGAAATGATGATGACAGGATTAATTATAATCTGTTGCGAATATAACGTCAAAGATCATAATTATATGACTAGATGTATGAACAGAGTAAGTAAGGATTGTAGCAGATGACGTTCCTTAGTTTCTGCCTACCCCTATGGGAAAAAGGCGTGAGATTCCGGCCATACTCGGCTATTGCAGCCAAATAAGTACTAGTTAATACAGTAAATAAATAAGGCCAGAACCATCTTAACTTTGACTAATCGAAATGGCAACTTTTCGGGAAGCGGGAGGTGCCAGTTATGTTAAAACATCTAGATTTCATTTTAAAACGCGACCCTACTTCGCACAGATACGACGATATGGCGACATTTCAAAACTTCTCCAATTTGTTTTTTATTTTTCCAAAGACTCCGCAGATGTTAAGGCGATTTAATTAAATCAATACTTAAGGTCGCTGCAGACGTATAGTGTTTTACTCCGGACGGAAAGGGACGTGATTTTTGAAAATATTGTTTCATACAAAATGCTAAGGGACACAACGTCGCCATCCCGTCCGTGCAACCGTGGTGTATGCTCTTTCGTGTATATTTTAACTTAAACTAATTTCGACAAACTAAACAAATTCATCTTCCCCACATTCCAGGACTCCCGCGGCACTCACGCGGTGGAAGGCTCGAAGATCCGTCACCCGTGGAAGGCGATGCTGACGTCACCGCCAGTGTGGGCCATCGTCATGGCCCACTTCAGCGAAAACTGGGGGTTCTACACGCTACTGACTTTCTTGCCTACTTTTATGCAAGGTACGATGCTTTTACAATATCTTCTTTGTTTTTTTTATTTGAAAATCAACAGGTTCGATTCCTAGCTAGGAATATTGTTTTTTTAGGGTTCCGTTCCCTATAGGTAAAAACGGGATCCTATTGCTAAGACTCCACGATTTGTCTGTCTGTCACTAAGCTGTATCTCATGAAATGTGATAGCTAGACAATTGAAATTTTCACAGATGATGTATTTCTGTTGCCGCTATAACAACAAATACTAAAAACAGAAAAGTGGGGCTCCCATGCATCAAACGTGATATTTTTGCCGTTTTTTTGCGATAATGGTACGGAACCATTCGTGCGAGAGTCCGATACGCACTTGGCCAGTTTTTATTTTTTACATGATAGTCATAACATTAACCATATTTTTTCAGACGTATTCAAATTCGAGACATCACAAACGGGCTGGCTGTCAGCCGTGCCGTACCTAGCCATGGCCATAGTACTGCAAGTGGCCGGACACATGGCCGACTGGATGCTACGGCGCGGCGTCATGAGCAGGACTAACATCAGGAAACTGTTCAACTGTGGAGCCTTCTTATCACAGGTCACCATTTATTTATTTTCAATACAGTTGTTAAACATGGCGTACTTTCAGAGGCTATAATTATGATTCGAAAATTAAATCTTTTGCATAGGCATCTTTCTGTTACGCGGTCGTGACATTTGTTTACGAGCTCGATCATAAGTTTTGCAGTTGAGTTTTAAATTTATAAGTCAATTTAAAAAAGTTTAGTAGCAAGGAGTTTTCATACATAGAATAAAATTGGATAGATTTAATACGAGGAATAATGAATTATTCCGTAAGTTTTAGCATTGAATTCTCAAAAGTCTTTTAAATGGTTATTTAATATATTTAATTACCAGTTTTAATTTAATTATTTTCACATCAACATTTGTCAAAAATCGAATAGGCTGTTTTCGTTGTAAAAAAAATATGTCCAGTTGCAAAAACGCGCCATTTAGTTTTTTTTGTGAGTAACAAAATCTAATTCTTTGATTTGTTTTTACTATTTCTCACAACGGTATTGAAAAACGTCGTGTGATACTCTGGTGTGTAGGTTATTGCAAACTCGTGTCATTAAAAACCCTCGCCTTCGGCTCGGGCTTGTTAATGGCAGCTCGTTTGCAATACCCTACTTTCCACCCTTGTATCACACATACTTATTTTCCTAGGCCTCCCTCAGGCGTCGCCACATTGACCGATCCCGTGCGTCTCGCATCCAGCGCCTTCCCGCAACCTTAACCAGATCATCAGTCCACCTGGTGGGAGGCCTTCCAACGTATCGTCTTCCGGTTCGCGGTCGCCATTCCAAAACTTTTCGGCCCCATCGGCCATCTATTCTGCGAGCAATGTGCCCTGCCCACTGCCATTTAAGTTTCGCATTTCTTCGGGCTATGTCGGTAACTTGGGTTCTCCTGCGGATGTCCTCATTTCTGATGCGATCACGCAAGGAAACTCCGAGCTTAGCCCTCTCGGTTGCCCTTTGGGTGACTTTAAGCTTTCTGATAAGGCCTATTGTGAGCGACTACGTCTCAGTCCCGTAGGTGATCACTGGCAACACACACTGGTCATAGACTTTTGTCTTGAGACACTGCGGTCAATTGGACGAGAAGATACCGCGCAATTTGGACAATCGTTAGTCGTCCTGTTAGACTGCAGATTGATTTATTAAACCATTAAAAGTCTAACTGTATTATGGCGGCCAATCTTAGCGGAAACTAGCCATTGGCTGGAAAATATTATAGTGCGCAAGCGTGTGCGCAGACGCAGGTGCAATCTCTTTTGCTGAAGATTTGTCCCAACTGGGGATAAATCAGGCGCAGGACCATAATTTAACAGGGGATGTCACACTGTCAACTTCCAAACTCCTGGCTGCCACTAATGAATTTCTAATGGAAAATCTTAACAACACTTGCCCGGACCAGACACAACACCCGTTTGGTCGGAGGATCCGCCCTTTTCATTGGAGTTTGCGGGACTTTACAGCTTTTACCGTATACCCCCATAAAACCACGACTGATATTATCAAATTAAACAATAATTGATTAACTAACATAATTGGTTTGATCAATTCCAGACGGTGTTCATGGTAGCAGCAGCGTATTCGACAACGGTGACGGGATGTGTGGTGTTCCTCACCATCGCCGTGGGACTTGGAGGGTTCGCCTGGTCGGGATTCAGGTACGATTAGAAGCTTTTTTTTTATTTTGTTTACAATCTGAAAGTCTTGAAAACATTCTTTCAAGTTGCTCTTAAAAAAAATGGGAGTAAATAAGTGAGCCAATATGGGCTCTTCCTGATGACAAACAACTCCTGTTCCACGATTTCGTCCCGTAATGGATGAAGTTTTACGTCCCGTTTTACGTGTAAGAGAGGCGCGCGAGGAATACCACGCGCCTCCACCTCGGGTCCTGACTGATGGGGGGCGACGGTTGTCCCCGAATCCGTTGTCCCTGGACCCTCCTAGGGGGGCTGCAAGTGAACGTGATCTGCCCCCAGATCTGCCTAGTGCGGGGTGGGAGGGCACCGGTCCTCTGGTGGTATCTGGAGATTATTGCTTAAGTCTAATTTCTTTCTTTCTTTCTAATTCTAGTGTAAACCACCTAGACATCGCACCCCCGCACGCCAGCATACTGATGGGTCTGTCCAACACGGTCGCCACACTGCCCGGCATCATCAGTCCGCCGCTTGCTGGCTCTATTGTTACTGATAAGGTATGTTCTACTTCAGTTTTTAGGACACTAACGAATAAGGTCGTTTGTTCACGAGGCACCGCACGACACGATTTTAAACACACCACACACTGCAGACGGTCTGTCGTGCGTTCGTTTATTGAATAGAAAAGTTTTCTTTTTTTTTGTCAATGGGTACGCGCTTGACCATCTCACCTGATGGTAAGCGATGATGTGGTCGACGGTGAAGCACGCTTGCCTAGAAAAAACCCATTCACTCTTGACTTAAAGACCCCCAGATTGTAGCTGTCGGGAAACACAGACTCCGGCAGGGAATTCCACTCCTTAGCTGTACGCATAATAAAAGTGTCCCCAAAAAGTTTTGTGCGTATAGGTGGGATACGATTCTGCAACAACACTGCAGTGCACTTGTATTATTTTATAAGCGCGTGAGTGACGAAACACGCGTGAGCCGTGCGGTGCGGTGTGTCGTGTTGTCAACAAGCTCATACATGTTTAGTTCAGCCGCTAAATCGATAAAATAGAATATTATTTAGTATAGTTTTTGTACACTGACAGCCCTATGTCTATCTTCTCTCGTTCAGTCCATCCAAAGGTTGTCTGTAAGAGATTGCCCTGTGTGATAAGACCGCCCATTGTACACTTATCTTTATAAATGTTTTGACCTGTAATTATTTCAGTGGTGTACAATAAAGTATATAATAAATAAATAAATCGTCACCGCAAAAAACTATCGACGACATAGCCGAAAAACCGTTTGAAAATCGTGTCGCGTGTGGTGCGGTGTCGTGCAATGAACAAACGGTCCATAGAAATATATGGAACTCGGAATCGTGACCACATTTTATCGTGTCGTGTGTCACGTCGTGAACAAACGGCCTTAGTATGGAAAAAAGAACTTTGTCGTGGGACGCCTAGATGGAACATAGGAACTACAGACCGTTCACTTTAACTTGTCCCTTGCCGTCATGTAGCAGTTGCTTCTGTCGACATCTGCAGTTGCCTCTGTCGACAGCTGCAGTTGCCTCTGTCAACAGTTAAAGTGCTGCTCGTCTGTTTGACGCCTTAGTTTCATATATCTCGTAGTAACAGTGCTACCAATCGCGTCACTGGACAAGTTATAATAGACGCACTGTACCTTCTCTATATAATAGCAGACAAAATGACATAAAAAATTTAAAAAGAAATATTAAAATTAATGGGTGATATTCTCATTCGATTAACAAAGTTGGTTAAGTGAACACACTCACATTAATCTATCAAGGTCGTTTTAAAACACACTGGCAATCTGTAAAAACTTTTAGTACCCATTAAACGGGGTTACATTGAGATCAGGGGTAACTTTGATGATAACTTATTTTTTTTAATGTTTTTAAAGGTAACTCCGTGAAAACGGAACGCACATCAACTTTCTTTTTAAAATTTGCAACACTGACATGTCAGCCATGTTTTGTATCAATCGCATCGCAAGAATAAGTTTACTTGTTGCAGAAAAATATTTTGAATTGTACAGTGTGAATTCATTAATAGTACATTATGGTACAAGTGTGTAATGTTGGTGATTACCGCTGAGGCGCCATTGAGACGGCTCGGCCGTTAGGTGAGGGTCTTAAGTGAGCCGAGGACGGTAATTATCAATACACACGTGTATCATACGACCTTTTTCAACACACTTGTGAAGAAAATAATACAAAAAATCATTTTCAATAGTGAAAACGAGTTGTAAAAAATTTCTCGCAATGGCGGGAAAAATTAATCAGTTTTCCTATGCGTGCGCATCTAAAAATGGCGATCGAGCGAGCAATGTCGACGGAGCCCCACGCAGCGGGGCTCCGTCGACATTGATACATAATATAAAAATAGAAGCTATATCAAAAAGAAAAAGAGTTAACATGTATAATGTGCATTAAGATTATTAGCTGTGCATTGATGAAAAAGCTTTTCTTTAGGAAAAATCGCTGTACGCTGCGAAAATAAATTGTAGTGTGTTTAGTGATATTTTGAGTTGAATATTTTGCTGTGCAATCAGTAATTTTGATGGGAATTCGGAATCTTATTGCGTAGGAAAAGGATATTTTTTGATTTGCGTTTAAATACTACCCAATTTATTTGTACTAATGAGCACGATCTTTTTTGTATCGAAACTTTTTTAAGAACACAGCAACTAAACCAAAAAGGACTCTATATCTATAACTCACTTGTGAATAATAGCAATGAAAAAGTCACAGTTTGATTACAGGTGTCATTATGTGCCTAATTGGGATGTTGAATTTAAAAAAAAATACGATTTTTTAAATTTATTTTGAATATAAAGTACATATCATAAATTATATTGTCGTTGCAAAAATCTCTTAATTTTTTTTTTTTCATTTTATTATAAGGAATTGAAAATCGATAAAATTTTCAAAAAAACCACCTGTCTACGAACGGGCCATGATTGGTCGCCATGTTGGTGACGTCATAACGTTCAAGGAATTTTGTACTACAGTGTGAACTATACGTGAATTGAGCAATTGACTAAAATATCCGAAAATTTGTCTAAAAATATTATTTATAACAGCTATTTTATTTAGTCATGTGTGATAAAGGATTCTTAAAGGCTGATTTCGATAATATACCTGGATGGACGATTTGGCAGTTCTGAGCATAAATAAAGTAGTGGTAATGAATATTACGTGTTAGTGGACCGGTGTTTGTTATTGTTCTTTACCAGGTACATTCAGAAACAGAATTGTCATAACGTAATCGTTTTCACATATGGGTAGGTGATATTGGTGTAAAATAAAAAGTAAACAAACAAGATTGGCGCGAAACTTCGACTTTGGATATCAAAAATCTTCATTAGATACCACTAAATATAATACAACCCGAAATCTGTGCAGCCTTTATTTATATTTATTTGTTGCACAAAATCCTTAAAATGTTCGGTAATTACCATTATTTACATATCTCTTAATAATATTAAACATTATTATCTAAATTATATATTTACAAACACTAAAAAACTTTGTAGAACAAAAACGTGAAAATATTAACTTGGTAGATTTTTTTACACTAATTCTTCAGTAAATATCTCTTATATGCGTTGACCGATTTTCACAATTCAAACAGAAATATTAGTTTTACGCCTATATCTATCATTTAAGAATAAAATAATGAATATATCTCCATAAACAAAAAATCATGTTTTCAAGTTACGTAATTATACAACAATGTCATCTTTGCACGAAAGTTCCCATAAAAATGTACTAATCTCAGTCTGTAATGATCAAAGTAATATATTAATACGAATCTAATACTAAATTAGAACAAGATAACATAATAATTAACACATTCTATTTGGAATCTAGTAAGACATAGAACATTTCTCAAAACTTTAGTAGGTATAGATTGCTAGGTACTTGGCTATTGCGCGATTCACATATAATGTGGATTTTTTATAGTATTTGTACATAATGGTATGAAGCAAGCACGATAACATTTAAGGATCAATATTTTTGATCAATATATTTGATTTTCATCAATTTATTGAAGATAATAACAAGATTGAATCGGTTAGAAGTCAAAACACCGTATCAGCTATGTGCTACAATGAGTAAAAATGAACGTTGTGACGTCACACGGGCTTGGGTTCGTTCGCGAACTGTCGAAGTGTTTTCGGTACTGGATTCAAGAAAAACTTTTCAATTTGATATTACTTTGTAATTACAGCGAATAAAAAAAAACTAAAAATAGTTTTGTATGTAAACTTATGTATGATCTATCAATTTTAACAAAAAAAAATTGGTTGAACAAACCAATTGCGGTGAATTAAGAGACACTTTATGAGCAAGTGTGTTGAAAAAATACATTGTAAATTGGGGTTACTTTATATTGCAATGAAAAAACAATGGGGTATCAAAGTAACCCCATTTTTATTTTAGTGTTCATAGACTCGTTATTTTTTTATATTTTCGCCCAAACAATGAAAAAGAAAAATTTTGTTTTAGGCAATGATATTCAAAAAAACAGATATGATAT
Organism: Orthosia cruda; assembly: GCA_964057195.1. NCBI lineage: Eukaryota > Metazoa > Arthropoda > Insecta > Lepidoptera > Noctuidae > Orthosia > Orthosia cruda. The sequence goes on from OZ059831.1 coordinate 10,935,415, forward strand.
GAGCGCGCGCATTTTGAAGACTCGAATAGGTCACAATTGTGACCTTTAGTCTTTAGTTTATGTCACGCATGGCGAAGAGCGATAGGCTTTGTTTAAACAAAAACAAAATAAGAAAATGCCATCGTGTGTATTTGTAATTTATTTATTTATTTATTAAAATAAATGTTTTTTAATGTTAGATGAATGAAAAGTGTGTATGCGTGCTGCCGCTGCTGCACGGAACACTTTTTTCAATTGTTTTGTGAGTGTATAACATATCTGTTTATTTGAATATCATTGGTTTTAGGGAATATTTTTTTTTTTTGTGAAGTCGTCAATACTGCATTTTATTTATATTTGTCAAAATATAATTGAAATAGTTAAACCTCGTTTCACGGTATTGGTCTTAATCTAAATCATGAAATCTGACAACCCTAAATTCTAAATTATAGCAACATTCCATCATAATTAAAAAAACCTTATTTCTTCTCAATTCAGAGTGCAGAACAATGGCGGATCGTGTTCTTCATATCCAGCGCCATCTACCTAATAGGCGCCATAGTCTATGGGCTGTTTTGTTCAGCAGAACTCCAGCCCTGGGTTGTTGAACTCGACACAGACGCCAGCTTCGACACAGATGGCGCCTCCGTCACTACAGCTAGAGGTTACGATAATAAAGCCTTGGATCAGAACTCGGAAATGTAAATTATGTGATACTATATGAAATTTGAAATAGGCTGTAAGATGTGTATTGAATTTCTCTAGTATGAATGTTTTGTGTTCTGTAGCATTTTGTGTTCTTGCTTGACTAAGGCCGAGTTTCTCACCTCTAAATTATTGCAGAATTAATGTGAAAAATTGTCAAGCACGCATTATCTGCTGTGATTGGTTGAATGAATTTTCAACAGCCAATCACAGCAGATAACGCATGCTTGACAATTTGTCACATTAATTCTACGATAATTTAGAGGTGAGAAACTCGGCCTAAGACCCACTTGAGTGAAAAACTTAACTCAGAGTTAGTTGCTAACACGAGGTTAAATAATAAATATGTTATTTACATAATTGTCTGTGTTAGGCACACTTACGTGAAAACTTAACTCGGAGTTAGTTGCTATCTCTAGGTTAAATTATTATGTCAAGAATAACACGGGGTTAGCTAGAAACTCGGAGTTAGTAAGACAAACCAAAACGGTGCAAGCTGGCCTTAGCTACTAACTCGGAGTTAGGTTAGGTTACTAACCGTGGGTTAGGTGGCGCAAGTAGGCTTAGACAAAAATGAGCTTAATAAATGCAATTTTCTTTCGAGGCCATTTCGCCAGTTACTACCGCCATAACACTTGGTCCAAATGTTCGCGTTATATCAGCAATACAAAATACATCCTATTTTCATTCCTTAAAGTTAATTTTGTAAAGGGATATAACGCGAATATTTGTGGCAATGTCTGGTTATTCGCTAAAACCTTGTGTTACGGAGAGGAAGCTATGTCAAAGTGAAAATCTTTGCCATAGTTAGTTTACTTGGTCTGTGTATAATCTGTCATATATAAAAGGTGCTAGACCCCTGACGTCATGCCGCCGCGCAATCGACTGGTTTTTGGCCACGCCCACCCGCGTACGTGAACGGTTGTAAAAAATCTTCGATAGATCAGTGTTTGACACATTTGTAGGATTGTTTGTATAGTATTAGATTATTTTAAACTCAGCTTAGTTTTTAAGAAATAATTTGTAAGTTTTTTTTTGCCCTATGTTTGTTTGACTATGGGTTTGTTAGTGAAAATGTATATTTTGCTGATCTTTTTATTTTTTAAAGCTTTAATGCCGTCTATATCCGTCCTTGTGAAAAATCATTCCATTTTTGGTCATAATAACTGTATTCGCCTTGTGCGCCAATAAGCAATAAGCAAGAGTCGAAAGCCAGAGTGACGTCATAGTCGTCTTTCATCTCGCATGTGATTGTTCGATTTTTCATACTCTTTGCTCTTTGCCTTGCCGAATTAATTACGCAATAAGGCTGCAGGTGCACAGTTATTTCGACCGAGTAGTATATTCTCTTAGGTATAAATATTATATTCATAATTAATAAGAATTATATGGTTTATGTACTCGTGATATGTTAGATGATGTGTATATTTTGTAACCTCGCATATATAGATGTTGTATTTGTATTTTTTTTTTTTTTCATTTTAAAAGCTTCTTCATTATTATTAATGCTTTGTTGACTGTATCAAATTTACATCAAAGGGGAGGAACTCGTGGCTTAATAATAACAACCGCACGGTTCGATCTTCAAGGTTAAGCAACGCTTGACGAGGTCGTTCCGTGGATGGGTGACCATTTCAACATACCGAGTTTCCTCCGTGCCTCGGAAAGCACGTTAAGCCTTTGGTCCCGGCTGACAGTTGAAGATCATTGACAGTCGTTACGGGTAGTCAGAAGCTTGAGATCTGACACCAGTCTAGCCAAGGGGTATCGTGTTACCAAGTTACAGGGTTGTGAAGGTCAGATAGGCAGTCGCTCCATGTAAAAAAATGGTACTCAGCTGAATCCAGTAAGACTGGAAGCCGACCCCAACATAATTGGGAAAAAAGGCTAGGCAGAAGATGGTCAAATTTACATCAAAAATTTATATAATAACTTCAATATCCCTGTATAGATTTAGCTTTTTTGTTTGATTGCCTGGTATCTGAAAATAAATTATTTACGATCCACAAAGTAAACGGAAGTCCAGTGATGCGATTAGCTATTGGAATTCATCCAACCAATCAGAGTTGCTGTTAGCAACTCTGATTGGTTGGATGCGGAACTGCGTTTAAAACAATTTGTCACATTTATTATGTGACTAGCTGTCCCTCGCGGCTTCGCTCTCGTCAACTGGCTACCCTACCCTACCCACCTACTAACCTACCCTTTTTTTTTTTTTTTATCACGCTGGGAAAAATGCATTACGCATACCCGCCCATTGGGGGAATGGGCGGGCTATGTGGGACTCCCCGGGCAAGCCCGGTATACCCACTAAAATAACCCAGCGGCACTCCCGCATCGTCTGTGTGGAGGAGGACTGGGAAAATACTAACCTACCCTACCCTAACCTAACCAGCATTTTTTAAGTCGAAATGTAGTCTGTCCTTCCCCACGATGCCATCTATCTCCTTGCCAAATTTCATTAAAATCCGTTCAATGGTTTAGGCGTGAAAAGATAACAGACAGAGTTACTTTTGAATTTATAATATCACGATGGATGATTTTTGCTTTAGAAAGATGAACTTTGACTCCCGATAAGGCAATAAAATTGTCTTCATTAACATAATTTTTTCAGTTGACGAGCGTTCAAATATGAATTGAATCGCCTTTCACATAAAGTTTAAAATTACAATGACATACGAATTATATCGACTTTCCTATGACAGGGTCTAATGTTTTCATCATGTATCTCAAAGATCTGCTTGTATGTATTAAATTGATTGTGATAATTTTAGTTTTAAGTTAAAAACAGCATCTTTATAATCTCCCTACAATGAGATCGTACTGCTAAGTTCTGCTGTAGCTTATGACATTGTAAAAAGGACTTTATCTCCTGATACAAAAGTGCATATTGCACTGTTAACACAGGCTCTTGATTTGGTCTCTGTAATTTAAACCTGCATCTTTTATGGAGCTTGGTACCTATAATACTATTTAAGTAACTTTATCCTATAGTTACCTATACTGTGATTTTTTATTTCGTAGACTTAACTGACAGATACCAATGACCTTATTTTTTTTAAATGTTGCTAGCGCGGAGCATAGTGTTGTAGATAAGGATCTATTATAAGGGATGACTCCTCAATTTAATTTTATTAATTGCTGTAAATAAATGGTTTTATTAATATAATCGTAATATATTTAAATATAACAGTGTTCGTACACATAGTACATAAACTTTTATTGTGTTAAATATGAAATCAACAATAAAATAACTGCGATCGAAAAAATTTAGTCTGACATAAATGAGTAAAAACTAATTAAGGGGTGCTAGTTTCTTAACAAAGGTATTTTTTTTGTCGTGAAATAGTTCCATTTTCGATCTACTTAGATTTTCGATCACGCAGGATAGTAACGTTACGACACTATTTTTATGTAACGATACAGTGACAACCCCCAAATGTCAGTTTAGTCTACGAAATTAAAAATCAGAGTATAATTACATAATCTTGACGTTCATAGTAAAAAAAAATATGGATATCAACCCCTTAACGGATACATACGAAATCAAAATCAAAATTTCTTTATTCAATTAGGCCATTACGCGGCACTTTCGAACGTCAAAAAAAAAATGTAATAATAATTGATTCTATAGTCCATTCTGAAATGTAGCTTGTTATGGAGAAGAACGGACAAGAAACTCCACACTAAGTCTTTTAAAAAAAAATGTGTTTAACGTGTGGCCAAACCAACAGCCTGTATAATAAAATGAATGTCCAACATAATCGTTGGTTTGTAAGATTCATAGATCGTATTGTTGATTTTTCTGTGCTCAGTTTGCATTACGAATATGAACTTTATCTATAGCTATTAAGGTTCATTCGTAAGAAACGCTTGCTCACTTATTCATTTATACAAAAATGAACATTAAAAACTTGTGATAAGGTTCATATTAGTTTATTAAAACGCTAACTTTGTAAAGCAAAGTATAACAACGATCTATAAAAGCTATCAGACCTTTCGATCATAAATATTGACATCGTGCCAATCTAATTTCAACCTTAAATTCATGTTGTTAGATATTTTATTTAGTTTTAGAGATACTCAAACTATAGTTTTGTATGTATTGTCGCTTTGAATGTTACCGAATGCTGTATGTACTGATTAAGGATATAAATATTTTGTACGTGTTGTGTATTTGAAATCATATTAAAACTATTGAATTTGAAACTTATTTTTATATTTTGCTGTGTACAGTTTTCCCATTTTTTTGGTTTTGGTAGGCAACTTCAGACCGGCCAAAAAGATGACTGTATTTGTACCTAAATAAGCCTGAATATGACAAGACTGTTTTTAGGAAGTGCATCCTGCCTAAAATTATTTTCTTTTGCCCATACAAACAGAGATTGAACTAATTGACATGCAGAAAAGTTTGAGATCTAAAAGAAGAAGCGACCTCGTAAATTTTAGCGCCAGGGGTCTTAAGGCGCTACCCCGAGCAAAACGCCACGCTAGCCGTTTTGTGAGCAGTTTTTAGGAGCTATCTACTCGTTATTTAAAATGAAATATCAACAAATCAAAATATACATTAAATTTCTACATATTATTGATTCCAAAATTGTAGATTTCTTTTTTTTTTATGTAGTATATGTTTCACTAATCTCCTTCCAACAAAACCATAAAATGAGAAATAATGATTGATAGCATGCATCTCCTCGTAAAGCGTTCATTAATATTTTTTTGTACTAACACTAATGGATAGACAATTTGATAACGAACATTTTGTAAGTTTAATTTTTTTCAAAAGACCAATATTCGATTTTATAAAGATTTTATTCTAAAATCTGGGCGTATTCACTACTGTAATTCATGCGCCACCAGTGCCGCTAGGCCAATAGGAATGCTCATAGCTCATGCTGATTTTTTGTTCAGGGTACGGCCTTAATCTGACTTGAAAAAAGTATCATGGGTCCACTGTTAGAGGGACGGAGGTAGACAAGACGAAGAGCAATGTCCTTTTTCACAGCGGGAGAAAACGTTAGAGCAGGGGTCACCAAATTGTGTGGATCGTGAACCGACCTATTTTGTGTGGACCTATAAACAGTACAATAGTAAGTTCGTTTATTTGTATAAACGTGGTGTACATACATTGCATGCAAGATATTAAATACAGAAATTTTCTATCATGTTTAGCCGCGTATCGTGGCGTACAAATTGGTTAGAAGAGATGGTGCACAATATTAAAGTTATGTACAATATAATTTACTTGTGCTAATTGGCGCTGGATGCGAGACGCACGGGATCGGTCAATGTGGCGACGCCTGGGGGAGGCCTATGTCCAGCAGTGGACGTCTTTCGGCTGAAATAATGATGATGATGATGAATTGAGTACGTAATTTAATGATTTATCACGCGACACGGATTTCTTGCGGTATTATTGCCGCGCGAATTTTTTACCGCAATGCGTGCAGCTTCATACAATTCCATGTTTCGTAGAATGTGCGGCAAAAAAATCGCGCGATTAAAACCGCAAAGCCAAAGAGTAGGGATGCTACCTGCATATATTTTGGTATGGATATGCTAGGTTCTCCAATACGAGGCCTTTATATAGTTTTGGACCTATTTCATTGAAAAGTGGGTACAAGTGCCTCCCTGGCATCCCCTTGCCGGCGTCCATATGTATATACTATGGGTCTTTCATTTGGCATAAACTCTCCTTGGCTCAGTGACTACCATCATCATTTTTATGTCTTTGGGTTCACGAAATGACACTGTCGCATATCTTCGTAACGATAGATAAAAAAACTTTTTGCAAAAAAATACTGCCGACTTCCAAATACAAAACTACAAAGTGAGAAATAACTAAATTTTTTGAAGTCGGTGTCTTTAGTAGGTACCATTTTTATGCGTTATGGACACCGACTTCAAAAAATTTAGTTATTTCTCACTTTGTAGTTTTGTATTTGGAAGTCGGTAGTATTTTTTTGCAAAAAGTTTTTTTATTTTTCACTTTTTAGTTGTACGTACCTAATAGGCAAGTTAGTAAGGGAACTATTTCGCCAGAATAGATTTCATGAAACTTGAACATAACCTGTGAAATGAGAGATCTGCTTACCCCTTAAGAGCGAACTGGCGTGATGTTATGTTATGAAATGTTATAAACAACAAACAGACATGCGATTGCAGCAATCCCGAGAGATTTGCCGTTATTTATTGAAGAGTTCTGTTGTATATCTCCGAAGTTCTTCATCAGATCTTCACCAAATTAAAATGGGACCAATTTCGGAACATACTTTATCAAACACAAAAAGAATTTTCAAAATCGGTCCACAATTGACGGAGTAATCGGTGAACATACACAAAAAAAAAAAAAAAAAACAAACAAACTTGAAGTCGAACATAGAACCTCCTCCTTTTTGGGAAGTCGGTTAAAAAGTACCTACAAAATGTGTGGTATTGACTACGTGGCATTTCGATGGTCAGTCCCGATACATTTTGGACTTTTTGTCTATGCAGAAATAGGGTAGTTAACAAAAAATATCTATTTAGTCCGTCAGTTATAATTATAACCTGAAAATATTGGACACGTAGGTATTTTTTCTTTTGCCATGTAAACAAAACATTACGACGATACAGTGCGTTGAAATATCGTGTGACGTCACGCTGTTAGTACACTTTATACTGACAAAGTGACGTCACAAGCCCCCACTCCTGAACTTTGATGCCCTATAACTTTGTCAATTTTAATTGATTTGACAAAGCAAATAATACAGGTTCAATACTATTTGATAATCTCTCTGACGGACTAAATAGAATTATAATTTTTCTACCCGGGAAACAGCCCTATTCACTTTGTTTAAATGATCTTCACTGCAGGGGAAAGATCTCTTCTCATACAGAGAAGGCACAAGTATTGATCACCAAACTTGATCGCGGGGTGGCGGGTTGGCGGTTTCAGACTTGCATCCTTCCTTACAGTGTTTCTTTCAGGCAAAATTCTCCGGGGGGGGGGGCGGTTAAGAGATCTGGGGGGGCGGAGTACATAAAAGAAACTAAGTAATATTTAAAATCAATTCCAATTATTATTAATATTTAAATGAATAAAAGATGCTATAAGCTGAACCAAAATTGTCAAAGTAACATTGTAAAAAGCCACGAAAAATAATATTCTTTACAAAAAACTTATTCTTCGTGCCTTTTTTCTTGCGTACACAACGATAAGGAAAGGACACAGCTATAATTTTTATTCTACTAATTTCGCGAAATTACTATCTATAAATAGCTGTTTAGAGTGGGAGAGCGTTATGGGATAGCGTTAGAGGAAAAGGGATGGCGATATTCTCGAAAGTATTTAGTTCCTTCTAGGCGCTATTCTGGTTTCTGATTGGCTACTTTAATATGTCATGCACTACTCAATTCATGATTGGCTGATTGAGTGCCACTTCACGTCAATAAAGGGTTTCCAGCTCTAAAATGATACCAGGTTTAAATAATTTGCCAAGTTGCAGGGACATTCGTCGCGAATATACGTAAATCTGCTGTAGACGCGCGAAAGTGAGCGAGCGGCAACCTATTGCTGTTGATTAAGTTCCAAACGCCCCGGGGGGACAGTAAGGCTACTAGAACCTGAGTAGTACCTGAAAGAATCACTGCTTCCTTATCCTTACATAAGTTACATAGTATAAAACAAAGTCGCCTCACGCTGTCTACTGTCCCTATGTATGCTTAGATCTTTAAAACCACGTAACGGATTTTGATGCGGTATTTTTAATAGATAGTGATTCAAGAGTTAGGTTTATATGTATAATACACGCGGGCGAGGCCGCTGGCAGAAGTTAGATATATTAAAAGTCTCAGGTTTCCTCACGATGTTTTCCTTCACCGTTGTCTGTGATGTCCACGATAAACTTAGAAAGTACATATATATGCATTTGAAAAAGTCACATTGGTACTTGCCCGGTTTTGAACCCACGACCCCAAGCACTGGAGGCGAGGTCTTAGCCACTACACTCATTTTTCATTATGAGATATATTGAAGAAATGCCGTGTCAACCTTAAAAAAATATACGTTGTCATCGCAATCATCACCTTCCTAGCATATTATATCCCTTCCGTATTATTATAATACTCTTTCTTATATCCTTCCCTCGTCGTCGTTGGTTTTTGGCCTTCATCTACTCGGCTCCCTTCTCCTCTATGTTAGGCATGCTTTTTCTTATAAGTATATTCTACCTAACATAAAATGATTTCGGTATGGAAGTACTCCAGTATATTATTAAAAAATACTCTATGCTATCTAAGAAGTAAAAACATAAGAGAAAAAAGTACCAACTTGCCGTTTAATGTACCTACCCAAAGTTAAAGATTCTATTACGGGTATGTCCCGAACAAAATATGATTTAGTCATTGAAAACAGCGCCATCTTTTGACACTTAACTGAAACTTAGTACGAAATTACTGATTTTACGATGATAAATCTGGTTATTTAATTTTAAAGCTTTAATTTGGATTTTACAGGCTTGACTTAAAATAATATGATTTTCAGAACAACAGCAGTAAATATTTAAAAGCCACGGAAATGATTGAGAAAACATTCAAAAGAATTCCCGTAAAACTTATTTATTATCTAATGCTCATTACATACCATCAGTTGGGGTTTATTAATTCAAAAGTAATTGTTGTTCTCCAGGTTTAATCATTTTGTGCATTTTATTATGATTCCAAAAATAATATTGCAGCTTGATTATCAAGACCACAACGCGTAAACTCAACAAAATATGATTTACTTGCTATGATAATTTCCCAATTAGTTAATTATTTCAAAAGAGTAACATTATCTATTTGTTTTACTTTATTTGTTTTAATTAGGTAAATAAACGTAATGAACCGGAACTCGTATTTGCAAGTACCTAACTCTTACACTTTAAGACACCGACAGTGAGTACTCAAGTGTATGTCTTTTAGTTTTGTAATTAGCATAAAATAAATGAAATTAATTCAATATTATGCCATAATACAGCCGTTATTTTAGTATAAATAAGACTTTGTAACAATTTATTTCTTCAAGTAGTGTTTTTCAAACATTAGCCAAAGCAACGTCCACGAAACAGGCGGGCAATTCAAACCGTTGTTGCGTCACAACCGCCGCACGATGTTTGTCGGCAAAAGTTAAAAAGTATAAAGGGACCCGCCACTTTGATTTGCCGCTTTTTCATCGCACAGACTCCAGTTGATTTGCAACTTGCGTTGGATTAGTTGATTGTTGTTGATTATTTTAATCGGTAATATGGCAGAGGAAGGAAAGTGCATGACTCGGAAACTACTCGACCTGATGCAGGAGACTGGGTACCCGCTGGTACAGCACAACGGCCAACGAAAGTTCGGGCCGCCTCCGAACTGGATCGGCTCTGTGCCCCAGAAAGGCTGCGAAGTCTTCATCGGCAAGCTTCCCAGAGAAATCTTCGAAGACGAGCTGGTTCCCGTATTCTCCAGAGTGGGCAAGATCTACGAAATGCGTCTTATGATGGATTTCTCTGGGTCCAACCGCGGTTACGCCTTTGTAACTTACACAACGAAGACTGACGCCACCAGGGCTGTGAAGGAGCTGAACGGCTTCGAGATCAGACCGGGCAGACACATTGGCGTCGTGAAGTCTGTCGATAACTGTCGCCTGTTCGTCGGCAATATTCCGAAGACTAAAACCAGGGAGGAAGTGTTTGAAGAGCTGTCTAAGCGCGTGGATGGGATTGTAGACCTGATCCTATACAAGAATTGCTACGATAAGAGGCTGAACCGCGGCTTCGCGTTCGTAGAGTTCTCTTCTCACCGGGCGGCGGCGATGGCGCGGCGCGCGCTCGTTCCTGGCTGCGTGAAGATCTGGGACCAGGAGGTGATGGTGGACTGGGCGGAACCGGAGCCAGATGTTGACGATGAGCAGATGCAAAGGGTGAGCAGATTCTATTATGTTGCCTAATGAGTTATTTTTGATTGAACTACCACATTTTTCTTTTCTCCAGTTTAACGATCTGATTGCGATTGTTTATTACTATCATGCGTGCGATTTTATTAGAAAATGCAGCCATTTGTTTTAATTTTCTTTCAAACTGCCATGCCATGTAGCGATTTTTATTTTTCAAATTATTTTTCCACATTACATTATCTAATGTAATTGCCTATTTTGTTTACAATATCTTTTATTGCTCTATGCTTCAAGCTCTGCTCTGCAGGTGTTCTACAAGTTTACATTAGTGTCCCATAGCGATTGTTTATTTATACCAATTTAATTATGAACCCTGACACCTGTGAATTTATCTAACTACTTGCCATGGCCATTTTAATTAATAAAACCTGCATTTTGTTGCAGGTAAAGGTGCTCTATGCAAGGAACTTCCAAATTAAGACTACACCTGAAACCATCCAAGCAGTGTTCGAAGGAGCAATCAACAGTCAAATTGAGCGTGTTAAAAAGATATATGACTATGCATTCATACACTTCTACCAACGTGAACATGCAGAGTTTGCTATGGCGAAGTTGCAGAATATTGAAATTGACGGGAGCAATATTGAGATAAGATGGGCAAAACCTGTTGTTCGTGAAATTTACCGCATTCAAAAGATGAATAGAGGCAATGCAAAGTTCAACAATAGTTTTAACCTGTCCCAAACTCTCTTGCTCTACAAGCAACAGTTAGAAAAGAAGGAATACATTTCTTCTCCAGCTAAAGAAGATGAAGGCATTGGTTCACCAGGCGTCGGAGAATCTTCTTGTGGGTCGTCATCAGATATGAATTCTGCTTGCTACCCATATAACATGTCTAAAGAACAATACTCATTGGCTCCAGCTAAGCTTGATTCAATGTGTAAGAGGTAAGCCAACGCCCCTAAGATGACCCACTGACCCAATTTTGCACTCCCTTCACCAAAATTCTATGGTTTTACCAGTTGATGTGTTTCACTCATATTTTGACTTTTTTCTAGATACATGTGGGCACCTCCAGTCTACAGTTACCAGAAGTACATTGACCCTACAAGCACCGAGATATGGATTGGAAATGTTGAGCTGCCTCACATTGGTATGCCGCTACTGAGTGTGCCTCGAAGACTTGGACCCCTTGCGACCAGACCCTGCCACTCCATGCAACAGGCTCACATAGAGGCTGCTCAAAGTGTGCTGCAAGTTATTAAGGTATGTAGACAATTAGTTTGGCTTTTCTTTTAAACATTGGTTGTTGTACAATTACTTATAATTTTAGTTAGTTATTATCTTTCATTTGTGATGTTACTCTTTCTATTGGTGCACGAGACTAGATATAAGGAGAGACCACAATAATTTTGATTTTAGTTATGTCTTTCGGCTGAACTGCTGATACGGATTTATTACTTTTGTTTTTAATTCCAAAATTCATTGTTTGCAGTTGCTGAAAGCAGACCTCATTCAGCAGTCAATGCCGCCTCTGCCGCTCGCTCCGGTCTACTCTACCATGTCACCAATTCCCAGCTGCATCAACGTACCATATGACTACATGAACACACAAACTGCCATCTACCAGCCAAGGCCAATGCCTGTCACCATGCCCATGTGGAGAAATGTCTGATTTCTTAATTTGAAGTTAAATCTAGGTATTGATACTCTGAATTCTAAGCTCTATTCCTAAGTGAATAAGATTGGAATTCTATTGTAGACTTTGTTGCTGCTCATGAAATCTTAATGGCAATTTGATGATTGTGCAGTTCGGATTTCTTGAACACTGTTTTGTTATTGGGAAAAAACTATTTTAGGTTAAGTGACTTTATTTTGACTGAGTTTAGTATGTTTTTGACCAGTTTATATTGGACGCGCAATCGCAGTAGTTTTTCTTTGACGTCAGAAGTTTTGAACTTTCAGTTTTTGATTTTCCGTATTTTAGATTCAAAATGTTAATTTATTTTTCATTTGTTAGTTCATAATTTTCTAATCAGGAGTAAGTATCTAAATTGTGGCTTGTGTAGAGTTTAAAATTGAATTTTAATCTAACAGTTCTTAATTTAGGGACTTGCTTAAGTTTGATTCTCATTGTTGCTCATTTTCGATAGTATTTTATTAAGGTTATATTTACGTATGTAAAGCCGCCTACTCAGTGCTTCCTTGGGCTTATATCATAATATATTCAGAGTGAATGCACTGCTTTGACATTTTTTGTTTGCTATCGACTTCTACTTATGTATTTTGTAGACTACTAAAATAAATGTTTTGACACATACCTATGCTTTTTAATATTAAATTCCCTGTAGCCTTACCCTGACTTTTCAAAGTCATATATATCTGTCCCGACACACTCAAAATAACCTTTCTCTAGGCTCCGCGCAAATGGGCCACGGACCACAGCCACCGGTGGCCAGCGACTGCGACTTAACATACTTTTTAATATATTTTGTATAGACTGCATATGCGTAGCGAGTGGCGGCCACTCGCTTAAAGCGTGAGGAGAGTAACAAATTCTAGCGGCCACCGACCACCAGTGGCGGCCACCGACAACCTTCGTTTGCGCGGTAACTAAGGACGTGGCGCGTGACTGCCACTGGTGGCTGTGGTGGTGGCCCGTTTGCGCGGCACTTAAGAGCTTATGGGCGGGGTGCACATAAATGAGCTATTATATCACATTTGAAATGATCATAACTTTTTACTTATAAAACTACAAGGTAGACATTGAAACTGAGAGTTGACCAGCAATCCTGATATCAGAATGGCTGGTCATTTTGAAGGCCCGAAGTTGGGTAGCAAATAGACTATAGGTAGTAAAAACTAGCAAATAGGGAGCGATTTATGGTCTTCAGCCTGACTCTAACCGTTGCAGACAACCAGCCATTCCGACGCACCCAACATTTTGAGAATGAGCACAGTGGACTGCAATTATGGGACCAACCCTTCACTAAATGAATGCCCGTAATAAACGAAACAATTTTTTTTTTCGGATTGGGTAGGTACATTTAACCATGTTATTTATTTTTTAAATTGTCTCATAAATCTCTTTATTTTGATACCCACTATTGTTTTGGCAGAAAAAAAAATTGGGCTCTGAATATGGCGTCCAAAAGCCGCCATTTTCTATTTTCCAATTTTAATGTAGAGGTTAAGACTAATCGATTGACGTAAGAATCTTCAAAATGTGCCAACGCGTTTGGTCTAGAACGCCACATAGGAATAAACATACATACTCTTACATAAGACTGTTAAATACATTACCCTCCTTCGGGTAAAAAGTGATTAAAATTGTTTTACAACTCTCACGAATAAGATTTGTTAGGATTGGGTATCTTAATCAATAATTACGTTATTAAGGCGTATATATTCCCCAATGTTAACGCAGTACCTACTGGCCGTGCGGCCCGCTCGTAGCCAGAATCACATTAAAATGTCGTATGACGTACCTATATAGTATGCTTAGTGCGAGTTTTATAAACGGGATGGTCGCGTAAACGTTTACGCAAATTTGTATGGCGCTGGATAAGCGCCACCTAGTGGCGTACGTGAGAACTATAAGTTCTGAGTGCAAGTTTATAAAATATTTCGTCACTAGTGACAATCGACTACATCTCACAAGTAAGCGCGTCATTAAGCACTTATATCAGCGTAAACATGCTTTTCGCGAGTGTGAGTTGCACTTTTTGATAGTTTTGACATCTCGTATCGTAAACAAAATCACTTGTGAGCGACTAAGCTTGTCACTGATATTTTTGCGGTGAGAGCGCTGTGAGTGATAAACTTACCAAGTTATTACATATAATTATGTTATAACATATACTTTTATGGTATATTATAGGTTCTTTTTCATTTCTATCACTTCTAATAGTTATGGGAATGGGATTGGTAATTTAAAAATCGTCAGTCAAATTAATTATAACAGATTACCAAGATAAAAAAATGAAAATTCAATTTTAACTAATTACATAATAACAATCTTGACATAAATAAAGGTAAATAAAAAAAAAATAAACCAAAAACAGTGTCTGAACTGGGAATCGAACCCAGGACCTCACTAGAAACTATAGATAGACCATCCCTGCGATCATCAATGAAACCACCTGGCTTGCAGCATGAGATCCTGGGTTCGATTCCTAGGTCAGACACTGTTTTTGTTTTATTTAACACATAAAATAACTCATTAGTAAATATGTTTATATGGAGCAACTGCCTACCTATCTGACACTACACAATAAAAATTTAAGCAATAGATGCCTTTGTTTAAAATTTTAAAGGATAAATACCTAGCAAATCCACAGAGCACCGAGAGAGCGCGTGACGTCAGCGGTCGGGCGCCGAGGCCCGCTCGCAAATGCTTACATACATTTGATATTTTTTATAATACGATGAATAGGCATTTTAGACTGCGTCCATTGTGGTTTGAATGCATGATTAGTAGTCTAAGTCACTAGTCCTCATTTTAAACAATTAGGTATTGATGAAATCACAGAATATTATTAGAACAAATATTGTAGACCGCTGAGACACGCACAAGCAACAATTATGCCACAAACAGCCAAAAATATAGAATGTCAAGTGTCGACAAGTCGTCCTGTAGTACCCGATAACATTTTAAATAGTAAGAGAAGTCCAAAATTCCAAATTCCCAAAACACCACTTCAAAGGCAAAACATAAACAAACTTCTAATTTCACACGTTATAACCACTACTATTTTAATAGTGTGTCGATTCCAATAGGAATAGCGAATAAAAATGTCAACCTATTTTGTCGGTTTATTAAATGATGAACGCGTCTCACAGTGATTTACACGCTTGTGAATCGTTGACTGCTGTAGCAACACACACTCGCATGTTTACGATAGTCGATACCGTCGACGTATACTTGCCTTTCACGGTGATGACGTTCAACGAATAATTTTATTAAACTCGCACTAAGCATACTGGGTCGAAAATGAAACGCTGCCGAGCCAGCGGAGGTTTTCTTGTCGCGTTTTAAAATGATCAGTGTCCGAACTATACGGATAAGAAGTTTTTTTTAAATCTATTAAAAAAATATTGCGACGAAAATATTGAAATCTAACGACGGAAATCATTAAAAAAAACCAAGTAAAATATGTATAAAAAAAACATCCCCACTGTCACAGCTAGGTCACGCCCAATTGAGGCCTTAGAGCGAGTTTTTACTCACGCTCGATCGCGTTAGCGTAAACATCAATTTGTCTTGAAACTGGATTAGCGCCGTCTGGGGACGGTAAGGAGAAACCTCTCTTTTTACCGGACTGCCGAAGGAGGGTAATGTGTTTATCAGTCTATGTATATATGATTGTTCCTATGTGGCGTTCTAGAGACTAACTGCCGGTTTCCCAGGTGTCAATTATCGGGCTGTTAACGTAATCGAAGATTAATCGCCTGTTATTTCTACTTTCAGTTTCTCAACACCCAAATGTGACAAGCATTTAACAATTTGTCACACTTGACAAAAATCACGAATTAACCACAAGTTAAAGCATTTTTGGGTTTCTGAGAACCTTTTTCAATGTTAATCTCTTGTCAACGAGCCTAATTTATAATTGTTGAAATTCGTCGATTATTCACAGATTAAAATTAATATTATGATTTTAAAGGCTTATATTACGATAAAAAGATAATAGGGGTCGGCGAAAACTATGGTATGGGTTTAGTTATAAAAAATATGTTAATTTAGAGCAATTATTTAATTACAAAAATTAAAAAAAAATAGGATATTAAAAACTTTTAAATTAATTACAGTATAAAAACTTGACACAATTATCAAAAATAGTTATTTTGTATTTATGTAAATAAAAATACAAACAAACAAACTGTTACTGACCTGGGTATCGAACCTAACTCACACCAATGCGCGTGAGGAAGGTTCGATGGTAAGGCTGCGGTTCCACTGAGGCGGAGTGGAGCTGTGCGGAGCCGCAAATGCTGTTTCCTTTGAAGCGGAGTGGAGAAGAGATGTGGATTTCAAGCCATGTGATTGGTGAATCGCGGCACAGCTCTTCTCCGCTCTGCTCCACTCCGCCTCAGTGGAACCGCAGCCTTAGGCGATTCACCAATCACATGGCTTGAAATCCACATCTCTTCTCCACTCCGCTTCAAAGGAAACAGCATTGGCGGCTCCGCACAGCTCCACTCCGCCTCAGTGGAACCGCAGCCTAAGTGTTGACTGTATCCTGTACTTAGTACTTACAAGTTCAGTTTCTGGATAGGTTTGTGTTTAACTTGAAGCGGCTGGGGTGGTGACCGCGCCAGGGTAAGCAGCACTTACCAAGGTCAGTCTTGGGATGGGTGACCACTTTTTATTTTGGATCGCTTTTTAACCGACTTCAAAAAAAGGAGGAGGTTCTCAATTCGTCGGAATCTTTTTTGTTTTTTTTTTGTATGTTCCCCGATTACTCAAAGACGCCTGGACCGATTTTAAAAAAATCTTCTTTTGTTTTGAAGGGTATACTTCCTAGTTGGTCCCATAGTCATCAGGTCAGGATTTGATGATGGGAGCCTAGAGAAATTGAGGGAACTCCTCAAATATTATAGGCATACATAATTATAGAGATTTTGGTATTTTTATCAACAATGCAATCACTTGCAATCAGAAAGTATAATTTGGTGAAGTGGAACTGATGAAGAAGACCATAGATGGCCACTGGAACTCCTAAATGCTAAGTATGTCACGGGTATAAAATATCTCGAATAGTTAACCGACTATGTTGAAGCAAATACTTATAAATGAATGGTACTGATAAAAATGGTACCATTTAAATGTTCTGATGATGAAGCCGGAAGGTAGGCACTGGAACTCTGAAATAAAACAATGTATCCTAGTCGTGCTTGGGCTTATTGGAAGTCATGAGATGTACTTTGGCCATAAATGATTATCATGTTAATTGGAGATACCTATCAAAACTAAAAAGAGAAAAATAAAAAACTTTTTAACAAAAAATCAAACCGACGGCTTTTGTACCCATTTTTTTCAGTTTATCGACACCGACTTCGGAAAAGAAAGTAATTTTTTGCTTTTTAGTTTTTCGTTCTGGAAGTCGGTTTGATTTTTTGATAATTTTTTTTTTATGGATAGGTGACCCCGCCAGGTTAAGCAACTAACCTAACCCAGGTCAGTCTTTGGATGGGTTGCCGGCTTGAGGCCGGTGTCCTTGACAAAGGACGGCTAAACGTAGACTTTAGCTCGGGTGCGGTCCGGGCACTTGTGGCACAGCCCTTGCGTTGCTACAGGTGCTTCGGAGTTGGGCATACCCGGGCCCTCTGTCCGTCCACGGTGGACCGGACAGAGAGCTGCTACCGCTGCGGCAAGGAGGGCCACAAAGCCGCCGAGTGCAAGGCCACCGGGCCGCACTGCGCTGTTTGTGCCGCCAGTGGCCGCCCCGCAGGCCACATAATGCGGGGGAGGATGTGTAATCCTCCCCCTTAGGGAAAAGCGCAGGCGCCGAGCAAGCCTGCCGCTACCACCGCTGAGCGCGAGGTTGGGCCTTCGGCTGCTGCGGCTGCGGAGAGGGGTGCGATGTCCGATTAAATGTCTAGAGTCGAACATCGCATCCTCCAGGCGAACACCAACCACTGCGGGGCGGCCCAGGATCTGCTGATGCAGATCATGGCCGAGTGGTTGGTGGACGTGGCGGTGGTTGCCGAGCCTTACTCGGTCCCCAGTACCTGGCTGGGCGATCGGGACGGCTTGGTGGCGTTGGTGGCGCGGTCTTCCACGGACTCTCCTCCCCTCTCGCTTTTAGAGAGGGGACGGGAATACGTGGCCGCCGCGTGGGGGGAATACGGCCCTGGTGGGGGTCTAATTCTCCCCAAACAGCCCTCTAAGGGATTTCGAGAACTTTCTCGAAGTTCTCACGGCAGTTTTGGGCGGCCTCATGCGGCGTGTCCCTCCTCAACAGGTGGGCGGTCCACACGTGTGTGCGGCAACGGGGAGGGTCGGTGGTAGACGTGTCGACGTTGCCACCCCCGCCCTAGCCGCCCGCTGAACTGGCGGGTGGAGACGGTGGAGACTTTGTCGGACCACCGATACGTGCGGTTCGACATCTCCACCGGCCCCCGGGGGGGGTCGGCCCGCACGGGCCAATCTCCCTTGCCGCGGTGGGCTCTCACCCACGTGGACCGGGAGGCAGCCAAGGAGGCGGCCTTTCTCCAGGACTGGCTCTCGCCCCCTGTCGAGCCTGTCCTGGACGTGGACCGCGCGGCGGTCCAGCTCAGGGGGTCCCTGACCGAGGTGTGCAACGCCAGCATGCCTCGGTCACGCCGTTCGCCTCCCCGTCGCGCCGTGTATTGGTGGTCGGAGGAGCTGGCAGTAGGGCTCCGGGCCACCTGCGTGGAGGCCAGGAGGGCCTACACGCGGAGTCGGCGGCGCGCTACGCGATCTCAGGCCGGGGAGGACCGCCTCTACGCCTCTTACGTAGAGGCAAAGACGGTCCTCAAGTCGGCTATGTGCGCCGTCAAGGACACGGCGAGGGCCGAGATGCTGGAGGGCCTCGACAGGGATCCGTTTGGGAGGCCATATAAGGCGGCGCGCAACCAACTGCGCCCCTTTGGTCCCCCAATAACGGAGACCATGGAGCCGGCGTTGCTGGATGGGGTAGTCCGGTCCCTGTTTCCACGCAGGACCGACTTCACCCCACCAATGATGAACCACCCACTGGGGGGGGGGGGGGGTGGTGGCTTCGCCGGAGGAAGAGGTTCAGGCGTTACGGCGCGGAGTCCGGTGTTCCACAGGGGTCGGTGCTAGGGCCCCCCTTGTGGAACACCGGATATGACTGGCTCCTGCGGGGCACCCTCCTCACGGGCACGAGTGTCATCTGCTATGCGGATGACACTCTCCTCACTGCCCGGGGGAGGGACTTTGTAGAGGCGGCCTGTCTGGCCTCGGCTGGTGGATCCTTAGTGGCAGGTAGGATCCGCCAGCTTGGATTGAGGGTAGCGCTGAACAAGACCGAGGCCGTGTTCTTTCTGACGCCCACATCGTCGTGGAGGGCGTCCGGATACCAGTCGGGGCCCAGATGAAGTATCTGGGCCTCGTGCTAGACAGCAGGTGGCGCTTCGGCCCGCATTTCAGCGGGCTGTCGACGCGCCTGCTGAAAGCCGCGGACGCCCTCTCATGGCTCCTCCCAAACCTGGGGGGACCCAAGGATCGATGCCGGCGCCTCTATGCCGGCATCCTAAAGAGCATGGCCCTATACGGGGCACCCATCTGGGCGGACTCCATCCACAGGAGGGAGAATGCAACCGCCATCCGCAGGCCCCAAAGGGCCATTGCACAGCGGGTGGCGAGGGCCTACCGCTCGGTAGACCTTTCGGCGGCGTGCGCTCTGGCCGGCACCCCTCCCTTGGAGTTGAAGGCATGGGTGCTCGCCAGAGTGTAGGCGAGTGGGCGGCGAGGCGGAAGGCGCTTGGAGAGCGCCCCGCTAAGGAAGAGCGGGAGGCCGTGCGGTGGGAGGCGAGGGACGCTATCGTCGTCCATTGGACGGAGGACCTCGGCTCCGCCGCCTTTGGCCGTCGGACGTTGGACGCGCTCGGTCCAGTCTTGCAAAGCTGGCTCGAGCGGCCCCACGGTTTCCTCTCGTTTAGTATAGTGCAGGTGTTGTCCGGACATGGGTGGTTCAGAACGCACCTGCACCGGATCCGGAGGGAGAAAACCCCGGGGTGCCAGATTGTGGCGCTGCGGAGGACACAGCGCAGCACACCTCGAGGTGTGCCCAGCCTGGGCAGAGCTGCGCCGTGCCCTGATTGGAGTGATCGGGCGGGACCTCTCACTTCCCAGCGTGGTCAGCTCCATGCTGGGGAGTGAGGAGGCATGGGCGGCGGTTGCCTCCTTTTGCGAGGTCGTGATGTCGCAAAAGGAGGCGGCGGAGCGTGCGCGGGAGGATGATCCTCTCGCGCCGCCGCTCCGCAGGCGGAGAAGGGTTGGGAGAAGGTGGTTGCACGATCGTCTCCTCTCACCTCCTGGTGGTGACTAGCGAACGACAGGCGCGGGGGCGCCTCTAGTCTGCATTGCACTAGTCACCACCCTCGCGGGCGGGAACGACCGCGAGTTCTCGGCCGTTCCCGCCCGCGCTGGCCGGGCCCCTCCACAGAGGGAGGGGCGTGAAGGGCCTGCCATGAAGGCGGGCGGTCGTCGGCGGAGGACTGGACGTATAGGCTGTGCCGGTTGCCCAGTCCTCCTCCATTCAGGCGATGCGGGAGTGCCGCTGGGTTATTTTAGTGGGTATACTGGGCTTGCTCGGGGAGTCCCACATAGCCCGCCCAATCCCCCAATGGGCGGGTATGCGTAATGCATTCTTTCCCAGCGTGAAAAAAATAAAGGAGGTTGATTGTATGAAAATAGAAGCATTAGGTATTTATTTATGTATCAAATTGCCTCTTTATGTTGAAAGACCTACCTATTTGGTCAGGATCGAGAAAAGCCTGCCTTTACATTAAAAAAACTGAACTTTTATTGCCAGATACCACTCAAGGCATGAAGACATTCCTGGAGCTGTTGATAGAGGCAACAGGTGTAGACCGAGGGTACTCCGACCTGGAATTACAGGAGGAATTCCTGGTCATCGTGGTGACTGGCACTGATACTTCGGCTGTGGGAGTGTCCTTCACTGTCTCTATGCTGGCCAGGCATCCTGATGTACATGAGAAGGTGTATAAGGAGTGAGTTCTTCTTATTTTCGAGTCGATGGAAACTCTTTAAGTACTTGCGGCCCAGTAGGAGTGGTTTTCTTTATTATAAAAGCAACTATCTTCCACTACTGAAGTCGGATGTTTCCTTGCGTCAGACAACAGTTTAACACACAGGGTTAACGAATTAGCGCAAAGGATTGCTTATTTTATTTTAACTGTCGTGGGCACAGTAAATTGCTTGCAAGACGAATGACCTATCTCTGGGCTGCAAACATTCAGAGATAGCCACAACCACAACGCACTAGAATGTACTAGAACCTACTCATCATAGGAATCGCTGGATGCAAGAGTGGACATCACTGACCTTGTGGGAGTCCTACGTCATACGGTTGAATGATCTCCTGGATAGCGGGGTCATTGGTGGTTGATAATAAGAAATTGCTTGGCAAATCTTTCCTATTTAAGATTGCAGAATGCGATAAAGGCTGCTTGTTATAATTTTTTAGTTTTAATTTCCTTTTATTATATATTATTGAAACTGGATAAGCGCCGTCTGGTGACGGTAAGGAGAAATCACTTTTTTGTATACATTTTGACATAACTGTATGCTTAGTGCGAGTTTTATTAACGGGATGGTCGCGTAAACGTTTACGCAAATTTGTATGGCGCTGGATAAGCGCCACCTAGTGGCGTACGTGAGAACTATAATTTCTGAGTGCAAGTTTATAAAATATTTCGTGACTAGTGACAATCGACTACATCTCACAAGTAAGCGCGTCATTAAGCACTTATATTAGCGTAAACATGCTTTTCGCGAGTGTGAGTTGTACTTTTGACAGTTTTGACATCTCGTATCGTAAACAAAATCACTTGTGAGCGACTAAGCTTGTCACTGATATTTTTGCGGTGAGAGCGCTGTGAGAGTGATAAACTTACCAAGTTATTACATATAATTATGTTATAACATATACATTTATGGTATATTATGGGTTCTTTTTCATTTCTAATACTTCTAATAGTTATGGAAATGGGATTGGTAATTTAAAAAATCGTCAGTCAAATTAATTATAACAGATTACCAATATAAAAATGAAAATTCAATTTTTACTAATTACATAATAACAATCTTGACATAAATAAAGGTAAATAAAAAAAAGATAAACCAAAAACAGTGTCTGAACTGGGAATCGAACCCAGGACCTCACTAGAAACTATAGATAGACCATCCCTGCGATCATCAATGAAACCACCTGGCTTGCAGCATGTGATCCTGGGTTCGATTCCTAGGTCAGACACTGTTTTTGTTTTATTTTATTTAACACATAAAATAACTCTGTATAAAAATTATGTCAAGATTGTTTTTACGTAATTAGTAAAAAAAAAAAATTTTTATCTTGTTTATTTAAATATTAAATTATTATGTTATTAGTTTAAAATTTTGTAATTACATTTTACTCTTTTTATTTCATTGTCCAATGTTCATGTAGCCGAATATGTTTATATGGAGCAACTGCCTATCTGACGCTACACAATACAATAATTAAGCAATAGATGCCAGTGTTTAAAATTTGAAAGGATAAATGCCTAGCGAATCCTCGTGACGTCAGCGGTCGGGCGCCGAGATTCGCTCGCACATGTTTACATTTTTGATATTTTTTATAATACCATGAATAGGCATTTTAGACTGTGCCCATTGTGGTTTGAATGTATGATTAGTAGTCTAAGTCACTAGTCCTCATTTTTCACAATTAATGATAAAATCACAGAATATTATTAGAACAAATATTGTAGACAGCTGAGACACGCACAAGCAAGAATTATGTCACAAACAGCCAACAATATAGACTGTATAACATTTTAAATCATTATTCATCATAAATCATCCTATCATATCATATTCATTTTATTTTTTAGCAGTCCAAAATTCCAAATGCCCAAAACACCACTTCAAAGGCAAAACATAAACAAACCTAATTTCACACGTTATAAACACTACTATTTTAATAGTGTGTCGATTCCAATAGGAATAGCGAATAAAAATGTCAACCTATTTTGTCGGTTTATTAAATGATGAACGCGTCTCACAGTGACTACACGCTTGCGAATCGTTGAGTGCTATAGCAAGACGCACTCGCAAGTTTACGATAGTCGATACCGTCGACGTATACTTGCCTTTCACGGTGATGGCGTTCAACGAATAGTTTTATTAAACTCGCACTAAGCATACTGAACAGTTTAGATGTAAAAGTTGTGAGTATGCGCTCTTTTCTTTTCCGTTTCGGTGGTAAATTTGATCAAACTATTTGGGCCCAGTAGGTGGCCACGTTTATTGCAGCGTCAGAGGAATTATACAGGTCATCCAAGGTGCAAGTCAATGGACAGTCGGGACACTCCAGCAACTGGGGCATTGTCTGTACAGGTGCATCGCAATTGCACCGGGTTAAATGGTCTAATCCCCCATTTCGCCAAATTATATTTGCAGCCTACTTGGGTGCGCAACTGATTCAGTGCCTTCCACCTTCCTTTAACCTTTAGCAGATTTTTGTGTGGGTATTCATGGTGCGGATAATTTATAAATTGACGCGTAGTAAAACGACGTGGACCCTAAAATGGTTCCGCACCAAAATGGTAAAAAGGAACCCTTATGGCGACTCAGTCTGTCTGTCCGTCTGTCACAGCTGGATATCTCAAGAACTACTAATGCTAACAACTTGAAATAGTTTTGGATGACGTTTACCCAACTATTTTGAAACTAAGAAATAAACTTCAATTTTTTCAAGTCTCTGAAAGAGGGTCTTAAAAATTCTAACGAACTAGGGCATGGGGGTATCATATAAAAGAGCGCTATTTGCACATTCTTGAATATTTTATCTCCGAAGTTTGAATAGAGAAAAATCTGAAATTATTCTATGTGATAGAAGTTTATGTAAAGATTACAAGAAAAATAAAACAATGTCTCTAAATACCACACTTTTTCAGTAATCAAAATTAACAATAAATATATAATAGTAAAGTAGGTACTGTCCGCCTGTTCGCCCTTCCACCTATCCGCTTGTCAATCTATCCTACTTTTGAAGGACTGTACGTAAAGTTACACATCCAAAATATTTATATATAATGATACGGAACCCTCGGTGCGTGAGTCCGACTCGCTCTTGACCGGTGTTTTAAGGGCAGGTAGTCTCACTTTTACATCTCTTTGATTCAATATTAAACATACAAATAGTGATAGTTTAAATGCAAGAAAAATATATATTGTAATTGACTACATGTACTTTTCATTTCTGAGATTCAAAACATGGTATCGAAGACTCCGCTCGATCAAAAAAAAATCTGAAAAGGCCTCTAAAACATGTTTTTTTAATCATTTTCTTATATTTCTGGCAGATTATGAAAGATTCACTACCTAAAACACATACCTAAAAGAAGTTAACAACCTGTAGAACTTTATTCTCCGAGTAGAATTTATAAAATAGTTAAGTAATTGTTTTAATAATAAATTTATATATAACACAGCGGCCGCCGTACGTACGGCTCTTCAGTCGCCCGCGAGGCCTTGATGAGGCAGGACTACTCGTGCTGGACTTCTCGCTAATCTATCGACCGATTTACTAAGGGACCACAGTGCAACAGAATCAGTAGGTTAGGAAAGTTTTTTAACAGACTTCAAAGAAGACCGAAATATTCGTCATGGGTGTATTCTATTTTGTTTTTTTGGGTTATTAGTCAAAATAAAAATAATAATTGCGAATATTAGCTTAATAAATTCAAAATGGCGCCAACCGAAATTTTTGATATGATTGTCATGGGTGTCACTTTCATGGTTTTTGGGGTCGCTAAATGCTAATATAGGGTCAATAGGAAAACACAAAGCGGCGCCGACCGAATTTTTTTAAATTTTCGTCATGGGTGTCGTTTACATGGTTTTTGGGGTCGATAAATGCTAATATGGGGTTAAAATGAAAATACAAGATAGCGCCGACCAAAATTTCTGAAACTTTCGTCATGGGTGTCATTTTCATGGTTTTTGAGGTCGATAAATGCTAATATGGGGTCAAAATGAAAATACAAGATAGCGACCCTAAAAACTCTGAAAATGACACCCATGACAAAAGTTTGAAAAATTTCGGTCGGCGCCATCTTGGCATTTTATTTCGACCACAAATTCGCAATTAGCGACCCCAAAAACCATAAAAATTTTACCCATGACTAAAATTTTGCTAATTTCGATCAGTGCCATCTTGGATTTCGATTCAACAACAGTTAAATTTTTTTTTCTTGTTAGTCCGTCCGTTTATGTTTTCAAAAACATAAATAGTTAGGTAGTCAAATAATTGAATAAATAAAATGCGATTTATACCATTTTTTTAAAGCTATAAGTTCACTCTATAAGTTATTATTTATTTACCACGCATTAACACGTAACTCTCGTATTTTAGTAACTTTTAAAAGCAATAGTAAAATAAACCTTCTCTACACACCTTTACTGTGACTTTTTTGTTAACTTTACGTACACGCGAGCGCGCCGCTCGCTTCGCGGTAACAGTGGCGAGTTAAATTAAGCCTTAATTTTTTTAATTACCCTCTTTTACTTTGTCTATGTCTAAAGGAAGCATTAGGATATATGTAGGTCAATAAAAAAACCATTAATGTAGGTACATAACAGGTTTTATTCATGTTGACAAGTGTTTTACAATCTTTGACCTAATGCCTTTAACAAGTAGTCATACGAAAATTTCTTGTTGGTGACTCTAATCTTGGTATCTATGCATTCTTGTAAATCGATCATTTGAGGACATGAGCAACGAGGTATGCACGGCGCTGTTTCTTCTACCCTGAAAAAGCCGTCCTTGCAAACGCATCCCTGGTTGCATGGCTCCTCATTGTCGCAAATCAACGGACTTACGATTGAAGAGCAGGTTTCGTTCGAGCAAGACTGTTTGCAATCCGTGTATACTTCATTTTGACCACACTTAGGGGTTGCTGGAAAGCAATAAGATTTCATTAGAGCTGGGTACCTACTTAGTTACAGTGTTGTAAGGGCCACTGACACTGATCCATCGGAGAACGTTGTTAGAATGGATCAGTTAGGGGCTATCGACAGATCCAACTAAACCGGATGCCACACCAATTTCGATTGGTGTGTTAGCTTTCGGTTTAGTCGACGACGTCCATGGTTGGCGCTAGAACTTTTACAGGGTGGTGCATCTTCAGCACCCCGAGAGTTTTTTACTACTCTTTTCTGATAAGTCGTCAAAATTAGTAAGCTTATCAGAAAAGCTTGAGAAGTGAAGCAGAAGAATCCAAAAGCGAAAGAAGCGCGCTCATAAATTTTAGCACCAATTAACGGATTTTTTTAATTTTTGTTTATTTTATTGAAAGCCAAGGAGACGCAGGTGCATTCCTTTGACCCACCCCCTCCCGGCATGGCACCCATAACGACGTCAATCAATCTCATCGATCAATTAGTGTATATTGGCCTTATTTTGTCGGTGGCAATTGGACTAGGCCGGGTTTCTCAATACTAAATTAGCGCAGAATAAATGTGTCAAATTGACAAGGTCGCGATTGGTTGAATGAATTTTCAACAGACAATCACAGCAGATTTGAGCAGATAAACGGCGATTATTTTTCGATTACGTTAACAACCCGTCGAGTGTTGAGAAACTGGGGGTTAGTGTCTTTCTTCATTATCTGGATAAGTTTCTTTAATTTAAATAGATAGTTACCTCGTAGATATCATAGCACCGTGCGTAGGTAGGTACCTACATAATTTTAGACTACTTACGACATTCATGAATAGAGATGCAAACTCCTTCATCATTTCTTGCGTATCCATCATCACAGTAGCAGGAGGGATGGCACTCATTGTAGATGTGAGGACAGAAAGTCTTGTTTTGTAAGTGAAGTGTGTTGCAAACGTTATCGCACGGGTATCCACATGCGTAATGTTCGTTGGGCCCCGGACATTTATCTAAAAATTATAAATCGTTACTTTTAATAACCAGATGTATGATAAGCCCGTATTTTACGATTTAGACGTACGGCGTTGCGTCATCGGTACATGGTGGACATCACACCCATACGCACCAAACGTTTTGGGAATTCTTTTATTATGCGTACAGCAAAGGAGTGGAATTCCCTGCCGGAGTCTGTATTTCCTGATAGCTACAATCTAGGAGTCTTTAAGTCAAGAGTGAATAGGTTTCTTCTAGGCAAGCGTGCTTCATCGTCGACCACATCATCGCTTACCATCAGGTGAGATAGTGGTCAAACGCAAGCCTATCAATAATAAAAAAAATAAAAAAATAAAAAATACTTAAAAGCTACATTATTTTCCTTCAAGCTCGCCTATATGGTAGTGCTCTACATCTGACTGCGAGTAAGTACAATCTGCACACAGTGCACATCATAACTTATAGGACCTATTCGTTGGCAGAATGAACGCAATATTATGTTGAATAATGTACAGGCTGCATCAGGAGTTGTTTAATAAACGGACCTTGTGGAAACTAGAACAAATTTCCGTGCGTTCAAGCATTTTTGCCATACCTAATATTGGAATCAAATATAATAGCTCTCAATGTAAGTCCATTATTATTAATGCAAATTTTTATCTGTGGTGCTAGGCAACTGTTCATAATGCAGTTGTAAACGACCCTTTGTGCTTAGGCTTAGCACGCACTGCGATTTTTATTCGCGCGAATTTTTTTCCGCGCGAATAAACTGGTCTTGTTTGTTCTGTCTCCTGCTTGGTATGGAGGGAAGTAGAAATTTGTATTTTTTTATACTCCTCCATTATTCTTTTCTGATTAATTTCGTTGCGGGATCCAAGACGGTTACTTTCATTCTCGGGGTCCTCGTCGAGCTTCATTGCCTCGGTGCTGGTGGTCGCTACTGTTGATTCTGGCTTTCAGAAGTTGCAGTGATTTGGGAATAGTGCGGTGGGATTGTCCCAAAAAAAGCCCGTATTTTGTCCAGACTTTTCTTTACATGTTCTATTCGACATGATTACCCTTGTCACAAATCTAGCTTGACTGCCAAACTCCTTAGTTAATTAATATAATCTGTCTAGTATTTTCTAAATAAATTTGCTTACCACATTGCTTCTCTGATACACAAACTCCATCTACAGTATTTCTGAAGAAACCCGACTGGCACACACATTTGTGTGAACAAATTTGTACATCTTCCAAACAACGTATGCTTTCTTCGCGATCCCTACAAGTTTCTTCAGGAGGGCATGGATATGTGCATTCAAATACTTCGTTTGGTCCACAATCTGCAAAAAAATAGAAAATAGTTTTATTGAAAAAAGTATCGTGACTAAAAGTTTCACTCACTACTAATTACCGACAGATCTAAAAAAGTTATTTTCTGTCAGTGTCAATGTCAACAACCTGTCTTGACAGCTGTCATGCATGTCAGTTTGTGTTGATCAGAGACATTGTTGTTATTGAAGCGCCGAATTTCAACTTTGAATAGATTATTACAAGAATCTTATTGAATTTGATACTAAATAGAAATAATGTGAATCAATTAATTATTTCCATAGCGTAAAATAAACTGTAGTTGCTTTATCTTTCGAGATAACAATAAAATTATACCTACATGTACCTACCGATAGTTTCAGAAGCAAAAATGTTGGCTAGAAGCTTGTGTTTATATAAAAAGTGTTTGAATTATGGCTCCATAACTTCTTGCTGCATAAAAAGTAAGCATATAAATCAGCAACAGCGGACTTTTGCAAACATTCGTTGTGTTTTTCCTAAAGATAACAACATAACCTCTAATCATTCGTATTTTGTGAAACAAAATCTGCATGATACTAAACAACGAGTAAAAGAAGAACGGTATGATCCAAACTGCAATTCATTTACATATAGAACACATTCATGTGGAGAGCTAAGACCTGAACATGAAGGAAAAACAGTGACACTTTGTGGTTGGGTGCAGTATGCAAGATTATCAAAGTTCCTTCTTCTCAGAGATGCCTATGGTATAACTCAGTGTGTGGTAAGCGATGACAGCATAAATTTGCCCAACATTCCTTTAGAAACAGTTGTTAAAATTAAAGGTACTGTGGCATTAAGGCCTAAAGACATGGTCAACAAAACTATGACCACCGGTGAAGTAGAAGTTGTTATAGACAACTTGGAAATACTTAACACTGTAGATAAACTGCCTTTCAATCTTAGAAACTACCAAAAGCCTAAAGAACAGTTAAGGTTGCAACACAGGTATATTGATTTAAGGTTTCCTGAAATGCAGAATAACCTGAGGGTGCGTTCAAGCATGCTTCATAATATAAGAAGGTGTTTAATTGAAAACCATGGATTTGTTGAAGTTGAGACTCCTACATTGTTCTGCCGGACCCCTGGGGGTGCGAGAGAGTTTGTTGTGCCTACACATCATAAGGGACTCTTCTACTCCCTGGTGCAAAGCCCACAGCAGTTCAAGCAAATGCTTATGTCTGGTGGTGTTGATAGATATTTCCAAATTGCAAGATGTTATAGGGATGAGACCACTCGGCCGGACAGACAGCCAGAATTCACACAATTAGATATAGAACTGTCTTTTTGTAATCAGGATGGAGTGTTGACTATGATTGAACAGTTGCTCTATGATACATTTGTGAAATCACTTCCAAAGCCACCTTTCAAGAGGATGACCTACAAAGATGCTTTGACAAATTATGGGACTGATAAACCAAATTTAACTTATGATTTAAAATTTGTAAGTCTGAAGAATTTGTTTCCTGAAAAGTCCAATGATGAAACCTTTGGTGCTTATGGATTACCATATACAAAAGAAATTGGAAAGTTAACTACAAAGTACAAAGAAAAAATCAGAGAGTCTGCTAAAAAACATTCATGCAAAGTTGTTTTAAATGAAAATATTTCAAAAGAATTAGGAATTGAAATCAGCCAAAGGATCCAAAGTGTTGTCGAGGACTTAAATGCTACTATAATTGTTTTAGGTGAAAATGATAACGCTTGCTTATGTTTGGGCGAAATAAGAGAAATGATGGCTTTATTGTTGAGATCAAATAACATGCTTCAAGTCAAAGAAGATGTCCAACCATTGTGGGTGATTGACTTTCCATTATTTCTGAAAGGCGAAAATGGTTTAGAAACCTGTCATCATCCGTTTACAGCACCACATCCTGATGACATGCATCTACTGGACTCTGAGCCACTAAAAGTGAGGTCTTTGGCATATGACATTGTTATGAATGGTAACGAAATTGGTGGCGGTTCCGTACGGGTCCACAATGCTGAATTACAGGAGAAATTGTTGAAGATTTTAGATATTGACCCTTTAAAGCTATCGCATTTCTTAAATGCACTCAAATGTGGGTGTCCACCACATGCTGGGATTGCATTAGGTATTGATAGACTAGTTACAGTAGCGTGCAATGCTGAGTCAATTAGAGAAGTTATAGCATTCCCTAAATCACATGATGGAAGAGATCCCTTATCTGGTGCGCCTAATAGTATAAGTGAAGAAGACAAAAAGTATTATCATATTTCTACTGTGAAGTAACTTTTTAGAATTAAATTATATTGTTGACTGTATGTAAGTAATATTTGGAAGCTAAGTATATTTTTGTTTTACAAAAAAAAAGGTTTTTTAGATACCCCTGACCTACACCATCATACATAATAATGTAGTTTTTTTATGTATTTATGCTTCAGCATGAAAGAGATCTGCGGTTGCCTGGAAGAGATCTCGGAAAACAATAAGGCCATCTATTGCACATAATTATTATGTTTTCTAGTGTCTATCATCCTTTTGTTATTTACTTTATGGTTAAAACATAGGTAATAAAATTAATCAAATTCATTAAATATCACACATGAAGTTTATATTACAGGTAACAGTGACTGCTGATCATGGGTTCGATACCCGCGTTGGGCAGAATTGTAGAAATTTTCATCACTACCACCCCTCTAAAATATTCAACCTACAAGTTTTTAATGTACATCTACAATTAGAAAAGCGTTATTTTTAATCGACTTAAAAAAAGAGATTCTGTTTATCCTGTATGTTTCTATGTATGTTAGTCCCCGATTTTCTCGCGTTTAGCTGAACCTATTTTGATGCGGTTTTCAGAAAAGTATTTCTTTCATTCTGGAGAAGGTTTTGGAATACAACAAATGGATATACCCCGTGACGTCGTCAGCATGTATCCGTTACATATGTATCTATCTATGTCCACGCATTTCTCCGAAACTAGTAATCGGATCGTGATCATTCTTTTTTTATTGGATTAAGTATCTCTCAACTTAGGACATAGTGCAAGTTTCATGAAAATCTGTTTGACAGTTTTCAATATATGGAGCATACAACCGAACTCTCTAGCGACAAACAGCACGAATGTGTAATTTGAGTTAATTATTATGGGTATTTTGTCAATCCTTTATGTACATTACTATGGAACTTGCTCAATTTGTAGAGTACTCTTTTTAGTTTTGGTTCACCACCAAAACTAAAAAGAGACAAATAAAATCATTTTCGCAAAAAAATGCACTGACTTCAAAAACAAAACGCTAAAAAGTGCAAAAAAAACTTTTGTTTCGGAAGTCGGTGTCGCAAAACGATAAAACATGAGGTGCGAAAGCCACCGACTTCCGAAACGAAAGTTATTTTCAAAATTCAAATTTTATTTAATAAAGAACAGTATTATAAACAATGATATTCAAATAAACAGATACGTTATACACTCACAAAACAATAGAAAAAAGTGTTCCGCACACACACTTTTAAATATGTATAATAAATTAGTAAATTGAGGCGTATTACGTACTTACATATTTATTTATTATATTTCATACATATGGTATGAGATCCCTTCTGTTTTATGTACTTTGGTATTATAATTGGTACAATTTCAAAATATACACGATGGCATTTTTTTTTATTTTGTTTTTGTTTCAACAACGCGCGCTCATAACATATCTGTTTATTTGAGTATGATTGATTATAAAGATTTTCTACATTGGCCCCAAACTTGGCAAGCCTGTATCTTGGGAATTTTGCTCATTTTAATGTTTTGTTTTTGAAGTCAGTTCGAGCTTTACCATGAACGCCTTAGTTACCTACTCTTCTACTATAATAAGGATGGAGGAACAGTGGGCACGTCTATTTGCTTCCTGCTCCTCCATCCTAGTGAGCCTGCTTCGGTGAGCTAGGTATTCACTCGGCGGAGTTAAAGGAGGGAGGGCGCGGAACTGGGGGTGCGGGTGGGTGTTGATAGGGGTCACGACGACGTCTCTCTTAAATAATCAACCGATTTTTTTTTCAGGTAAGTACCTTTACACTTAGAAAATGCGTACTTATTAGTCGTACGTAGGCTTCGAGTAGTTTCACATGTCCCGGTGTCTGGAATCCTTGCAAGGTAAATTTGACCCACTTCTCAGTGTCCTATTTAGCTGAAAATTTGAATGCACGTTTGTTTCTCGTGACAATGCATTTTTTATTTATTTATAAGCTTGTTTAAAAACAAAACCATATTTTTTATCGAGGCTTCACTCTGAACGCCCTAGTTACCTACTCTTCTATTCTACCTATCCATATTGTACCTATATAAACACCAGAGGGCACTTCTATGTGCTCCCTGGTTGACCATCCTAGTGTTGCGCTGCGAACTTTGCATCTCGACAAAGTTGCCGGACGCAGCCGCGCAGGCGCGCTCTCGTCAAGTTACTAAATTATCTATTACTAGCTTCTGCCTTTAAAGATCTAAGCATACATAGGGACAGACATTGGGAAGTGACTTTGTATTATACTATGTAAAGATATTGCCAAAAGGCATAGGTAGGTACTAAAACTACTAACTCCTATACAGTAGATTCATTCACGATGTAATAAACGGGCATGTTTTTAATGTTGCCTTCAGATAAATTAATAATTAATAAATTTCTTAGGATAAAACCCTTTTCACGCGGGTGATGCCGCAGGCAGAATCTAGTAAATACCTGCATAAATAAGTAGATTCGGTGTTTAAGGTAGTAAATTATCAAAAAGTATAATAGCCTTCTCTTTGGTACCTAATCATATCGAGGCGATAACATAGGTATGTTTCTACATATTATGTGCATTAATAAATAATACGAGTAAGTATACAAATATTATAACTGAGTCCTGTAGGTACCCACAACATACCCCTACTAATAATAATTAGTAATTATTCAATAGCAAAGTATTTATGGTCTATGATTGAATAGCTGCGGTTTTGGCAACAACCAGTTTTTGCATGTTTTTGTGGCTCTCCGTGCCAGTCTCTTCAAAGTATTGTAGGTAAGTTCTTCCCCTTTTATCGTCGCGCAATATGTAAAAAAATCAATGATTTTCCTCATGTTAATGAACTTGTAAACAACACGTTTGTAAAAAGGTTGCGTTGTGTTAGAGATGTTTCTTAAGTAGAAAATTATACCTAATTCTATTTAGTCCGTCAGTGAGATTATGAAATCATATTGGACCCGTGTTTCTTCCATTATCAAATTAATAAAAAAAATATAAAGATATAGCGCATCAAAGTTCAGCATTGGGGGCTACTGACGTAATTTTGTCAGTAGGTATAAACAGAGACATAGTAGGTATAAAGTGTAGCACACCGTGACGTCACACGATATTTCAACGCACTGTATTGTCGAAATTTGTTTACGTGGAAAAAGAAAAGATACGTGTCAAATATTTTTAGGTTATCTAACTGATGGACTAAATAGTTTTATTTTTCTCAGCATCGTTGTTGAATAAATCTTCGAGTTTCGGCGAATCATAGATCTTAAAATACATGAAATACCTATCTACATAATTGAGTCGACAAGTTCCAAATTCACCATCATCATCATGTTCCTGCCCTTGTCCCATGTTACTTGGGGTCGGCGCAACACGTTTTCCTCTTCCATATCGTCCTGTCCCCAGTCACGCTATCACTGACTCCCTTTTCTTTCATATCACTCCTCACACAGTCCATCCATCTTTTCTTTGGCCGTCCCCTCCCTCTCCATCCAAGTTCCAAATTCATCATTTGCTTAAAAAATACCTAAGTCAATAGTTATTTTCGATTTAGGTACCTAACAATAGTTTTCAAAAAAAATTGATACCCGTCTTTGAAAATTGTCGACTCATTATTATTTCCGTGTCTGCTTTACGAACTTCTAAAGAAATAGCTGAAGCATTTAAATCACGGTTTAAATTCACAAATCTCAAACACACACACAAACCACTCACCATTGTACGCCATAGTACAAATATTTATTTTGTGCGGACATCGAACCCGCGTCTCGTAACGGATAAACCCATTACTCAGCCATTTCGCCATCGTCATAGAGACTTTTTTTTTGTGTGGCTTCTCGCAGTCAACCCAAGGTTGTCTATTGCTGCACTGCATTGTCATATTGACAAAAAACGGACCAGCATGTTCATTGAGAATCTCATTGATGTATCTCACAGCAGTTAGGTTCCCGTTCTCGATTGAAACTAACGCTGTTCGACCCTCTGCAGAGATACCAGCCCACACGTGAACCGTACCTCTGCCGTGTGACACTTTTTCTTCAAAACATGCTTGTGGGAAATGTTCTCCTGGTCGTCGGAATACTCTTTTCCTCCCATCATGATGGTACAGCATAAATCTTGACTCATCAGAGAACATCACTCGGCCCCATTCGTCCTCATCCCATTCTGTATGCTCGCGGGCGTATCGCAATTGGGCAACTTTGTGATGCCGTTCCAGTTTTGGGCCATTTGCTGGCCTGTAAGGCTTCAATCCTCTTTCGGCAAGACTTCTCCTGACTGTCCACTCGCTTATTGGCTCCCTTCGAACTTGCAGAAGTTGTTGTTGAACCGCAACAAATGTCGATTTCTAAACATGGCTGCCGCAATGAAACGGTCTTCTCGGACTGTTGTGCACCTTGGCTTGGCTTGCCAGTAGTTGGTCTTCTCAGGTTTAATCCAGTCTCCCTAAACCTTTGGATCACTCGTCGGACAGTAGTATGTGTCACGCCCATTATTCTGGCCGTATTTCTTTGGCTGGTCCCCAATTCCACCATAGTGATGATTCTCGTACAATCCTCGGGTGATAGAGGTATGATTTATGGGTACGAGAGCCGTAAGACTTTACAGTTTAAGAATTCTTTCACAACGGCGAAAACAAGGATGAAATCAAAAGCAAAACAAAAAACGAAACAAATGTTTTGCGAAATTTTCAAACCCCTAAATTTAGTTTTTCTACTTTTTTTATCCATGGCTTCAAAAAGGCCAGTATTTAAAAGAGTTTAAGTTTGCATAATAAAATAGATTTCATTATACTTTTTAATTTATGAAGTTAGGTTCTATGTCTTAGGAGATATTAAGGTGTTTGTCGGCATTTTGTGGGTGGAACTTTTTAATTGCTCGGCAGTTTATTTAATCTAATCTAGCACTTTTATAAAGAGGTAAAATTATTGTTGTTTGTTGGAGTAGGTAGTAGTAATAATGCTAGTACTAATCCGATTACGATTATTCCCACACTGATAAAAAGCTGTACGATGACCGAGTGCTACATATAGGCTAGATTTTATCTATAAAACGCACGGTTCCTGTTCAATAGGTCACATAAGCGAATCTTCGGTACAATGCTAGTAAGTCTAGATTTTTTTGTTTGTTTGTTTGTACCGAATAGGCTCCAAAACTACTGGACCGATATCAAAAATTATTTCACCGTTGGGATGCTACTCTATCCCCGGGTGACATAGGCTACTTTTTATCCCTGTATTCCCACGGGAACGGGAACCACGCGGGTGAAACCGCGAGGCGTCCTCTAGTATTTAATATAGCCGTTACTCGCGACTACGTATGCGTAAAAAATAAAAACAGTAACCTATGTGCTATTCCAGACTATAATCTATCTTCGTGCCAAATTTTATCCAGATACTTTTAGCCGTTCTGGCGTGATTGAGCAACAAATATTCATCCATCCAAACTTAGGTATCTAGAATAGTAGTTAGATAAGATGTTATTTTAACAAAACAATTAAACCGACTACTAAAGCGAAACACAACAAAGCGAAAAATAACTTTTATACAAAAAATACTACCGACTTCCAAATAAAATGACTTTGGTAGGTACAAAATTTTTTCGTTACGGACACCGACTTTCAAAAAAGATCTAAATTATTTTTCACTTTGTAGCGTTTTTTTTTGTAAAAACGATTTTAATTTTTCACTTTTTAGTTGTACCTAATAGGCAAGTTCTTTAGTAAGGTACCTATAATGCCTGAATAGATTAGCCGAATTTCATAAAACTTAAACATAACCCGGTAATGAGGGTAGGTACCAAGGTGAACTGTATACATCTGCGTACCCCTTTAGAGCATACTGGCGTGACGTTATGTTATGAAATGATATTAAGAATAAACAGACATGCGATTGCAGCAATCCCAAGAGATTTGCCGTCATTTATTGAAGAGTTCTGTTAGATATCTCCCAAGTTTTTCATCACATCTTCACTAAACTAAAATGGCTGGTGCCATTTGGGAACATACCCTTTCAAACAACAAAAGAAATATTTTCAAAATCGGTGCGGTGCACACGTGACGGGGAAATCGGTGAACACACACAAAACAAAAAAAAAACACAAAAACAAACAAAGTCGAACATAGAACCTGCCCCCTGGTTGGTAAGTCGGTTAAAAATAACTTTGTTTACCGAAGTCGGTGTCTTTCGTACATACCTATTCTTTTTCATTTTCCGCTTCATCATCAGATCAGTTCAATGTTTTTATGTATTTGCTTCATCATAGTCGCTTAACTATTTGAGATGTCTTATGCCCATGACATACTTATTGAGGAGGTACAGTGGCCATCTGTGGTCTTCTTCATCAGTTCCACTTCACCAAATGATACTTTCTGAGTGCAAATGCTTGCCATCTTATTGAAAATACCTAAATCACTATATGTCTGCCTATAATATTTGAGAAGTTCCCACGATTTCTATGGGATCCCATTATAATGCCCGGTTTACATTATTCCAGTCCAGCGATTGAATCCAGCGCTGGATTGCTTACTAGAAAAATGTAAACCGGCACTGGAATGCACTGAATCCAGTTAGCATTCCAGTCCAGTAACTGGATTGGCGGTCTACTTTAAAATCCAGTGCGACCAATCCAGTGCAACTGGAATAATGTAGACGGCCAATCCAGTGCCATGCCAGTGCTGACACAGTAAAAACGTATTGGTTGTTTGTTGTCACTGTAGTGTTCACACTTCAACGGCTTCTAAATAACTGGAATAATGTAGACGTTACAGATACAGTCCAGCACTGGACTGGATTCTCGCTGGATCACTGGACTGGAATAATGTAAACCGGGCATTACATTCTGATTTGGTGACAATGGGTCTACTTCGAGAGTATTTCCTAACAAACAAAAAATAATTTTGTAAATCTGTCAATATATGACGGAGTTATCCCGAACATACATAATCCTCATTTCTGGGAAGAAGGTTAAAAAAATAAAAATTGAGTAACTTGCCTGCTGGTGTACCCCAGTAATCCGGGTAGTCTGTAGCCCCAGTATATATGTACATGTAATCTTCAGTAAACGCTTGAGCCACGCTGACCTCGACACAGCAGATGAACAACACACTAAATGACTTGATCATGATGACGACTCGATGAGTATTGATAGACGGAGGCTTGGTCCGGTTTATATATTGTTAGTTTTTGGCCACGATTCATAGTTCCAATATGTTTAACTACGTCTAGTCTACATCTGTAGAACTAAATCTGTCGCGGACCCAGGGGGCAAAACGAAATGCTCGGGCCCGGGGAATTTGAGAGAATCTTAAAAGCAAGTTCAACAGTTCGTCCAATATAATTTATTAATCATAAAAAATGGATGGACTCGTAAATAACGACGTTACAGTGCGTTGATATGTTGCGTGACGTCACGTTTTAGTACCTACACTGTTTACTTGAAAGTGACGCCACAACACAATCAACTTTGATGCGCTTTACATATCTTTTTATTATTTTTATTGATTTGATAAAGTAAAAAAAATACAACCGACTTCCAAATAAAAACACTACAAAGTGAAAAATAACTTCAATTTCGGAAGTCGGTGTTCTTGTTTTCGTTTCTTCGTTTTTTGACACCGACTTCCAAACCGAATTCAAATGCATTATTAGAAAGTATCTATTGGTTCTGTTTGATTGACTCATGACTGGAGAGCCAGCATGTCGGATCACTCACCCAATCGCACGCCATTCGTTCAATTCCCGGAATTATTTTACCATTACTGTAGTGTTTGTATCTATGCAATAGATATAATACATTGTCTCATGTACACCAGTAGAGCGGGGTAGCTGTCAAACTGTCAACTGGCATAAGACGCGGGACAGGTGGGACGTGCGCCTGCGCTCGGAGCTGGCTGTAGCGGTGAGCCAGTGTTATACGTATACATAAATAGCTAGAAAGTGTTGTGATAGTGATCACTACAAGTGGCGACGAGGATAAAAGTCGGTAAATAAAATACATTTATTTCTTTAAAAGGAAAGGAAGGTGACAATAAAAAAAAGTGGTCAAGTTGATAGTGCAACCCACTCTAGTTATTAAGTAAAATATCATTTTATATTCTACGTACTGGATGAACTCAATAGTGAATAAAATCTTTTAGATCGTTATGGAATGTGTTTACGAAAAATAATTCCAATGAGATCATCCATTCTATTTCACTCAATAGTAAAGTCAAAAATGCCACCGATGGGTGTTAAAATAAATAAGGTAAACAAAACCATTGCTTACCCTCCTTTTCTTTAAGCATATTTAAATTAATAAAACAGGAATTTTGGTGACCTACTTATACTTGTATACATATTCAGATAAAATGTGGGATGTTGTTTGAACACCTACCCATTTATTAATTATTAGTGATTTGATTTTTCGACAGTATAGTGTAGTAAACTAAACATTTTAATAACTAAATATGTATCTAATACCCACATACAGTCAAAATCGTTTATAACTACATTGAAGGAACTGTTCATATTTAGTCGAAAAAACTAATAGTTATACAACCGGTCATGTTTTTAAGGCCGTACCCTGACCAAAAAATCAGCATGAGATATGAGCATTCATATTGGCCTAGCGGCACTGGTGGCGCATGAATTACAGTAGTGAATACGCCCAGATTTTAGAATAAAATATTTATAAAATCGAATATTGGTCTTTTGAAAAAAATAAAACTTACAAAATGTTCGTTATCAAATTGTCTATCCATTAGTGTTAGTACAAAAAAAAATGAACACTTTACGAGGAGATGCATGCTATCAATCATTATTTCTCATTTTTATGGTTTTGTTGGAAGGAGATTAGTGAAACATATACTTCATTAAAAAAAAAGAAATCTACAATTTTGGAATCAATAAAATGTAGAAATTTAATATATTTTTATTAGTTGATATTTCATTTTAAATAACGAGTAGATAGCTCTTAAAAACTGCACGAAAAACGGCTGGCGCGGCCTTTCGATCGGGATTCGCCTACTCAAAATTTTATAGATATTACTAGGAATGGTACTGGAGATTACAATAGACCCTGAACCCGACACTTTGTTTACTTAAGCGATCTTAATAGCCGTTGACCATTGTACTGAGCAAATGTTATGTGGCTGTGAGGTAGGTATACCTACGAAGAATGTTCAAAACAAAATTGGTAATAGTAAAATTTATAATTCGCCGGAAATGTTAGATAAATGTCGCTTAAAGTATACTGTATAAACGATGTGTTGTGAATGGTTTTGACTGAATTGTTTCATGTAATTACTCATGTATGTTCTTCGGACGTCCATTAAATTGGATGTATAATGATCTTCGGACAACCATTAAATTGGATGTACGGTCTTCGGACGTCCATTAAATTGGATGTATGATCTTCGGACAACCATTAAATTGGATGTATGATCTTCGGACAACCATTAAATTGGATCTATGTTCTTCGGACGTCCATTAAATTGGATGTATGGTCTTCGGACGTCCATTAAATTGGATGTATAATCTTCGGACAACCATTAAATTGGATGTATGTTCTTCGGACGTCCATTAAATTGGATGTATGATCTTCGGACAACCATTAAATTGGATGTATGGTCTTCGGACGTCCATTAAATTGGATGTATGTTCTTCGGTCGTCCATTAAATTGGATGTATGGTCTTCGGACGTCCATTAAATTGGATGTATGATCTTCGGCGTCCATTAAATTGGATGTTTTTCAGGTCGCCTAAATACGATCAATCATGGCAAACCAGCTACCGCCACCTGAAAAATTATATGTCGAGGGCGACAGAACATCGGTCGGTTTGAGATGGGAAAAATGGAAACGAACCCTTCGAATATATTTTGAAGCCGCTGATATCACGATTGCAGCTAAAAAGAGAGCTACTAACTAGTCCTAGGGGAGGTTCACTGCAAGAAATATTCTATAATTTACCTGGAGCAAATGTGGAACCTCGGGAGAATGTTGTTAACTTTGAAGTTACTATTACTAAATTAGATGACTACTTTCTCCCTAAACAAAACAAGACCTTTGAACGTCACATCTTCCGTCTTCTTAAGCAAAATGAAGGGGAAAGTATTGAAAAATTTCTTATCAAGCTAAGAGACCAGGCATCGAAATGTAAGTTCGAAAAAGCTGATGACCACATAGTTGACCAAATACTTGGAAAATCTTTGTCATCAGAACTAAGGAAAACATGTTAACCATAAGGTGATCAAAATTACATTAGAGAAAGTGATAACTATAGTCAATACCCTAGAAATTGTGTACTACCAACTGCACAGTTATGAACAAAAAGAAAAGAATAAGACAAAAGAAGTTAATGCAATAAAAAGTAGGTACAAAGATAATTCAAGATGGACTAATCAAGAACAAGAAAAAGAGTCGAATGAATAGAAAAAGATGTCAATTTTTACTAGATGTGGATTTTCTGCACACATCCCTCAAAGAAGTCCTTGCCCAGCGAAAGACAAGAAATGTAACGGCTGTGGAAAATTAGGCCATTATCAAAGATGTTGCAAATGTAAGTTACTTCAACAAAAACGTAGACTCACCCAAAATCAAGAATAAATTAATAACTATAACAAGCGACCACGGAAGGAAACTACAGTAAATTCATTGAGAAATGAAGAAGTACAATATATATTTATTTGAACGACGACGCAACAATCAAATACGAGATAGGAGGAGTAAATTTAGAAATGCTGATTGATTCGGGATGCAAATTAAATTTAATATCGTATAAAACCTGGGAATATTTAAAGAAAAACAAGATAAATTGTTACAAACAAGTAAAGGAGCCTACTAAAAAACTACTAGCATATGGAAATAAGACACCTTTATAAATCAAAGACACTTTTGAAGCAGAAATAAAAACAAACGGAAAAATGGAACACGCCACTATTTACGTCATTGAAGATGGATCACGGAACCTACTTGGAAAAGACACTGCATTGCGATTGGGTGTTCTGAGGTTAGGCGTGCAAGTAAATCAAGTTGAACAGGGATCAAATATACCTTTCCTGAAATATAAAGATATTTCAATTGAGATTCCTATTGATTCATCAATAAAACCAGTTATGCAATCCCATCGGAGAATACTAATACCATTATAAGAAAATAAATAAGAAAATCAAAGAATTACTTGATTTAGAGATTATAGAAGAGGTACATGAACCTTTACCATGGGTTTCTCCGATAGTTCAAATCGTTAAGGATGATGATGATGTACGCTTATGCGTAGAGATGCGGCGCGCCAACGCAGCCATTTTAAGAGAGAATACGACTTGCGACTTGCCAAAGTGATGGAGGTATTGCAACTCAACAATGTTTGTTAGACCAAGAGAAATGTATTTATAAAGTACAGATAATACACTTTTGGGCCAAGAATTAAAACCAGAAGGAGTGAAACCGCTACCTAAATACATGAAGAGCATAATTGACTTGAGAGTGCCAAAAAACAATAGAAGAATTACAAAGCTTTTCAGGTTTAGTAAATTACATTAACAAATGGATTCAAAATTTGGCTACGACGACAGAACTCCTAAAACAAATATTAAGACAGAAACTATGGAAGAATACTGGAAAGACGATCATAATGAATCTTTTGAAAAGTTAAAAGAAATGCTATCAAAAATAGAAACGTTGGGATATTACGATATCAGAACAAGACGCAAGTAAAAGTCCTGTAGGACTAGGAACCGTCTTAGTGCAGATTGATTGTAAAAAAACATGAATTATTGCATACGGACATCGGACACTCAGTCAATGTGAAAAAACAACAAGGTCTATTGTGAAACCTCAATGCAACAGATAATTAAGCAACCAGAAAGCGATCAGGAAATCATTCCTTAAGAAAGGAATTTATAGTTACAAGTGGGATGAGTCTGTAAAGACACACAAAATATTTGCGGATGAGTTGTGTTTTTATGAGAATGAGTCAACCGGATGGTTATTCCACAGAATCTCAGGAACCAGGTTTTACTAGCAGCTCATGAGGGCCACGCAGGAATTGATGCCATGATGAGTCGGCTTCGTTCTAAGGTTTGATGGCCTAGAACAGATAAGGACGTCGAGTTAATGGTAAAGAGCTGCAAAGGATGCACCTTGGTTAGCTTACCAAATCCTCTAGCACAAATGAAACGTCGCGAACTTCCATCTGAACCTTGGGTTGATATTGCAATGGATCTATTGGGGCCGTTGCCGAATAACGACTATTTACTAGTAATCATTGCCTATTACAGTCGCTATAAAGAAATCAAGATAACCAGGACGACACTGTAGTTAGAGACCGAGACAAAGTGCATAAGGAAAAAGGGAAGGAGTATGGAGACCGGAAAAGAAGCGGAAAACCCAGAACTAACGGAAGGTGAGAAGGTGTACGTAAAAGAAATGTAAAAAAACTAATAACTTCTCAACTACTTTCAAACCCTACACCACATGTAGTGGAACAATCAGTGGGAAGCGATATTACAATAAGGAATGAAGAAACTGGACAAATACTACGAAAGAATGTGATACACCATAAGCGTGTTGAATGATAATGGAAATCGGTAGAAGACGAGACCAAGGAAAATGAGGATCAGACAATCAAAGGAAACAA
Organism: Orthosia cruda; assembly: GCA_964057195.1. NCBI lineage: Eukaryota > Metazoa > Arthropoda > Insecta > Lepidoptera > Noctuidae > Orthosia > Orthosia cruda. Next base: position 10,978,831 of record OZ059831.1, read on the forward strand.
ATATGTATTTTATATAACTTAAAATGTAATGACACGGTCACACAGTTGATTATTGTCTACGTAAAAAAGTTATGTTCGATTTTATAAACAGATGTATGACAAACATTCATAAACAATAAAAAATTGTTAAAAAGGAAGGGATGTAGTGTTTGTATCTATGCAATAGATATAATACATTGTCTCATGTACACCAGTAGAGCGGGGTAGCTGTCAAACTGTCAACTGGCATAAGACGCGGGACAGGTGGGACGTGCGCCTGCGCTCGGAGCTGGCTGTAGCGGTGAGCCAGTGTTATACGTATACATAAATAGCTAGAAAGTGTTGTGATAGTGATCACTACAATTACTGTTGGGGAATTCGCAGTATCAAGCGAACAGAGTCGATATTGTAGCCAAATGGCGACTAATGTTCCATCGTTAATAATCAGGACTAGCTGACAAAGTGTACGTGATGGCCGACCTTCGGGTACATTAGGTAATTCATTATAAGTAAATAGGTAGATACGCTTCTAACTACCATTTCGCGGATTATAAGCGTGATATTACTTAGATACTTACCGGCTTGGATTTTTATCTTTGGTACCAACTTGATAACATATAAAAGTGTAACTTGATAACTTTCACAATTATACGTCAAAATTCAAAGTTTTTGTTCTAGTTTTAATTCAAAATTCAAGATCAAACTCTCTAATAAAAAATTAAGGATTTCGAGGAAATAAAAATAAAACTCTTGTTATTTAGCTGATTATTGCATTAGGTACTTATTGCTTCCAAACATATTTTGATTGATTAGGTGAGCTTGACACAAGTTAACATAACAACAACTAATCCCAAGACCAGTAGAAAGGTACTTATCGTAGGTAGGTACCGTAGTCGCTCAAAAAGTTATCCTATCTTTGTTTATGTTGAAATGTTAAAATAAACAAAGATATTTTTGTATTTTCAATATTTTTTATTAACATAGATACAAGTATATATACAGTGTGTAAAATACTTTTCTCAAAAATGGTATGTAATATTGCCATAACATCTCTAAAAAGTCTCTAGAAAGTGAATTCTACCGGAGACTTATTCACAACTGTCCAGTAAGTAAGTATGTAATATACTTATTGGACAGTAGTAGGGATAGGTCCGATATATCAAAACGTAACTTATATCGGATATGTGTTAGATATCATATCATATCGATATCAATATCAAAATAACCGATATTACAAAAACTATATCATATATAACTGTACTACTAATACCGATATCTGAAAACCGAACCAAACCATTTACTTTTCAAAATCAATGACGAACAACGAACAAAAATAATTATGCCCGCGTTAGGCCTTTTTATTCGCGCGATTTTTCGCTCATTCTGCGGTCTATGGAATTGTATGAAGCTGCACGCATTGCGGTAAAAAACTACATAAATAAAATGTTCATTTGTTTGTTTTTTCAATAAACAGCTTTCAATTAGGAAGCCAGTTCGAAATTTAAATAAAACCTTTGATAAGTTACCTCCTTGGTTGCCATGTTTCGGTGAAAAAGATCGTTCCATTTTTAAATTACACAACTGATATGAGTTTACTATATACTTTATTTGGCCGCTGCACATGGCAGATATGGATTTTCATACAACTTTTGCCGGCCGCTGCTCTCATGTATTTGGTCTGTACTGCAATTTCCATTTTTCTCGAAGAAGGTTGTCAAAATAATTCTCAAATTTCCAAGCATGTTTGAAAAAATATAAATAAATGCCCCCGGTAAATCGATCACAATATCTATTAGTAATTGCCCTAATATGAATGTAACCTAAAATATTAATTAAACGAATTTGTTGTTAAACTTTCTTTCATTTTTGAGAAAAGCATTATACAAGCCTCAACCAGTAAGAAAGACATCCTGGCCTCGTATATAACCGGACCTCACCTGCGGTTCGGTCCGGTTAACTCATACTTGGCCAGGAAGTCTTACTTACTGGATTCTGCAGTAATGTACTATTTCTCAAAAATGGTATGTAATATTGCCATAACATCTCTAATAAGTCTCCAGAAAGTGAATTCTACCGGAGACTTATTCACAACTGTCCAGTAAGTAAGTATGTAATTTACTTACTGGACAGTAGTAGGGATAGGTCCGATATATCAAAACGTAACTTATATCGGATATGTGTTAGATATCATATCATATCGATATCAATATCATAATAACCGATATTACAAAAACTATATCTAATATAACTGTACTACTAATACCGATATCTGAAAACCGAACCAAACCATTTACTTTTCGAAATCAATGACGAACAACGAACAAAAATAATTATGCCCGCGTTAGGCCTTTTTATTCGCGCGATTTTTCGCTCATTCTGCGGCCTATGGAATTGTATGAAGCTGCACGCATTGCGGTAAAAAACTACATAAATCCGCGCAAATAAAATCACAGTGCCTGCTAAGCCTTAAAGTGTTCATTTGTTTTTTTTTTCAATAAACAGCTTTCTATTAGCAAGCCAGTTTGAAATTTAAATAAAACCTTTGATAAGTTACCTCCTTGGTTGCCATGTTTCGGTGAAAAAGATCGTTCCATTTTTAAATTACACGACAGATATGAGTTTACTACCTATGTACTTTATTTGGCCGCTACACACGGCAGATATGGATTTTCATACAACTTTTGCCGGCCGCTGCTCTCATGTATTTGGTCTGTGCTGCAATTTCGATTTTTCTCAAAGAAGGTTGTCAAAATAATTCTCAAATTGCCAAGCATGTTTGAGAAAATATAAATAAATGCCCCCGGTAAATCGATCACATTATCTATCAGTAATTGCCCTAATATGAATGTAACCTAAAATATTAATTAAACGAATTTGTTGTTAAACTTTCATTCATTTTTGAGAAAAGCATTATACAAGCCTCTACCAGTAAGAAAGACATCCTGGCCTCGTATATAACCGGACCTCACCTGCGGTTCGGTCCGGTTAACTCATACTTGGCCAGGAAGTCTTACTTACTGGATTCTGCAGTAATGTACTATAATTAACTAAGACTACAAACATATACCTACACTTAAACCAAAAACTACTCACAAACTAAACCAAAAAATATACTAAACTAAAATATGGCGTCGAAAAACTCCTTCAAATCGTTGTCCACTGGTAATGTGCCCAAAATATTGGCAGCATTGCCACGTTGTATGGCAATGCTTATTCTTTGTCCAAGGTAAAAGCCAGCCCTTGGGTCACGCGAAGTGTCAACTAGGCGTTTGGAAAAATCTTTAAACAAAGCGTGAGCTCTCGTACCCCACGGACCAAGAGTTTTGTTTATGAAGGAGCGGTGTCTCCTAATAGGTACAGACATCTGTTGCTTCAATCTCAAATTTGTTGTACAAATATGGTTATCAAATAAACTCTAATAGGTACAGACATCTGTTGCTTCAATCTCAAATTTGTTGTACAAATATGGTTATCAAATAAACTATCTTAATATTATTTCCTTTATTGTCTACATTTTTAAATATTTTTATAAAACGTACAAATAAAAAATAAAAAAAACATTTAAACATATAGAAAATAGAGGCCCACCGGTATTGGGAACAGGGTCCAAGCTACCGGCGGTCAAGGCTCCTTACAATGCGAGCCGTGTCCAGCAGTACTGCTTTCTGGATCAGGCCCTTGACCCAGCCGTCTAACGAGAGCCTCCTAAGGTGTTGGTCGAGGCTCGTGGCTATTAAGCCATTGGCTGACACGACTATCGGCACAATGATGTGTCCATTATTGTTTTTTTTTAACCCCAAACGTCTCGGTAATATAACTACCGATGAGGTTATTATATTGCCGCCGCTTGAGATTCTCAGCAGCCGCAGCGGCAGCGCCAGCACAGCACGACGAGCTAGGAAGATGGAATGGCGCAAGAGCATCGACACAAGTAGCGACCAACACTAAAGACAAACACAACACATCATGAACGATCCTTCTACTCCTGATTATTTAAAACAATATTTTAAAGTGTTGGGCAGTTCTCACGATCTTAACCTTCGAGCTTCCAAAAACTTACTTCTCCAAATTCCTTCTCACCGCACTGGGTTTATATCTAATTCTTACGCTGTCTCTACTATAAAACTCTGGAACGTCCTTCCCCTTGACATAAAAAAAACTGAGAGTAAATTTTCATTTAAGCGTAGATATCCGGAACTATTACTTGTCCTCTCTTACATAGCTCGGTCTTCGTCTTAGTTATTATGTTTAATTTCTGTTTCATTTAGAATATGATATTTATTATAATATTTATTAGTCTATTGTTTTAGAAATTATTTATGTATTTTATTTGTTAGATAGTTTATTAATATCCGACTTTAATTATTGTTCATTTTTATTTTGTACTCCTACCACCTGTTTGTCCTTTTTAACCCGAAGGTTGACTGGTAGAGAATGCCTTGCTGCATTAAGTCCGCCTATGTAACACCATTGTACATGAAGTTTAAATAAATAAATAAATAAATAAAGGCCTACCCATCTTCCATGGAAACAAAGACATCCCGTCTGCGGTCTTTTGCCATCGTCGCGTGCCAGGCCATGGGGTTCCAATACGGCCGGAACGCCGACGGTGACGAGAGCACGTCGGATGATGTCTTTTAAGTTTCCGTGACGCGCTATGCGACCCTCACTTCGGTTGCATGAAAGACCGTGGTGACCGAGGCTGTTAACAACTTCGCCACAGTGACAACGATGAGGAGTACAACAGGGAATGGCAAGACGTGGGGAAGCAGCGAGGCGGGAAGTGGTCAAACAAGGTGCCTATGTTCGACGACGGTAGTGCGTGAAGCCAGAGGCCCGACTCCCATTCACCCACAGCCAGCTGGCAATTTCGTGCTTCTGAACTGCTCTGCAGAGCGGCTCATCACTACATCTCTGGGATGATGGGTAGTTGGAGAGATTACAATTCGGGCAAGCAAGTCTCCAAGCATCAATAGCCCCGGTGAAGCACGGCACATCAAAATTAATCAGTATGGGTGCTAGGATAATCCTGATTAATTTCTCAGTACCGTGGATCGAGGATATAAATGCCAGTAAACTAATACTAGAAATTTTGCGGACGCCGAGGCGGATACGGATGGGAAGAGTAGCTTGAGCCCAAGCTCAGTCGTCCATGACCACATTTAAAATTAAAGCTAGTGTATGACGGACACTGACATCTATCATACAAAAGTACCTACGCTGGACTAAACCATGGCACATTATGACATGGTAGTCTCTTCCCGTGACAGCTGGGTCACGTGATTGGCCTAAGACTACGTCATCAATTGCGTTGTGGTTCTCAAACTTTTTTTGTGGGGAAAAAGATAAAATAATACAATAGGTACAAACTTTTTATCATTTTTAATAAATCGACATATTTGATACCTTTTTTATTTTTTTACTTTCCTTCTTTTTTAATTGCTTGCATATTATGGTTTTATTTCTTTTCCTTATGCGTAGATATAATGAGATGAGAATGTTGAGAAGGATGTGCGAAGTGACGAGAATGGATGAAGTGAGAAATGAGTATATTAGAGGCAGTTTGAAAGTGGCGCCAGTGACAGAAAAGTTGAAAGGAAACCGTTTGCCCTGGTATGGTCATGTGATGAGGAGGGATGAAACGCATGTTACTAAAAGAGTTATGAATATTAATGTGGATGGATGGAGAGGGAGGGGACGGCTAAAGAAAAGATGGATGGACTGTGTGAGGAGTGATATGAAAGATAAGGGAGTCAGTGATGGCGTGACGGAGGACAGGACGGTATGGAAGAAGAAAATGTGTTGCGCCGACCCCAAGTGACATGGGGCATGGGCAGGAAGATGATGACTACTCGTAGATAGGTTCTTGTTTGAACTAAACAGAGTAATACCTCATAATGAATTACAAGTCCATGAACAATCCGAGTCAAATTGAAAATGAATTTTTCATTGTGCAACGTTTGACCGTGGTATTGATTAAATTATTTCTTTCGTTTATATCAGCAACCCTGATCAATTCTTTGCAAGGGTGAATCAGTATTCCTCTCGACACAAAAAAAAACAATTACGGGCATCGCTACTGTTAAATACAGGTCTTCGGGTCCCAAGCCAGGAGATAAACACCGGGGCCCATAGCGGCGTTGGGACTCCTGGACCCTTTCTGAACCTGTATCCCACGAAGCTGCCGTAACGCAGCAATGGAAAGCTAGGGGATTTGCTCCTTATTGGAAGATATACTGGTTCCTACTACTACCACTTAGTTTATATTCACTTATCTGGGATTCCTGCGGTAGGCTCCTAGGGGTCGATCAATATCGTGCCGTGCCGGGAGATTGGGGATAGGAGAATATATATAATATTAGGACAATAAGGGATAGACTGACGGCTGTCTGGACCGAAGGCTCCACCAGACAGAACACGTTTCCCGCAAAAGCACTTCGTTGCGCGTGAAATATATTCAAAACCGACTTCGCGGGCGCCCCACAAACCGATTGCGAACGGCGGGCGCGATTAACAAATACAATGGGCGAAACACATCTCGATTAGATATGTTTCGACAAGAACCCGAATTCACCGTGTGCTCACAACAAATTTTCTTTTTCGAGTCTTCTCAAGTGTCAGCTGTCAAACAAAAGCTGTCAAATCCTAATAATAATAATATCGCGCGATGTCGCCTGTTGCCAAGCGGAATCGCAACCTACTTGTTGGCCGCTACGTCGTCGGCTTAGTCGGAAAAAGCCCTGACGAGCGGCCCCTCCTTGGGTTCCTCTTCGCTTCACCGTGGGTGACCAAGCCACGGCTACTGAGACGCGGAACGAAACTACGCCTTATCTTGTCTCTCGAGTTTTTTATTTGATCTGAGAGGCTAGGGCATAGTTTCGTTGTACGTGTAATTGAGTATGTATACAGCAAGGTGTAGTTTTAACCGGCGTCACCTTGTTGTTTGCAACGTTCCATCTTGACTTTTTATTTGAACTGAGATCTAGTTAAACAATGTCTCTGACAAAACAAATGTTGTAAAAGTCACACGCTGCGCCTGTCTGTATGAACGTGATAAAATGGACCAACTTAATTTAGTTAGGGACGAAAACCCACAAAACATGACTTAACTAAAATTAGTCAAAACTAATTAGGTTAGGTTAAGTTCGGTGATAGCCGTATTGACACAGCTATGCCTTAATTTATGGTATTTACAACGCGTAGATAAATGAAATAATATCTAGAAAGGCACATACCAGTTCTATTTCTTCTTTTTTTTCTTTTTTTAAGGGGACTCGGTCAACAATGACGATGTCGCCCTGTAATTCTATTTAGAAATATAACTATATGGCTAGTTACATCTTAACTCTCTAATGTCTGATCTATATTAAACTATGGAGTGGAAGCAGAGCCCAGCTGTTGCTGGGTGGTGTTTCTGCTCCGTAAATGGCACATATATAATGCATACAACTTTCCGGCCCCTTCCGAAAAAGGGAAGGCTAAGAAGCTGCTACATAACCCTATATTTTGCTGAGTATCTTCAAGTGCCTGTCACCGCTGAGCCTCATTCCGGACACATTCGAGTAAAACATGGTGAACATCTTCAATCATGTTACACTCCGTGCAGTTAGGTGAGTCCGTTTTACCCATTAAATGCGCAAATTTATTTAATGGAATGTGCCCGGACCGAAGTCTCAGCAGTGTCACAATATATTGTCTATGGGCTTCCATCTCCTGGAACCATGGGCAACGAAAAGGTCCTGCTTGTATAGTCCTGTACCATATGCCTTTGGTGAGCGACCTCTCATCAAAATATTCCTGCCACAAGTCTTTACAAATCTTTTTGACTGTCTGAATCTGACTCGCATACTGTGCGTTTTTAACATACCAGTTCTTTTAGTTGAACTTAATTACAATATTGAAGTCACGCATATGGTAGCGTCTCTTCGTTGGGAAAAGAAAAAACCTTTTTACACCGCCTTTTATACTTCTGTTTTTATAGTTTAGTTCGGAACAATTAACAATTTTTCTTGTGTATCTTTCACAGTTCACGGGTGCACCACAAATGTTTGGGAGCCACAGTATTTTGCTCACCGAGCGAAACAACGCTATAGGTGTGAGCGACAAGACAATAGCGATGAAATGGTGAGTTGTCAGTATGACACTTGTCAATTCGATGTGTTGCCACTGTGTGTGATTGAATTACCCGAGCAAAATGCATTTTTTAACTTAAAGCAATTATGAACCAATAATTCAATATATAAATTAAATTAATACCAAATATATGAATCACATGAGTTACAAATAGAGAAGTTAGTTAGTAATTTATTTTATTTTCATTAACTACATGAGAAAGTACCTAAATTTTCTGAAAAGGACAATCAATGGTAACACGTATCGTGACGTAGTCTTAGGCCATCCTGTAAAGAGAATACCAGGCGAAGTATACGGAGTATATTATTATACCATGGACTAAACATACTATATAAAATGACAGTTGATTTTTGTGCTGATTCAAAGCGACACATTGACACATTTAGAGATAGGTTAATACCTAAATTTCTCAAAATTAGGTAATACTAATATGGAAATATTATAATATTGTAACTAATACATCAGTATGAGTGATATTTTTAAATTACACTAATATCAAAATAGTAGACTTGGCAAGGCGTATCACTCATCTACTGTATTGACTTCTCGTAGTATGTTGGAACTAAATATCTCATATTGGTATTGGTGATGAATGTTATGTGAATGCCTAATAATCAGTAACAATATGTTCAAAAGCAATGTGTAATACTAAATTCTGGAATCATCATCATGATCATCCACAGCCCGACTTCGCCCACTGAGCACAGGCCTCTCTCTTGTACCAATCACCACGTTCCTGAGCATGGAATTAATTCTGGAATAATATCATGAAAATAATAATTTTATTAACAAATGTTCTGAAATCAAACAATTTATTATCTGCATCTGAAACAGAGTTGAAAACTGATATAAGTCTTCACCTTGCTGGAATGCGATGTAACTCTTATTTGCACCTTAACACTACAGAGACAGGATCTCAACGATGAGAGCGAGAAATACGTCCGTTGTAAATGATTATCCATCTCATTTATTATTATTAAATTAATTAATTATTTTGGTGCGCAGTACTCATAACCGGCGTGTGTGTATGACTAGATGTATGAATATGAGTGAAGCAAAAGATGTATGTAAGGATCGTAGCAGGTGGCGTTCTGTAGTTTCTGCCTACCCCCATGGGAAAAAGGCGTGAGTTTATGTATGTATGTATGTTATCATTATTATTGTATAAATGATGTTCCCTTCACGAATTCAAGCTCCACGATTGTAAGTATTAACTAACTAGTGTACTTGAGCGAGGAGATACTTGCTCAAATATACTAGTTTTAAGGATAAGTTGTAAACAGAGTTGAAAACTGATATAAGTCTTCACCTTGCTGGAATGCGATGTCACTCTTATTAGCACCTTAACACTACAGAGACATGATCTCAGCGATGAGAGCGAGAAATACGTCCGTTGTAAATGATTATCCATCTCATTTATTATTATTATTTTATAAATGATGTTCCCTTCACGAATCCAAGCTCCACGATTGTAAGTATTAACTAACTAGTGTACTTGAGCGAGGAGATACTTGCTCAAATATACTATTTTTAAGGATAACTTGTTAGCCTATCCCCATATTTAAATCTCACTGATCTGACAGTAATGCGCTATAACTTTACTAGCACGCTATCCACTAGTTTATGGCGATTGCAAGCCACTGATTTCTTTTTTTTTTATCCTCTATAGGCTTGCGCTTGACCACTATCTCACCTGATGGTAAGCGATGATGTGGTCGACGGTGAAGCACGCTTGCTTAGAAAAAACCTATTCACTGTTGACTTAAAGACCCCTAGATTGTAGCTATCGGGCAACACAGACTCCGGCAGGGAATTCCACTCCTTAGCTGTACGCATAATGAAAGTGTCCCCAATACGTTTTGTGCGTATGGATATGTCCACCATGTACCGATGACGCATCGCCGTGCGTCTGGTTGTCCGATGATGGAACGGGCTGGGCGGAATTAAATCATGCAATTCCATCGCACACTCCCCGAAATGTAACCGATAAAAAACCCGACAAGCTGGCAACTCGGCGACGATGTTCAAGGCGATGATGTGGTCGACGGTGAAGCACGCTTGCCTAGAAAAAACCTATTCACTGTTGACTTAAAGACCCCTAGATTGTAGCTATCGGGCAACACAGACTCCGGCAGGGAATTCCACTCCTTAGCTGTACGCATAATGAAAGTGTCCCCAATACGTTTTGTGCGTATGGATATGTCCACCATGTACCGATGACGCATCGCCGTGCGTCTGGTTGTCCGATGATGGAACGGGCTGGGCGGAATTAAATCATGCAATTCCATCGCACACTCCCCGAAATGTAACCGATAAAAAACCCGACAAGCTGGCAACTCGGCGACGATGTTCAAGGCTCTAGAGCTTTGATTTGACCAGTGCCTCATTGCCGATGAGTCTCTTGGCTCGCTTTTCGATCGACTCTAGTGCATCTAGCTGGTATTTTGCAGATCCGTCTCAGAGATGAGAACAGTACTCCATGCACGATCGAACTTGCGCTTGATACAAGTTGAGCAACTGTTCCGGCGTGAAGTACTTTCTCACTTTACCTTTACAGCAATTATTCTATTACTTAAAAATGAATCATAATAAAAATAACTGGTTTTTTTTTCTCTTACGTATTAAATTATTCTCACGATCGATAAAGCCCATAAAAGTATTTTTACCGAAGACTGTGTCCCGTCTCTAATATTAGTTCCATGGACTCTCACGTTAAGTCACGTTGCTATCAACGCCAAAATGGCGAAAATTAAATGTCTTCATTTTGTCATCGATAATATGAAGTCCAGCGTACTTGTATGATAGAGGTCAGTGGTGACGGATAATTTCATCCTTTTTTTCTAAAAGTGGAGGGTGCTTCCATAGATGGGAAGCACGAAGGAAATATGTTAATTTGGGGCCAAAACAACAAAAGCGAATTATGGTCATTGCCGAATTAGGAGCAATCTTGTCGAAATGTTGTTGAAATATTGATTTTTTCCAGGGATCAAATAGGAAATATCTCTAAAATATCTAATATATAGGATAAATAGGATCCCTAATAAGGCATCATCGAAGACTAGGGACCCAAGGAGACGAAGAGAGCTTTTTTAAATTATTTTGATTTCGGGGGCTATTTTATTGAATTTTGAAAGTGTCACTTGTCTGGCGGTTCTGTCGTATAAAAATAACTCACATTTAGAAAAAAAATAGATCCAGTCCTATAGAATATAGTTGGTGTTTTAAAAATTGCAGGTCATCTAAAAATTTGTCTACATCGCCTGCCAGAGTTCCATCATCGAGATACCAAACGTAAAATTTTGAATTTGGTTGTCGAATAATTGGATGAATAGCCAGACTGAAGATCACTGGCCCGAGAGGGTCACCTTGTTGACAGCCAACAGCGGATTCCAGAAGGTTATCTCGATAAAGTAATTTAGATGGATGCCTATAACATTGCCAGAGAAAACTAAAAATTTGAGGTATTTCTTTTTTAGTTTCTGCCAGCAAGGTGTCCCTATTAACCGAATTAAATGCTATCAACCTTCAGGATGACCTCTCCTTTGCCAGAATTTAGGTAGGTCGCATGTACACTCCCCCTTTGTAGCATAACCAAGCTGCAGGTGCTGAAATTTGCATTATTAAGTGTTTACATTATTGAGAGCGCTCACATATATGTTGGACGTTACACTAGTGTCTAAAATGTAGACTTTAAGACTGATTAGACTCTAAATGTTTCTTAATAGACAGACTACATCTGAACAGTAAGCCAGCTGAAACATTCGATTTTGGGATTCAGTTCTATTTGCGAAACCATTTTTTTTTGTCTTGTAATAATGCTCATGTATACTGCGCCATCACGGGGAGATAGCGCAGTTATGTGGGACTCCAACCCACTAAAACTCCACGGTGTTCTCCTGTGCGGTTTAAGGCGGGAACACGGGCACGCGTTGGCTCTCACCGCAAACCCGCCGCGGCTGTCCGTCACCATTTTCGATACTCACACCATTTTGGACCAAGTGTCAAGATTTTTTTTTAATTGGCAAAAATTATAAGTGGCAGCTTAGAGTTTGGAAGGTGGTGCCTGAGAAAGCGCATTAAGCCGTTGTTCCTGCGACTGACTTCATCCCGGTCGAGTCGAATTGCTTTGTCCATACTCATAGAGAGAGCAATTTTTTTTTTTTTTTTTGTCTATCTCCGTCAACGTACATTGACGCCTACTCAAATCTGTTCTCATTCATACCAGTTCTCGCTTTTATGCCTCTCGTACTTCTATTCCTCATTCTATATCATTCTTCTCCTGCCAGCCCAATGGGTGGGACTCCCATTTTACCTACTACCTAGTCTCTACTTTATTTCTTTATTGTTTCTCAATTTGGGGAAAATAATTTTTTCAGTGGTTTCGAATATTATTTCTTTCTTAATCTATTACAGTTTTTTATTTTCATGTTTTTAACTACTAATTACTTTTATCTTAATTACAAACTTAATTTACTTTCTTCAATATTATATATCTTATTCTACTTACTTTTCTATGTTTAACATATAATATACACTTATATCTATGAAACATAGATTTATACGTCCGTTTTGTTTCTATTAATTACAATATTTGCTATTTTGACACAATATTTTAGAAATTTGTCTCTGTTTTACCGCTTATTATTTCCGCAATGTTACATTCTTTCAATTCTATTCCAATTTCATGTTCCAGGTTAAACCTCTCAACAGTGTGTGCAGGACAGCTTAATAGTAGGTGTGGAACTGTCTCGCTTACATCGGGATCACAGATGCACGATGAGTTCTCCTTACACTTGAAGCGGTTCAAGTATTCGGAGAACCCACCGTGCCCCGTCAGGGCCTGCGTGAGCACGCCTATTGGCCGCACCTGTCTTATAATGCGAAATGCCGCGATGGCATCGGGAAGAAACATTTTCGTCAACGAGGCAGTCTCGCCAGACACATATCTCCGATTCCATTCATCGAGCGCTCCCAAACGGATCTGGCGTCTGATGAATGAAATCGGACATTGGTCATAGTCCGGCTTCCTCCGTAACGACAATGCTGCTTCCTTCGCCAACTCGTCCGCACGCTCATTCCCCGGCAGGCCCGCGTGGGCTTTGATCCAGAACAAAGACACAGCTTTGTTCTGTTCCAGAGCCTGAGTCAGGTTTGTTCGCGCTTGGACTACCAGGGGATGGCGAGAGCCATGGCTTACAAGCGACTGCATTGCTGACATTGAGTCGCTATATAAGCCATAGCTCATCTCTTTGCGCTTGAGGATTTCGTTCGTTGCTTTGCAAATAGCCAGAAGTTCCGCTTGGTAGACTGTGCAGTACGCGGCGAGGCTAAGCTTGAGTTGCCGGATTTCACCTTCATTATCCCATAGGGATAATGCGGCTCCGACCTTCCCCTCAATCCTGCTGCCGTCAGTGAATATTCGCACTGCCTGCACGTTGTTGCTGTCCACAAGCTGTTGGTCTGCCAAGCACATGAACTCCAAGGCAATTTGTTTGGCAGGGTGAGACGTCTCTGCAAATCTCACGGCACTCTCAATCTCCCGGTCTCCTGGCACAAACCGGGACGATCATCTCCTTGCTTCATACATGGCGGCTGCCTCTTGTATGCGCAGGTCTAGAGGCAGTTTCCCGGACAGTACCAGTGCCGAGTTAAGAGAGACAGTACGATAAGACTTGCAGAGCTTTTGGACAAAGCCTCGTTGGATAGAGCCTAGGGCCTTCCGCATCCCTAGCTTTTTCACGGCGGGAGCCCAGGCGCCGGCCGCGTACGTGACAACTGGTTCTATTACGGCGGTATATATCGTGCGGATGACTTCTGCGTTTAACCCCCAACTAATCCTGGCCGCTCGAGATAGCTGCTTGTAGATTGCGGCGGACCGCTTGCAGACGCTTGAAGTGGTCGTTGAAGGTCAACTTACTGTCGATGGTCAACCCAAGTATTTTAATTTTGTTGACCATTTCAATGTTGACTCCGGCCATGCTCAGTGCCGGGGTGTCGTACTTCCGCTTGTTTGTTATCACCATCGCAAAGGTTTTATGAGGTGCAAACCTAAGTTTATTTCGGACACCCCAGTCCAGAGAGAGCAGTTCGACTCGACCCTCACTTTCGGCCCTCACTCTTGAGGGAAGGGAGAGTGCATTGGTGTTTGTGCACACATTTGTGCACTTTGTTATATCGCGAATCGTCGTGACTTTATAGTATAGTATCGGGCTAGTCTCCATTGAGATTGGTCTCCATGACCGTAAAATTCGGTCAGGGGCCTTTAGTGATATTGCAGTTCACAGTATTGCAGTGTAGTCAAAATAATGCATTAGATAACTCCGTTTAGTTCCTAAGACAAAAATGGTTCACTAAGGCGTTTATACTTTTTTCTTATTGCAAATTTTCTAAAATCTGAATTTGTTTTGCGACCGCCAACACACAGTTGAAGGGTTTCGTAAATAAATGAGACAAAACTCATTTTATACCGCAAGATATTTATTGCATAACAATATTACTGCAAAATCGGATATCAGTGCAATTGGACGTTCAAATTTGTATAGTAACAGGTAACATGGACGTTCAATAAATTAGGCTGATGATCTCCACCAAAACTCACACTCCGGCACTGAATCTCTCAACTCTGGACACCAGCAACGGTGTTGGCAGGGCGAATTTTCGTCTTTCCTGTAATATCCGGGCCAGCAGACGCATCCCTGTGTGCATGCCTTTTCACTGTCAACGGATTTCGACGACTTCAGGCTTGAGGGGCAGACTTCGTTCACATTTTCTTTGCACTTAGAATAGTGTGTAAATATCTCACAGGGACCCGCTGAAAAAGTAAAAAGAAAGTTTTTTAGATAGTTTATGTTTCAATCTATCCATCTAGAGATGAATGAGACACACGGATTATGAGTTTAGTAGTTTTGCTGAAGTTAACTTGGGAGGTTGACCTATAAAACGTACGTGCAAGTGGAGTGTAAAGTTCGCCGCTTCTACTAGCCTGAGGGCGTCCCACATTACGTTTACCGATTCGCGGTGTCTACTCAAGATACGGCTACCCCAAAGTGCATTGTTTTCATGCTTGTTCTGTGAGCTTTTTCTTTTTTTTCCTTCTTTGCTGGATTTCCTCGGTCCGGGTTCAATCCCTCAGAGAGACTACAATCATAGCCCTTTCCGTAACTCGGTGAAGGACCTTTAACTGACAGAGCAGCCGTACCCTGAGTGTCCACGTCTCAGTCCAATAAATTGAAGAGCTATTAGTTGTTCTTCCATTAAATTAGATTTACATACAGTATAACTTACGGCATTCATCATTTGGTATACATTCACTGCCTAGAGTTTTTCTGATGAAACCTTCCTTACATACACAAGCAGGTATGCAAGGTAGAATTACATGTAGGCAGGAAATCTGATCACGATCATAACAAGAATCTTCGCCACGGCATTGTTCAACGCAGTAGCTTAATACTTCGTTTACACCACATTCTGGAAAATAAATGAAAATTATATTACGTAGTTTCAAAAAGCTTGACAAAGTGGTGATACGTTCTTCGATCTACTTAAACGCCGCACTTCATAAATACGCTCTGGGCAGGATACTGCGGACCGCAAACCAAAGTCTCGCGGAACTGTGGGGGTCCAGACTTTTTACCGGACTGCAAGGAAAGGGTTCTGTTTTTCGCGCCTATCTTGTATGTATGTAATGTTCTTTATTACCTCATATCTTTCAAACCGCTAGACAGATTTATATAGTTAAGACATCGTTAGGTACTTATTGACCGCTCAATTAAGTTTTCTTAGATAGGTGACGTTCAAAAACACAAACATGGCGTATATTGGGCGCCATATCGTGCGGTTCCCAATCTTTTTGTCTTCCAGACCCATCTAGTGGGATATGGAACTGAAGGGTTTTAAGAGGTGATTATAAAAATATATACCACTAGTATGTTTAAAAGAAATTCGAAAAAAAATATAGGTAGGTAACTAAGAAGTTGAAAATAAAAAAAGTTAATTTGAAAATCAAAAACACGACTGCTTAAGAAGCGAACTAAAAAGATGTTTGTAAACAATAAGAAAACCGAGATGTAGTCGCAATGGACAAGGGACTCACAAACACCCCAAAACTGTACAAGTACTTAGTGTAGCAGATATTATGCCATGACGCATGTTTTTATTTGAAAAGCTGGCAGGTTACATTATACGAATTTTTAATTTTCGTTTGTCTAGAAATTGTAAATCAGAATATCTAATGGAAAAAGTGTCACAGTATTAAGAAATATTTTTTTGGTGAAGCTATAGAAAGCAATGGATAAACATAAGGCATAAACGTCAATAGCGAATACATTACTCATTGTCGGTTTGCCGACGATATAGTGGTCATGGCTGAGACCATTGAAGACTACAATGTACAATGCCCGGTGACCTCAGTAGAGCTTTCGAAAAAGAGGGTCTATGGATTATTTATTTATTTAATCAGTAGTAACACATACATTTTATATATTTAAGTTGGTGCCAACATAAACTCATTAGAGTTTTATGGACAAAACCAAAGTTATGTTGAATGCACATGTTACACTCACTCCTATCAAGGTCGGAGACTGTACACTCAAAGTTGTGGGTGACTATGTCTACCTGGGACAAACGATCCAGTTGGCCGACTCGGCTGGGCAGCGTTCGTGAAGTTGCGCGATTTCTTCTCGTCCAACTTACCACAGTATCTCAAGACGATAGTCTATGACCAGTCTGTGTTGCCAGTTATGACATAATAATATGGCTCTGAGACGTGTTCGCTTACAACGGGCCTCATCAGAAAGCTAACAGTCACCCAAAGGGCAATGGAGAGTGCTATACTCGAAGTTTCCTTGCGTGATCGAATCAGAAATGTAGGGATCTCTACATTTCTGATTCGATCACCAGAGAACCAGGGTTACTGACATAGCCCAAAGAATTGCCAAACTTAAGTGGCAGTGGGCAAGGCACATTGCTCGCAGAATGAATGGCCGATGGGGCAGAAAGGTTCTGGAGTAGTGACCGCGAACCGGAAGACGTTGCGTTGGAAGGACTCCCACCAGGTGGGCCAATGATGTGAAGGTTGCGGGAATCCGCTGGATGCGAGACGCACGGGACCGATTAATGTGGCGACGCTTGGGGGAGGCCTACGACCAGCAGTGGATGGTATTAGGCTGATATGATGATGATAAAAAAAACAATCTGCCTTTTGATTTTCTTTCGGTTTTTCTTCTTATCTATAGATTCACCAAAAATATTTCTAAATTTAGGATAAATGTTGTTTTGTTGATTGTTATGACTTTTTGTGTGCATTAGTTTCGTCCCGTGTGTACAGCCGAAATCATTTAAGCGTAGTTTTCTATACCAATATTATAAAGAGGAATTTTTTTTTTGTTCGTTTGATTGTTTGTTGTTTTGGAGCCTATTTGGTACAAACAACCAAATAGGCTCCAAAATTACTGGACCGATTTCAAAAATTCTTTCACCGTTGGGAAGCTACTCTATCCCCGGGTGACATAGGCTACTTTTTGTCCCTGTATTCCCACGGGAACGGGAACTACGCGGGTGAAACCGCGAGGCGTCCTCTAGTCTTTAATAAACTGGTATGTATTGAGGCATCTTGTTAATTGTTCTTTGGAATTTCGCTATCTCTGATATCTCAGACTCTTTTTTATCATAATTTTGGTTTTTAATTTCTTTGTCTGTATATATTAGTTATGAGAAGCCTTACTCCGGCTTAAAATTACCTTAGTCGACGGCACGAACTATTTTGTGCGCGGGGTTAAAATGCATGCTATCTCATTCGTCAACACATGCGAAAGAGATAGATGCTGTGATGAGCAGTAAGAAGCTGGTTCGCGAACGAATACACTCTTTTGCAAATTTGAACCAAAATGGATGATGATTTAGGAAGAAAACGAGCGCGCGACATTTTATAAACAGACCTTTGGGAATATGGATATGATGAAAACAAATAAATGAAAAAAAAAATTGCATTGTTGAACTATTAATCTATCCCTGTATGGAGACTGTTTTGCATTTTTTTCTTCTTCTTATGGTAGTTATTTGCGCCCAAAGATACGTTAATATTAGTGTTGAAATATGAAACATTCGACGCTCATAACTTTCAAATATATTATTTCTTTACTTTTTTTTCCATACAAGGTTAGATAGAAAGTTAGTTTTTTTTTTTTTTTGTTTATGTTCACCGAAATCTTCGTCAATTGTGTACCGATTTTGAAAATTCTTTTTTTGTTTGAAAAAGTATGTTCCGAAATTGGTCCCATTTTAATTTTGTGAAGATCTGATGAAGAACTTCGGAGACATACAACAGAACTCTTCAATAAATAACGGCAAATCTCTCGGGATTGCTGCAATCGCATGTCTGTTTGTTGTTTATAACATTTCATAACATAACATCACGCCAGTTCGCTCTTAAGGGGTAAGCAGATCTCTCATTTCACCGGTTATGTTCAAGTTTCATGAAATCTATTCTGTCGAAATAGTTCCCTTACTAACTTGCCTATTAGGTACGTACAACTAAAAGTGAAAAATAAAAAACTTTTTGCAAAAAAAATTAAGTTATTTTTCACTTTGTAGTTTTGTATTTGGAAGTCGGTAGTATTTTTTTGCAAAAAGTTATTTTTTTAAGTAGACTTTTTATACGGGATGTTTTTTTACTGGAACAGTTTGGAGAAATCCAGTAGAAAGATACAGTGCATTTGTTTTAGAAAACCATAATCACATTTAAACTAAAAAAAAAAAAAAAAATTAAACATATTCATTTATGTGCGTTCCAAAATAAACAATAATATCGTTTTCAACACACTTGCTCATAAAGTGGCTCTAATTTCACCGCAATTAGGCACATAATGACACCTATTATCAAACTGTGACTGTTTCATTACTATTATTCACAAATGATATAAACAGTTTTTTTTTAATTTATTGGTTGAGTTGCTTTGGTTCTTAAAAAAGTTTCGATACAAAAAAAACGTGCTCAATAGGACAAATGCAACACATTTCATGCAACTTCGTATTTAAGTAGATAATTTCAACTTGTACGTGTTTAATAAATAAAACTTTCACTTAAATATAACTTTTGTTTTTGTCTGTAATAAAGAAAACTTGAAATTCCCCATTTTGTACGTGGCTAAAACGCTATCCGCGAAAATCCAAAAAAAAGATAACTCATTATTTTTACTAATATTAACATTATAAGCGGGATATTTACCATGTTTACTATTATATTTAACAGTAAACATGGTAAATATGCCGCTTATAATGTTAATATTAGTGTTAGTGACCATGACAGTTTAAAAACTTATATCATTATTTTTAGTCTATGGCCGATCGCCATTGTTAGATGCGTGCGCATAGGAAAACTGATTAATTTTGCCCGCCATTGCGAAAAAATTTTCACAACTCGTTTTCACTGTTGGAAATATTTTTTTAGTATTATTTTCTTCACAAGTGTGTTGAAAAACGTCGTATGATACACGTGTGTATTGATGACTAACGGCTCGGGTCTCAATGGTGCCTCAGCGGTAATCACCAACATTACACACTTGTACCATAATGTACTATTATTTATATTATCATTATTATTTCAGCCAAAAGATGTCCACTGCTGGACATAATGCTCCCCCAAGCGTCGCCACACGCCACACTGATCGGTCCTGTGCGTCTCGCATCCACTGGACTGCCGCAGCCTTGACTAGGTCGTCGCTACACCCAGAGGGAGGTCTTCCAACGTTGCGTCTTCCGTTACGCGGTCGCCACTCCAGAACTTTTTGGCCCCAACGACTATCCGTTCTGCGAGCAATGCCCTGCCCACTGCCACTTAAGTTTAGCAATTATTCGGGCTATGTCGGTAATCTTGGCCCTATTGCGGATGTCTTCATTCCTAATTCGATCACGCAAGGAAACACCGATCATATCTCTCTCAATTACCCTTTGGGTGATGAGGATCATTGTGAGCGAGCACATTTCGGCCCCATAAGTAAACACACACTGGTCACAGACTTTCGTCTTGAGACACTGTGGTAAGATGGACGAGAAGATACCGCGCAACTTCCCGAACGCTGCCTAGCCGAGTCGGATTTGACGATTGACCTCTTTCTTGAAGTTGGCCCTACCCAACTGGATCGTTTGACCGTGCCAGGTAGACATGGTCGTCCACAACTTCGAGTATAGAGTGTCCGACCTTGATAGGAGTAGGTGTAACATGGACATTCAACATCACCTTGGTTGTTTTTTATGTTCATTTTAAGATCTACTCTCTCGTAAGCTCTACTGAGATCATCAAGCATTGTACTGGGGTCCTCCATGGTCTCAGCCATGAACAATATATCGTCGGCAAACTTAACTTCAGTCATGTACTCGCCATTGACATTGATGCCTAGCCCTCTCCAGTCAACCTTGAAGACATCCTCCAGTGCAGCGGTGAACAGTTTCGGAGATATGACGTCTCCCTATCTCACACTTCGGCGCAGAAGGATAGGTTCCGAGGTTAGTATAATTCCAAGATTTATATAATAGTTATAAAATGTAATTACGAGATGGTAACAAATTATTTGAGTAATTATTTAAAACAAAATCAATCACGCATCACAGACTGGCCGGTTTTTTAACCCACGACGACAAAAGAGGGGTGTGGTTTTACGTGTGTATCTGTGTGTCTGTCTGTGGCATCATAGCTCATAAACAGATGAACCGATTTGATTCAGGGTTTTGTTTGAAATGTGACTTTGCCGAGAGTGTTTTTAGCTAAGTATGTTTGACAAAAATCGGTTAAGCCGATATCGTGTCATAATTATGTACTATTTTCGATAGATTGTTGATAGAAGCATGTCTACTTCTAAGTATATGTAGTTTAAAAAGCATGACATAAAAATTTAATACACGGTAGCGTCTTTTGTCTTTTGATCGCTAAGTAAATAAAATATAAACCAAACTGACAATGTTAACTTTGGTGGTCCCCCGACTCGTAGACGAGGCTTTTTTTCTAATGAAGTTAGCCAGGACGCGAACAAAATATACCACCAAATTTTGCCCGAAAAAATGTGGATGGTGAAAAAGTAACTGGTTTTATGTAACGTATGTATTCATTATTGTATTTTCATGCCGCTTAGTAATTACGTAACTAAGTAAAATATAACTGATAAGTGCATAGGTGATAATCCGTTGATATGATTGTGCGTCTGAAATACTAATTATCTTCGACTCGTCGAATTATCTTCAAGTTGCTAATCTTTTAAGGCCGTACCCTGACCAAAAAATCAGCATGAGATATGAGCATTCCTATTGGCCTAGCGGCACTGGTGGCGCATGAATTACAGTAGTGAATACGCCCAGATTTTAAAATAAAATCTTGATAAAATCGAATATTGGTCTTTTGAAAAAATAAAACTTAAAAAAATGTTCGTTATTAAATTGTCTATCCATTAGTGTTAGTACAAAAAAATATTAATGAACACTTTACGAGGAGATGCATGCTATCAATCATTATTTCTCATTTTTATGGATTTGTTGGAAGGTGATTAGTGAAACATACAAGTCATTAAAAAAAAAAAAACTACCATTTTGGAATCAATAATATGTAGAAATTTAATGTATTTTTATTAGTTGATAGTTCATTTTACATAACGAGTAGATAGCTCCTAAAAACTGCACGAAAAACGGCTAGCGCGGCGTTTTGTTCGGGGTAGCGCCTTAATAAGATTTGTTTTTGGGCAAATATCATAATATTTTCCTGTTGTCTTATAACCCTTGCTGTTTATCTATGATTCATAGCTATCTATATTTACTGATATGCTATTAGACTATTTATTGATTCGGATCATTTATCGGCAGCCCAAACGGAACTGATTAGTTTTGTAAATAAATAGAGTGTACTTTGTTGTAGCAACGTGGTTTTGGACAGTCATTGTGGTACGACGCGCCACGACTCTAACGAGCAGATTTACGGTTCGAAAGCCAAATTGCTCTAGTGGGCTAAATCTCTTGGCCTCGGCGTAGTCTTTGAGACGCTTATAAATATAATTTGGGCAGGGAGGAGTTTAATCACTTTATTGTTGATGCCATCCAAGTCCGGCGCTTGCCGAGGGTGAAGCCTTTTGATAATATCCTCTACTTCGTCATGAGATATGGGAGGTAGGTAGTTAACAGGTCTTTCGACAGGAGGGAGGGAAGCTCTGCGTTCGACTTTAGTCGACGCTTCACCAAGCTTCTAGATGAGCATCTTTCTAGGTGAGCTTGGTCTACCAGTAGACCAACAACAATTAACACAACTAGAT
This sequence comes from Orthosia cruda, assembly GCA_964057195.1. Lineage (NCBI taxonomy): Eukaryota > Metazoa > Arthropoda > Insecta > Lepidoptera > Noctuidae > Orthosia > Orthosia cruda. The sequence continues at coordinate 11,001,231 of OZ059831.1, forward strand.
GTGAGCTAGACGAACATTGTTGTTCTAGGCTGGCTTCTAGGCATTCACCTTTTTCAGAGTTGTCAAAAGCGACACTGTTAGCGGAGTGAATGTGAGGGGGCATGTCTTCAGTGGAGCGTAATTGCATCTGGAGTTTCCAGTAGGCTTGGTGGGTGGGCTTTAGCTCATCAAGCATCTTGTCCCAGCTCGCAGAACGTAGCTCAGCAGTACTTTCCCTTACAGCCCGCTGTAAGTTGCTTATGTGAGCTTTGTTCGCGACACAGGGGCAGTTGCTGTAGGCACGGACGGCTGCGTTCTTCTCATCTATCAGCTTCCGTACATCGTCCGGGAGTTCCAGTGCTGGACAACCAGCAAGGGACATCATGACATCATGTTCCATAGATACACGTATTTGCGAAATTCCACGGCTTTAAGTGGGGTAATCTCGGGTCCCGCGGTACCACGAACAGAGTTATACCGCTTAGACTTACGATTACGTACCTCTACCCACTTCTCATTCGCAACATTATCATCAGCTGTTAGTGATAGAACTTCCTCATGGGCATTCGGGTGTATTGTTTCCGTAACAAGTCCGATAGGCTGCGTAGTGATAATGGGTTGTGGGGGTGTATCTGAGAAATCGTTTTCTATTTGCACAGAGATGGTACTGGTCGATGCTTACTATCTATCTGGTGGTTATGCATTACTAGATAGTAATGCATAACCACCAGATAGATAACCACCATTTTGGGACAATTACTGAGTACCTGTGTTGAATTAGTTTTAGATATTAGCAATTAAAGTTCTTATCTACTAGTTAGATGGACTATCACTAATGTTTTATTATTTAGTACCTAATAAGAAACTTAAAATAAGATAAATAAATATTGAAACTTAATCTATAAAACTGAATGTAGGCAGTACTAACATATTTTTTTTTGACTACCGCAATTTCTGTCAGGGAACATGTTGAGATTCATAATGTGCACGGATATAAATTAATGTAAAAAAATATATAATCTATTTTTTACCGGGGTAACAAGATGTACAGTAACGATAAAAATTACATCTTTCTTTAAAGTTTGAAGTTAGCAGCGACATCGAGTGCCAAACATGAGAACCATTTAGGTGTGTCACTATTTGACCGTGTTTTGGTTAGATGGCGTTGGTGTCTGATGAGAGCAATTAATATGATTTATCAATATATTAGAATTGTGTGTAGCAATTAATTTAACAAACACACAATTCAACTAATAAACAAAATATTAAATATGTAATATTGGAATTAGTAGCATAAAGCAAATCATGACAGGTGTCTACTAATCTATGAACGCTCAATGTCTATGGTTGACAAGGATGACATTTATTTTTCATTGTAATCCTTTGATCGGTTGCATACAATATATTTATATATCCAAAGGAGCGTTGTTTTAAGCCGATCAGGATGACTCGAAGGCAGCAAGGAACCAGCCCTAAGTTTAAAGATTCCATTGAATCGACAAGCGCTGTAATACTTACAGCGCCTGTTGACCAAGTAAATGGTGCTTTCTTAATAATACTCAAGAAACTTTAGAGACAGACTGTATTTGTATGAAGATTAAATTAGTTGATCAACTGTGTGATTTTTTTACTTCCATCATGCGAAACCACCCCTATAATAGTCTCATGCTACTTCCTACCCCTGGATTGAGTGGTGAGTAAGGCAAAAATTCTACCTTACAAGCGCCCCCCCTCCAAGCGTACAATAAACTGATGTAAAGAAAACTTAAAATAAAATTTATGGTAAGTAGAACTGAGACGGATATCAATTTGGGCGGATATTCACCGAATATCCTAAAACGTGTACTCTATTTTAAATTCAACTGTCGCACTGGTAACTATAATCCTCTTGTACCAATTAATTGGTCTCATCAGTTATGCCTAACGTAACGTTAAAAATAATCGCTATTAGAAAATTAAATGCTTTTTAACTAACTCGGTATCCTCATATGTAAAAGCGTAATACGTATGTGACATGAACTGGGGGGTGACCATAAGCTCTTAGAGTAAAGTTATTTTGAGTGAGCGTAGGGGTCAAATGTACATAAGTAAAAAAGAAAGGAAATATATAAAGAAAAGTGTTTATTCGCCACAAAAACACCATCACCGTCATATATATGTGTACCTTATACACACTCAAAATAACCTTACTCTATGAGCTTATGGTCACCCCCCTGATACAAACTATCAATAATAATTAATTAGTCAGAAAATAACTAGTGCTTTTCTTTTGGTTGTTAATTATTACATTTTAGTTTGTTTATCGATAGCAACAGTTTTTGTCAAGAATATTTTTTTAAAGTTCGTCGCGAACCAGTCTTGTAATTGATTTGAATACAAAACCGTTATATTTTCCCTAAAGTTGATAACCTCACCTTCTTTTTGTTAACTTATTCAAACTAGTCCGGTAAGTTTATTAACAAAAACTGGTCAAGTACGTGTCGTACCGCGCACCGTACAGAGATCCATAGTTGGGATGAATTTACGCATGGAAAAATAAGTTATTAACTCTACCTTAGAATACAACTACTTTGATAAACGTATATATACTGTGATAAATAAACGTACGAGTATCTCAACAAATATTAACTTAAATTTAAAAGTCACTGTACAATCATCTTTTGAAATATTCCAATTATATCTCACTCACGTAAATGCTTTGAGTAGGTTTTATTTCCATCCCTTAGTTATTTATTTTATTTAGTAGTCTAGAGAATATACATCCCTTCCTTTCATCGATATATTGCCAATATTCTTCGAGAAAAATTGTCAAGAAAATTTCAACATATGGGTAAGGTGACATGATAAGGTCTGTGCGCTTTTGCCATTTGGCTATAATAGAGTCCTACAAAAAACGACTGGTTCTTAACAAGCTAAGTAAGGGCGGGTTCATATTAGATCGAACCGACAGTGATCGAACAAAGCTGTCGGAAGCAAATTGGCATATGTATTTCAATAGCGCTGTTCACATTAGGGCGACCCGATAATCCTGTCGGTACAACACATTTACCGGACATTCAGCCACGATTTCTGTCGGGACGGATAAAATATTTTCATACTGCTTTGTATAGCACCGTTCACATTTGTCGGCTCGTAGGGGCGAAGCCTCCCGTTGTCTCTATTATTCGTTTCTCATATGAATCAAAGGTCATGATCTATTGGGGGTTACGAAAATATAAGAAGTGTTTTTTTTCCCGGAATCTGTCTAATATTTGTCAAATAGATATTGGATGATGATAATGATCCTTGTGTTTCTTTGAATAGATACTTTGTGCGCAAGTTATGAAAATAAATCACCTACCTAATTTAATAATTAGCTAGTAGTCATAGATTCATGCTTATAACCAACATATAAGCTTGTCATTGGTTTCCTTTATCGAGTGTAAAGATTTTGTCATCATCATCAACATATCAGCCGAAAGACGTCCACTGCTGGACATAGGCCTCCCCCAAGTTGACCGGTCCCGTGCGTCTCGAATCCAGCGGACCCCCGCAACGTTCAACAGGTCATGGGTCCACCTGGTGAGAGGCCTTCTAACGCAATGTCTTTCGGTTTGCGGTCGCCACTCCAGAAAAGGAAGGATTTTGTAAAACAATGAAATAAAACTTTTGCTAAACAGTTAAATTTGTATTGCAAAATAACATTAGGTACTTCAAAAATTGATGATTATGGTAACTACAAACTTAACAAAAATTAATCATAATGCCAGTACACTTTCAAAATTTTAATAATGACAGGTTTTTAAGTAGTATTATAAGTTACCCGATTGAAATTTTCCAAGACTCACATTCGGGCGAGTTTTCCAACTCAGGACATGAGCAACGATGTTGGCAGGGCGAATCTTCGTCTTTCCTGTAATATCCGGGCCAGCAAGCGCATCCCGCTGTACATGTTACTTCATTCTTGCAATTTGGTTTTGCCGGATTCAGGGTTGAAGTGCAGGTTTCGTTCGAGCACTGTTTGCATTCCGAGTATTTTGTAAATATTTCACAAGGTGCTCCTGAAAATGTAAAAACAAAATTTTATTAACTGAACAAACTACCTATATTAAAGGTATATTTACCTGTCCAGGATCTAGCATAGATCCTGTAACAGAGATCGAAACCAGTAGAGTCCAGCTTTCACAAATGTTACAAAAAAACTCTAACTTGTGTCATGAATTAGGGCGCTCATCGAGCGAGGCTCCCTCGATTGATCCTTCTATAAAATCTTTTTTTATATTAGCAAATACTGTCCCAGCTGGGCAAAGCCCTCCCCTAAGCCCTTCGAGCAACTCTTCTACTTTCAATAAAATCTGTCCATATTATAATTAAGTTTTATTACTTACCACACTCTTCTTTAGGTATACATTCTCTGCCCAGAGTCTTTCTGATGAAACCTTCCTTACAGACGCATCCGTGTCTACAACCTAAGAATGCGGCTGGGCAGACGATTTGATTACGATCATAACAAGAATCTTCGGAAGGGCATCCAACGCAATGGCTTAATATTTCGTTTTCTCCATTACATTCTGGCAAAGGAAATACAATTATAAAATAAACTTAATTTACTACTTGCCTATATGTATTTACCGTACCGTTTAGTATGTACTGTACCTTGAAACATATTAAGTAGGAATATAAACATTTAATTATGATAACAAAATTACTTAGTTTGTAGTATTTATTTAATCTAATTCTTGTTTATTATTTAATCAATAAGCTCGATTATGCTTCTAACATTTAATTCTAATATAAAAAATAGATACCTATATAATTAGTAGGTATTCTATATGCATTAATATACACTGGTTTTTTATTTTGTCATATAAGTTTATAAAAATTATGTATGTGTTCATGTACACTTACCTGGATCGTCAGTATCTATTTGAGCGCCACACAACACGGCACAGCTGACAAACAGCACAAATGGTGTGAACATGTTGACGACTAAATGGGTAATGAAGAGCGAAGGCTTGACTCTGTTTGTGTAACTATTTATGAAGTGGTATTATTTATTCCGCTGTACACGTTTTATTTAGGGAACCTTTTTTTTGAAGTTCGAAAATAAAATTGAGGTACAAAGGTATAAAGTGGCAGTTGTGCAACTGCCACTTTATATCTGAATGAATACGGGTTTTAGACCTTTGTTGCTTATATCGCTGATAGTTCAATAAATATTTATGTGATTTATTTTATGCTAAGAAATTTTCCGAAAAGGGCAAGGATTTATACATCCTTTTGCTACTTCGTTTGTCCCTCATTCTGGAAACATTTACACACCTACTTTTTTTATTAATGGACATTAAGGGTGAGACAGATGACAGTTGGCCGGATACTGACCGAATATCCGTCCATCCTTTAAAACATGTACCTACGTAAACAAACTACGTAGGTACAGTAAACGCAACTGCCACGCCCGCCACCGCACCACGACGGTAACTTTTATCCTAATGTACTAACTGCTGTCACATTGACATCATTTACACCTTTTTAATTAAAAATAATTACTTCTTATAAATCTGAGACAAAATTATTTTCTTTCATATTAGGTATCCTCGTATGTTAGCTTAACTACATATACTATTTATGTTGACTGACCAACGTAATTATACAGATATTGTTAAATATCACATACTAGTGTGTTTGTTTGTCTATCAATAAATCAACTCACGAGCTTTTATCAAGTTTTTTTGGATAATTCACTAGCTAGTCTGTTGTTGTTTAAAATGATTTTTCGTAGTAACATCTTATGTTGTTGTTTCAAAACATAACCGCAATAGTTTTCCTCATGTTGATAGCCTCATCGACTTTTTCTTTCAACTAGCCATATTTAAAAAAAACCGGCCAAGTGCGAGTCGGACTCACGTATCGAGGGTTCCGTACAAACCTCAGCTAAGGTATTATAGACCTGAGTATTTGATATGAATTTCAATTTAATACCTCTACGCGTTCATGAGGAAAGGGGTAGTAAGTTTAAAATTATTAAAAATATTTTTATTATATGATGTAACTAAAAATTTACGGTTTTCGCAATTTTTCCTTTATCTTTGCTATAAGACGTTGCTTCGTACCAAATTTGCTCCCATATGTATAAACGGGTGCAAAACCAGTGTCATGAAGTGGCTTGATTGAATTACAATAAGACTGAAGAATTACTACAGATATCGATCGCTTAACTCGTTGCACGCCAATCAGCAGACAGAATAGAAATTTCATTGTCAAACGTCGATTCCACACATGGTGTGCAATCGTCGTTTGACAGGTCACCCTTACAGACTTACATAAACACAAGTTTTACTCATAATTTTTTCCTCTCCCTCACACACATACACACACCCATACATAGGTACATAATTAGGCCACATCATAGATGCCTCAGTTAGTAAATTTAATATAATTTAGTAATGATAATTGTACTGTGTTCGTCTTACAACTGCTGTTAAATGTTCAAATTATAGGCGAGCACCCTAAACACAAGTTAAATCTTACATTGGGTGCCAGAGTTAAAAAATGAAAAAATGATGCATCGATTTGGAGATACTAAAATTATAAAAATGCAAAATGTTTAGGAACAGTTACGGTTGTGGTATTTACAGCAATGTTTTATTATCAGGGTTGAAGCTACCATGCAAGCCGACCTTCGTTCTAAAATATTAAGTTTACTTTTTACAGAAGTTGTAGACGCGGTTATTCACTTTTATGTTAGCTACGCCACTATTTAGGGCAAAATTATTCAAAAAAGAAAAGAACACTCCTGCAATCCAGATCTCAAATATTTAAAGTTTCTTAAGATGCCGAAATTGTTGACTTAAAGGAGAGAGGACGAAATACAGACATACAAGTTACTCAAATATACAACGTACCAGTTACTCAAATATACGATGATAAGTTATCACAAGTTCAAAATAGCAGCGTTCATGCCCTTGTAATTAAACTACCTCTGTTTCTTAATGTTTCACGTGTCCCTTATGGTGCTCGGCACAAAGCAAATAATGTCCCTAGAACTTCATTCACACTGATGTAGAAAGCATTGTAGTGCACCATTAAAATTTCGTGAGTCAATATTAGCTGACTATTATGATAACGGTAATCGAAATATAATGTATTGCTGGATGGATGCGAATGCACGTAAAAAAATGATAATATAAAAGATATCTTTATTGATGGAACTTTTAGCAGCTGTCCGCTTCCTTTTGTTCAGCTTTACGTAATTCATGGCGATGTTAGTAGCTCTATAAATTCAAAGAATGTAAGACCTTTATTTTTTGCTTTGATGACGGATAAAAAGACCTGTAGTTATTATATTTTATTTAGCTTAATTAAGTCACAGCTACCGGATTTCTCGGCCACAAAAGTTCATTGCGATTATGAAATAGTTAAAGGCACTCTAGTTAAAGGCTGTTTTTACCACTGGTCCAAAAGTGTCTGGAAAAGGGTTTCTCTTGGGCCACAACAAATATAAGGCCTAAAAAAGAATTATCATAATTCCACAGACTAGAAAAGAAAAGAAAAAGAAAACAAACTATTAAAGACTAGCGGACGCCTCGCCGTTTCACCCGCATAGTTCCCGTTCCCGTGGGAACACAGGGATAAAAAGTAGCCTATGTCACCCGAGGATAGTGTAGTTTCCCAATGGCAAAGAATTTTGGCGACGGGGAATTTGTCCGTCGCCATCTTGCGGCCCCGCGGGTTGGACGGCTAAGGGGATGAGAGAGATAACAATGAGATAACCTTAGGCCATGCACTTGATAAACTTAGATAAGGAAATGCAGTTACAGTCAGTTACTTGATATTTAAGAATATAATATTCTATATTTAATCGACACAGGCATGAAAAAACAGTAACAAACATTGAAACATGGGTAAAAGACAAAAAAAGAAGAACAAAGACAAATTGCGCTGAACGTGCCCATATCGAAAGGGTATTTTCACGCGATTTTTATAATCTGTGGTTCAATATTGAGTTTTATTTGTAAGTACTATAGTTAAGTAGATAGTATATGATTTGCGTATTTTTTTGTATTTCCACATGATTGAGTTTTTTCCAAATAACTTTGCTTTTATTTAGTAATAGATTACATTTCTGAAGTTTGCTGTTACTGTTATTTCATGATTTACTTAACAAATAAAGAATTATATTTCTTATCTTTACTGACTATCCTTACCTAGTTGCCATTCCACCAATCCTTCATAATGCACACACCAAAAGAGTGGAACTTGCTACCTGCGTGTGTGTTTCCGAACGCATTCAACCCGAATCTCTTCAAAGTTAAAGTGAAAATCCAAATGTTAGGGGCCTAATCAAAAGTTTATAAATTAAAGTAATGTGGACTGGAAACACTTATAATATGGTCCTAAAATTCAGTATAATGTTGGAAATTAAGCTTTAGACATGTAGTAGGTACGCGTGCGCGTCGTCGACCGTGTTCGGTAATGGAGTGCGGTGTCGTCCTGCGCCGCGCTTCGCCCGGGCTATGATTCCCGCCTTGTCTGCGTGAACATCCTCCCCGAGTAAAGCATCAATCTAGAGTAAGTGGGCAAATAATATTAAAAGAACATAGTAACGTCCCCTTCTTCGTCTTCAACTTGACCACACGCGTTGTCCCGTCGTTCCCCGGGTAGACCTTCATGACACGTCCCAATGGTCACTCTCTGGGTATTTAAGCTCACTCCATCGTTGACTTTGTCTCTGTCTCTTCTGATTTAGACTAGAGTCAAGAGCAAAACCATCACAAATAAAAAAAACGTTACCGATGGCCGGCCAAAACTATAGAGCCTTCGCTAGAATTTAAAATGAAACTCTTGATAAATTTAAAATTATATAATTAATGAATAATAAAATAAATAATTATAAAATTCAAATAATCGCAGTTACAGAAGTCTCAATGACAGGTTAGTATCGAATTTTTCAACCCAGGACATAAGCAACGATCTAGGCAGGGCGAAGTTTCATTTTCTCTGTAATATCCGTTCCAGCAAGTGCATCCAGGTGTGCATGCTTCTGTACTGTCATCTGGTTTTACCGGTTTCGCAATTGAAGAGCAGGTTTCTTTCGAGATTTGTTTGCATTCCGAATATTGTTCAAATGTGTCACAGGGACCTCCTGAAATAGCGAAAAGTTTGGATCAATAAAGTCTGAATAAATTATATCTAATTAAATAAACAATTATTTACATAAGTAGGTATATCCATCTTTCTTTGGTCTGGCTAGTTTTTTTATTACGCAACTAATCCTCCTCGTCTCCAACTTAAATCGTACTTCGATAGGACATGTCTGCCACATGCTGGAAGATCTGTGCGTCAAAACAAAACAGACTAGGAGCCCTGAAACAGTAAGATCTTGTCGCGGCAGACCAAGAAGGAGATGGCGGGATGCATGCACGCCGGCAGGATTATTTTTAGGGGGTAGCATCTGCCTAATCTCTGTCAACTTAAGCATGCAGAAAAGCTTGGAAACAAAAAAAGAAGGATGCAAGAGGGAGCTCGAAAATTTTAGCATAGAATATGCTAGGTTCTCTATTGCTAGATGAGGTTTTTATATAATTTTGTACATTGTATTGAAAACTAGTTGGGTGCAAGGGCATCACCTTGATCTCCAGCCCACCTTGGCGCCCATGGTGGGATGTACTAGACAGCTTTCCCCAAAACGGAAGGAGAAAACGCGAGCTTGCAAAGGTTGGAAAAAGTGGAGGGAGGCTTTTGCTAACTAAGACAGAATAGCCTTCCAAGTTTGCCGTATGACTTTGCTTCCCAGAATTTGATCCTTATTAGCGACACTAACGAATGGTGTTATAATAGAGCATGCATATTTTTTCAAGATCAGCGGTGATTTCCGGCAAGGAATATTGATTAAAAAAAAATATGATGCAGTTTTAGTTTTCATCAAAATCAGCCTCGTGACTCATTTGTTTTTTTTTTGCTATTCCTCATAGTTTCGGATTTGGCCATCCACACCCACTTAAAAACTCATATTATGTATGTTCTAAGGTACCATTTAGAGTCAAGACTTACCACATTCTTCTTTTGGTATACATTCGCGGCCCAGAGTTTTTCTGATGAATCCTTCCTTGCACACGCATGCGGGTAAGCAAGCTTCGAAGACGTCTGGGCAGGCATACAGATAACGATCATAACAGGAATCTTCACCAGCACATAGCTCAACGCAATGGCTCCATACTTCGTTTGGCGGACATTCTGGAAATAATCAATAAATACATAGATACGAGTAGCATGACAAAGTGATGATACTTTAATCACTTTGAACCTTTGAACGCCCTACAGGATAAAGTTAAGATTTTCATTAAATAGCACTCAGCGAATTAATAAAAGGCTTTGACCATAACTGTGGCGATGTCATCAATGTAAGGGAAATTCCGCCTGCCTCGTGACGCGTCTTTGAAAGATCTTTTTCTATCGAATCGCGAATTGTGACTACGGCAGACGAAATTACTGTGGCTGTCGTGGTTACAAAAAGTCTTAGCCAACATCAAGTTAGTTATATATAGATTTGTAAATATATACCTATACATGGCGATTAAGTAGGTAATAATGAAATAATTTAATCAAATTAGTATTTGATCACACTTATACTTACACATAATAGAATTCTGTTATGTTTCCAACATTTAAATAAAAATCGTTATCCTAATACTTTTTACCAAATAACAAATTAAATTTTTTTGAAAAGGAATATGATAATTGTGAACACCTACCTGGATGTATTATTTCAAGCGGCCGAGAATCCAGGATATCCTCAGATTCCGTCTGAGCTCCGCTCAACACCATGCAACTAACAAACAATACAAATGGTGTGAACATGTTGAAGACTCAATGTGTACTGAACAACGGAGGCTTGATTCTGTTTATGTAAAAAACACCCACCACGCCACCACGCCTCTATGCAAAACATAGAGGATCTACCTATCTGTAACATCTCGCACTCTGTTGTAATTTGACCTATGTTTACAAATAAATCATTCTGATTCTGATTCTGTAACTATTTATTAAGTGAATACTGTTTTTACTGTTGTGCATATTGTATTTAGGGTTCTTGCTTTTATCATTAAAATGAAATTAAAATATTTAGGTATAAAAAATACTTGCATTGATGAACATAAAATGGGTAGGTAAAAATTAGAATATCGAAGATTAAAATACCTACGGATAAAATGCCACAGCTCAAAACATCGAAAATTAAAATAACGATTGTATCGAAATAACGAAAATTGTTACATCTAAGCATAAAATGTCTAAGATTATGCCGACTGATTAAAATATCGACTGATTCAAAATGTCGATAGTCATTAATAATAATAATAATAATAAAATTTCTTTATTTATCTCGACATCAAAATACAGTGACTATCTTAATACGTAACCTTGTATGGAGAAGGGTATCTGACATAGGTAAGGCCCTGTGTTACAGATCACCCATTTTTTACATAAAGGAATCATTAATCATGAAATAATTTGTGTGTAGTCTTTACAAAATCGAAAATTAAGTTTAAAGTAGAATACAATTAAATTAAATTAAAATTCAATGAAGATTAAAATTAAAGAGAAATTTAAATCAAAATCAAAGAGAAATGAAATATAAAAATTCAGCGAAAAATATACAAAAGAACATTATCACTGAAAGTATGAACAAACAAAAAGTACCTACAAGACAAGAATATCGTCACGAACTATGTCTAAGAGCCTCAAAGACCGCCCTTATGCACAAAAGCATCCTCTGCATGGCTCCGAAAATATATAATAAAATACCAAATCACATTAAAGATTTAAACTTGACTCAATTTAAACGGAGACTAAATATTTTTTTAATTGACAAATGCTACTATACCATTGACGAATTCCTGCTTGACAAAATGTAATATTCTAAATGATAATTATTTATCTATGCTTTTCAATTAAAAAACTTGACTTATTAATGTATTCTGTATATTTATTATAATAATTAATTGTATTCTAAATGTTTAGTATAAGGATTGATTGTATTGCTAATATTGAAATTGTGTTAATTTGTATGAAATATCGATTTTAAATTCTTATATTGTTAAATTGTGTATGCCCTAATGGGTAGTTTTTTGAGTCACCATAATCTAACTATAAGACCTACTGTATCACCAAAAAACACACTAATAAATACTTTGACTTTGACTTTGACTTTAACCTATTTAACTATAAAAATAAAAATAAAATTTTAAAACAAAATGAGAATGGAGAAATGAGAATGATGTGATTTGAATGATTGTATAAGTGTAATATGTGTGTAAATGTGTGAGTGTAAGAGTGTGAGTGTAAATGCGAGTTTGTGACACTGGTTTTAATATATTTTCCGTGGAAATGTAGTCAAGGTTTAACAGCCAATTTCTTAATCTCCTTTTACAGAGCTCTTTTGTGTGTGTGTGTAAATAGATAGTTTATTATTAATAGAGTTATACAGAAAAGTACCAAGAAAGCAGGAAAACCTTTGAGAGAAACTTGTGTTGTAACGGATTATTGGACAAATATTGGTTGATCTTCTATTTTGTGTTAGGAGATCGGTATCTAGGGGTAGTTCAGAGTGTTTTTTTAATACCGTCATGATAATAAATAATTGCCGGACTGTAAGTACTTGGCAGTGTTGATAAAGTTCAGAGGTTGGGTATAGGATTGGGAAAAAGCAACTAACTTTTAATACTGCTCTTTGGGCTCTTTCTAGATTGATCATGAATGATTTAGAGGAACCGCCCCATGTGGTAATACAATATGAAATAAGTGATTGGCATAATGCGAAGTAAACTTTCTTAAGAACTGAGGAATTGGAAATATGTCGTAGGTTTTTAAATATATAAATTAACTTGCGTATTCGTTTAACAAGGGATTCTATATGTTGTTGGAAGCTGAGTCTGGAATCTATAATTATACCAAGATATTTAATAGAACTAGTTTTAACCAAGCCAGGACAGGAACACTGGCTGATATTATCACAAGAGTGAGCTTTTAAGTAGAAATCAGGTTGATCTTGCGGCCTAAGTAAGTAAATCATAAATTTCGTCTTATCCACATTTAGGGAGAGCAAGTTGTAATGCAGCCACTTATAGACGGTATCAAATCCTTGTTGAGCATATTGTCTAACCTCATCCCAAGTGTTAGCATGAAATATCATTATACCTATGTTCACTGTTCCTTTGTCATAAGTATGTCCTCCACTGCAAACATTTAACGTATTGTCTAGCGAATATTATCATGTCGGAAAAAGGATTAGTAGTTGGTCACAGTTCTAACCTAACCTATTTCACCCAGTTCAAAATTACGAATCATTCACCTGCAATCTGCCGCAGATATGTTTTCACCATTGTCTAATTATCTAGTCGCAGGCAGATTGTACGTATGATTCGTAATTTTGATCGGGTGAAATAGGTTAGAACTGTGACCAACTGCACGTGAGCCGACCAAGCGAAGCGAGCGGTGCCGCGGCAACGGCCGGCGAGCGCTACTTCCAAGTTGCTCGCAGAATTTTTTCACCATATTCTAATTATGCGGGTTTTCGCAATATCCGAAATATCAAATTACCCTGTGTAATACATATTAAATATCGATAATTTTTACATTCGATACTCTGTACTTCGATATTTGGGGCATTCTATACTCTGTACTTTCGATATTTTGGTCTTTCGATGTCACTTTTGTAGATAATTAAATTTTAGATATATTGGACGTAGATTATCTAACTATTCGACATTAAACTTTTATTATTTTAATTTTCGGTTAAATGGTCATTCGATATTTTAATTTTCGATGTTCTAATATGTACCCCTTAAAATATATTAAAAAACCTGAGTCACACTGAACCCCACACAGCAGATACACAATACAAGAAATGATCTGAACTTGTTGGCGACTTGCTGAGTATGCAAAATAAAAAAAACCTTAAAAAAATATACAACCGACGTAACAAAAAAAAAACAATCAAGTTGAGAACCTCCTCCTTTTTGAAGCCGGCTTAAAATGAGACTGTTTGTATACCTAGTTAGGTACTGAATTAATTATAAATTATCAGTGGTTTTATTAAAAAGTAGTTTGGTTATGTTATAAACGATTTGAGGTTCATACACTGTAGCGTTACGTTTAGCTCAGAGGGAGGTAAACGTAAGCCACGTTAATAAAAATAAATAATTATAAACTAAAAATTAATAAAAAGGATATTGAGTATAAAAAACTATGGGTCGGCTTCGCACGACGTGGGCAGCTAACCAGGCAGCAGGTCGGGCAGGCAGACGTGGAATGCCCGAGGTAGGCAGGTGAGCAGGCACCACAACGGACAAGCAGGCAATCGGGCAGGTAGACATTAGAATAGGTAGCAGGACGGATAGACAGGCAAACGGGTTAGTACGTTGGCACCAATGGGTGTGGAGACCAGTTATGACTCAATAAACCAAACAGCGAGGCCTTTGATACCAAGAGATGACTGTTGAGGGTAAGGTTCCAAGAAATAATACTCTCTTTAGGGAACCACACACAATATATTTATTAATTGCACTTCAAAGATTGATAACATTCACTGGCCGTATATATTATAGTTTAAAGAGTTTTCAGATACGACAGTATACTTGGTAGTATTAAGTAGTCAACTGACTTTCGGCTTTCAGTCTAGATTAAAAACTAAAGAGCTGACGCCCGTTTTTCCTCGTTCTGCCATACCTTCTAAATTTTGAATCTCAATTAAGTAATCAAGACCAGAACGATTAAAGAACGGCTCACAAATGAGGGGCAGTCTATCGCTGCCCTTATAAAATGTATGTAACTAGCTTAAGGTAGGTCTATGTAGTCCATGGTACCTATGTTATTTCTTTGGCTTAAGAAAATAAAATAGACAGACAGACGTTATATCAGATGAAAATGTCACAGTATAAAATATTCCAAGTTTAAACAAATTAGCAATATAAATTAAGTTGTAGTTATTAAAACAATCAGAGATAACTAAAATATGCTTTTCAGGTACAAACAGTATGCAAGAATACAAAAAGAGAGTCATATGAGTTGATACAATATCAAAAGATAAAATGGTATGGTTTGTACAGTGTTATAAAATGTAAATACTCTTAAAAATGTGGATTTGTAAATCAGAATACCACAACACACACATCAGTCTCTGTCATGCTCATGCCGGTGAGGTTATTCACGTCAAATGTTAGGAACGTAACCGCCAAATTGGGCCATACGTGTTCATAATTGGTTTAAAAAAAAAAAAAAAAAGTATACAGTTGCTTTTGTTGCTAGTAAGAAAAAAGTTCGGAAGTCCCAATTATTATTTTCAGTGTACTATTGATATTATCTATATATATAAAAGGCAATGTCCCGACTGACATATCAACGCCCAGCCTAAACCACTAATGATAAAAGTTTGAAATTTTGGGAGGATATTGAGTTTATACTGTAGGCGTCATTTAAGAAAGGATTTTTGGAAATTCATCCCCTAAAGGGGTAAAATAGAGGTTTATAGTTTGTATGAAACTCTGTCATTTTTAATTTGAATTGAATGAGATGTGGTATTTAGCGTCTAAGTTTAAAATAATAAAATACGTTTTTAAGGATTTTTGAATTTCATTCCTTAAAGGGTTAAAAAGGGCTGTTAAAGTTTGTATGAAAAATAAATTGTTTATTGTCCAAATTACTTGAAAATTAGTATTTATGCTCTTCAATACAATTAAAGAAACACGTATTTAAGGATTTTTTGAATTTCATCCCTTAAAGGGGTATAATGGGGTTTTAAAGTTTGTATGACAAATTAATTGTTTATTCTCAAAATTACTTGATATATAGTATTTCTGCTCTTCTATACAATTAAAGAAACAGGTATTTAAGGATTTTTTGTGTTTCATCCCTTAAAGGGGTGTTAACGATAGAATGAAAAATAAATTGTTTATTATCAAAATTACTTGATAATTAGTATTTATGCTCTTCAATACAATTAAAGAAACAGGTATTTAAGGATTGTTTGAGTTTCATCCCTTAATGGGGTTTAAAGGGGTGTTAACGATTGAATGAAAAATAAATTGTTCATAATCGAATTACTTTAGGATTAGTATTTATGCTCATGAATACAATTAAACAAATACGTATTCAAGGATTTCTTGAACTTCATCCCTTAAAGGGGTGTTAAAGTTTGAATGTAAAATAAATTGTTTGTGTTATCAAAATACTGCACAAAAATATTATAGAGGCCACTGTGATTACCGGATGTGCTCGAGGGAATCTGTTTTATACCTCGAATACGTGGTGGTACCCTCTGACTATGTCTTTGAGATTTAACGATTACAATCGAGGTCTGCGTTGAAATATCATAAATTAAACTCAGGGTCAGTAATTAAGGCAAAGATTTAAAGGAAATTACTTCTCACACGGGCAATTCTACTTTGCCCGTTCCGGAGTCAGTACTAATAGCAGTCTGATCATTTCGGCACCAGACAGAAAAACCACCAATGCGGTATACACGATGCGTGCTTAATTAAATTCTAACTTCCTGATGACGACTTTGTTAGCGTGAGCAAATTGGAGTAACCATATCTAGACTGTACAGGATCGCGCAAAACTCAACACTCTATCGGCAGATGCTATAATTTTTGCATATGGCAGCAAAATGTCAGTTCTGTTTCGACACTTATGAAGTAAACTGATACAAAAAACTTTATTACAAAAAATAAAATGAATGAATGAAATGACTTCCAAATAATAATACTACAAAATGAAAATAACTTTAATTTCGGCAATCTTTGTGCCTGTTTTTGTTTCTTCGTTATATCGATACCCCTATACGTACCCCTTTAAAGCGTACTGGCGTGATGTTATGTTATGAAATGGCGTAAACAACAAACAGTAATGCAAATGCTGCAATCCCGAGAGATTTGCCGTTGATTATTCTGTTATGTTGTATATCTCCGAAGTTTTTCATCAGATCTTCACCAAATTTGAATGGGTTCAATTCGGGAACATACTATTTCAAACAGAAAATATTTTTTTAAATCGGTCTACAATTGGCGGAAAAATCGGTGAACATACCCAAAAAAAAACAAATATACAGCCGAACATCTTCAGTTGAATGAATGAATATACAGCCTCCTCTTTTTTGGAAAGTCGTTTAAAAAAATATAGCTGGTAACCTCCAAGCGCGTGTAATCTACGTCAAGCCATTCTAAATTACGACCACCAGGAAGGAAATTCTCTTTTCATCGAAAATCATCACGAGCAAGCTCTATGAATATGTGAATAAGCAAAATTATCACTTCTGTGGCACCGAAAATCTGCGAATAATCCAGGAAAAGTCACACCCTCCAAAGTTACTGCATGGTGTGTTGTTTATGCTGGAGGCATCATCGGGCCACCAAACGACTACTGTGATCGACGAGGTCACATAGCAATGATCAACGTCTTTCTCTATCCTTAAAAGGAATAAATTGGAACTGGAGAACATGTGGTTCCAACAGGATTGAGCAACGGCGCTTACTGCACGAGCCACAACCAAAATTCTGAGGGCTGCAATACCAGGTCTTTCAATGGCCGGTAAGATAGCCTGATTTAACAGTTCCAGACTTCTTCCTGTGGTTTTTTTAAGTCATTAGAATATGTCAGTTAGCATCAGACTCTAGAAGTCCTCAAAGATAATATGCGCCGGAAGTTCTGCCAAGAGTAATGGAAAATGCCATAAATTGGGCCCGAATGTTTATCGATTATGGTGGCAGCCACTTAGCCGTATCATTTTATCGATAAAATTGAAAAAAGAATATTAAGAAACCAAATAAACATTATCCAAAAACAGAACCAAAGTTTTCCATGCATAAAAAAAATTACAGCCGAAGAACATCGGGTGATATTTTTTGCGCCACCCAGTATTAATTTTCTATCGTGTCGGTAACTCGGTAGCAGGACACAAAAAATTTTTTTTGCAAAAAAATACTACCGACTTCCAAATAAAAAACAACAACGTGAAAAATAACTTCCAAAAATAAAGTTATTTTTCACTATGTAGTTTTTTTTTTGGAATTCGGTAGTATTTTTTTTGGAAAAAGTTATTTATTTTTCACTTTACACCTAATAGGCAAATAGTTAAGTAAGGTCCCTATAATGCCAGAATAGATTACCAGAATATAATAAACTGAACATAACCGCTGAAATGACAGTGTACCAAGCTGAACTGTACACATTTGCGTACCCCTTTAGAGCATACTGGCGTGATATTATGTTATGAATGGTATAAACACTAAGCAGATATGCGATTGCAGCAATCGCGAGAGATTTGCCGTTATTTATTGAGTTCTGTTGTATATCTCCGAAGTTCTTCATCAGATCTTCACCAAATTAAAATGGGACTAATTTCGGAACATACTCTTTCAAACAAAAAAAGAATTTTTAAAACCGGTCCACAATTGACGGAGATATCGGTGAACATACGTAAAAAAAAACATACATAAAGTCGAACATAAACACATAAACAAAAAAAATTTTTTTTAAACCGGTCAACAATTGACGGAGATTTTGGTCAACATATATAAAAAAAAACATAAATAAAGTCGAACATAGAACCTCCTACTTTTTGGTAAATCGGTTAAAAATTTAAAGTAAAGTAGCTTTCGACTATTTGTAACTCCCCATAGAAATCGATCCCACGAGACCTCCGGCATTAAAGCCCAGCGATCTCTATTAGAACACATAGGCAGTTCAGTTTATGCTCATTTTATATAAATTTATTTGTATTCAGAAAATGTTGTGGTCTAATATGTTTGGATAATAATTTGCAATATCCCGCCAAAACTGGAATAAACGAAACAGCCAAAATCATGTAGTCCACGCAGGCGAAGCTGCGGGCGGAAAGCTAGTTATACATATATCCTGAAAGTATAATTAGTTTCAAGGTGACACGTAACGCAAATAAAGAATCCTAAATAAATAAATTCAAACTCTTATAAAACATTACATATTTATTACAATATTACTTAAAAAAATAACAACTGAATCTCTGTACCAGTAGACTAGATCTACAAAGTTCGATTAATAACAGTTATTTAAGTTGTTTCGTAATTTACTCGATTGGAGTTCTCCAAGAGATACAATCAGGCGAATTTTCTAATTCAGGACAAGAGCAACGATGTAAGCAAGGCTCAGTTTCATTTGCTCTGTAATATCCGTCCCAGCAAGTGCATCCAGGCGTGCATGCTTCTGTACTGACATCTGATGTTGGCGTATTGGCGATTGAAGAGCAGGTTTCTTTCGAGATTTGTTTGCATTCGGAATAGTGTGTAAATATCTCACAGGGACCTCCTGCAAATGTGAAAAAATAATTTTGATTAGGTTAGAGACGAGAAATGAATACGAGTATTTACATATGTAGGTTGATCCTTTCCGCAATAACTACGTCCTACTTATAAAAGGTAACGAGGTAAAGATACGCCCGAGTGTGCATCTTTGTTCTAGGGGACTTCTCGCCGACTTATCGACACTTTGTGTGTCTATCTAGAGTGCAATGCAATTTAACGTGGCAGTCTTTGGGGCAAGTTTTCGGTCAAAAGCCAATGATAACCTATGGTCTTAGAGACAGGTCCCGAACCCAGTTGATCCAGATTCATCTTTCACGAACGTCTAATAAGTTGTGTTATGTTTTTGGTAGCAGAGCAGGCAGTGGAGCGACTGCTTAATATGTATTATCATTTAAAGTTAAGACGTACCACATTCTTCGTTTGGTATACATTCGCGCCCCAGGGTCTTTCTGATGAAACCTTCTTTACAAACGCATGCGGGTCTGCAACTCTGGATTACGGCTGGGCAGGCATATTGATGACGATCATAACAAGAATCTTCGCCACCACATGGCTTGACGCAAGAGCTTAACATTTCGTTTGGTCCACACTCTGGAAAATGGAAAAGGAAATGTTATTTACAATAGATGCATACTTAATAACATTACATATGCAAAAAACCCGTACTCGCCGCGGGGTGGATTACGGCCCCTTCATACAGAGAGGAGTCCTTTATCCCACCAGTGAAACATTAAAAGCCTGATGATGATGGAAAGTAAACTCTATCTGTTGTAACTTTTCATGGTTGAACAGATGTACTTGGCAAAGGAGTAAGACATGACGTGGAACAGTGTGTGAAGTCCCGCATCCTCTCTTTATTGAAAAGTTACGGGACTTTACACCCTGTTCCTTATCCCTCTATAATAGGATATTTTATTAACCCAGGAGTATGTTCCCTTGGGATAATTTTCGCAGGCGAAGTCGCTGGTGAAGTCGCTGACAGAAGCTGTGTAAGATAATAAGTTTCACATATGGTAGTAGTTAGATCGATTTCAACTTATGCCGGCAATGATAATATTTTGTTATCAAGTTAAGATTCTTATTAGTTATAGCAATTGGCAAATAAAAAAAATATTGTCTTTGACTGTAACCGGAAGATTGAGCTAACAATTATAAGCATTGGTCATGGTGGATTTTTGAACTCGCACGTAGCGTGCGATGACGTCAATGTCAGGGGAATTCCTTCAGCCAGCGAGGCCGTGGCGCCGCGCCGTATACGAAAGATTTTTCAAACCGCGAACTATGATGCCGCCACGTCCGACGGAATTCCAACACGGCTGTCTCTGTTCCAAGAATCCTACAATCTATATTGTTTTGCAAAAATATCTTGAAACACAATACACACCTGAACAAATAATATGCTGGTAAAAACATTATGAACTGTAACTGTGTAACTGGCGAATGTTAATAAAATTTATATTTGACCACTGTAATTTTACAGATAAAATAATTATATGAGGCTTTCAACATATAAATGAAAACATGTTACCTTAGAACTTTATACCAGATAACAAATTTAATTTATATTAAAAATAATGATTGTGTTTAGAAAAATGATAATAGTCCACACCTACCTGAATGTGCCGTTAGTTCCGCAGAATCCGTCTGAGCACCACTCAACGCAACACAGCTGACAAACAATACAAATGGTGTGAACATGTTAACGATTCAATGTGTATTGAACAACGGAGGCTTGATTCTGTTTATGCAACTATTTATATAGTGACTCTAATGTGCTCATTTGTGCTTGCTTTTTACGGTTCCTTCTTGTTTCAATTTTATGAAAACTAGATATTTTATCTATATAATATCTTCTTTTTTTTGACATTTTAATTTTCATATTTTTGATTAATTAAAACTTTAAATTTAACCAATTGAGAATTTGTTTTTAGACAAATTGTCGTCCAATATTTTGTAAAAGTTTATTTGAATTTTGAAATTAATTCCAAGGATCACTTCTTTGTCCATCTGTCTGTCTGTCCGTGTGTCTAGTGTGAACTTTTTCTCTGGAACGCCTGGAGGTATCAAATTGAAGCTAATATACTTCTTGACGACGCTTCGATTATGACGCTTCTGACGATACCTCATGTATCAAATCATGATAAGTAGTTTAGAAGTTATAGGGAATGGATGAACATACATACATATTTACATACATCATAAATCATTAACCTGCTTTTGGCTTTGCCGTAGTCGAGTAAATCTATTATAAACTTATTTGCGGTTGGTTAACAACAGTTTTCCAACGTTTTCGTTAGAGCCATTTTCGGTGCTATGAATGCGCGCTATGATATGTTGCATTGGTTATGAATTTCAGTAATGTTACCTAATTATTTTGGTGAATGTAGCTGTTTGTACGGAACCCTCGGTGCGCGAGTTCGACTCGCACTTGGCCGGTTTTAACACGCTTTTATAGCTTGGTATGTATTATATATGTATCTATGTAATGAAATCTTTGAACATGATTTTCACCCCCTATAAAAATAGGCTTAATCTGAAACTTTGCACACTTATCAACCGATGACAAAGCAATAATTTAAATATTTTTTTCTCATTATCATTATCCTTATCTTCAGGATTAGCGATTTTTTTATATCCAATAGCCGGTAGTTTCTCTTGGCGCGTGCTTAAAGATGCGCATGGCTTAATTTTTAGCTATAGCCGAAGACACGGTAGTGCCTTGCGATAGTAGTATACGTGTTAAATAAATGTTCAGGAGAAGGAGCCTGAGAAACGGCTATCTCATCCAGGGAAGGCATTAGGCACGCAAATTATCCACTACCATCACAGGAAGGTAATTGAATTAACAAATTGTCGTTTATAAACTAAAAATCACGCTTTAATGGTAAATTGAACTAAAAAATAAATAATAGTTTAAAAAAACTAAAAAACACGCTTAAAAAAAGAAAACCAAACTAAATCATAGAAAATAATTTTCAATTAATTTAAATGAAGAATGGTGTGATTAACAAAATAAATATTTTATTGTAAAAAAGGCTTGGGGCAGCTACTTTGCAGAATGTATATGAAATACTGGTGTTCAGAGGATAACGTGCTCGTACCACGGTTATCCTCTGAACACCAATATGAATATGTATGAAATACAATAAATTATTTATTATTACATGTGTTGCGTTGGAAGGCCTCCCACCAGGTGGACCGACGACCTGGTGAAGGTTGCAGGGATACGCTGGTTGCGAGACGCACGGGACTGGTCAAAGTGGCGACGCTTGGGGGAGGCCTATGTCCAGCAGTGGACGTCTTTCGGCTGATATGATGATGATGATGACATGTGTTGTTTATTTAATACTCGATAAATATCGAATAGTGTGTACATAAACATTTCAAATAAGATTATTTTCTTATTCATATTTTTTTGAGCGTGATTTTTCTGTAGTAGGGTTTTAGTTTTTGAATTTATTTTTTTATTTTAAGTATTTTGGGGTTTCTGCACAGCCACATCCATTGATATATTTTTAATACATCAATGCCACATCACATTTCTTTCTGTTCAGGGTTTGTTGTTTTACATGTATCTAGATAATGCATAAGTTTCATGAGTGGACTCTAGGTAACGTATAACGATAACGTAGCTGATTTAGGAAATTTACTATTCACTAAAAAGAGGTCAACCGTCGAATCCAAATCGGCTGACCAGCGTTCGGGCGGTTGCGCAGTATCTTCTCATCCAACTTACCACAGTTTCTTAAGACGAAAATCTATGACCAGTGTGTGTTGCCAGTGATTACTTACGGGACAGAGACGTGATCGCTCAGAATTGGCCTCATCAGAAGGCTTAAAGTCACCCAAACGCAAATGGAGAGAGCTATGCTCGGAGTTACCTTGCATGATAGCACGAAGAATTATTAAACTTAGGGGAGATGCGTGTAATACGATCCCTCGAGGTGAAATGATTCCCCACCATATACGACTGACTATGCTAGTGAAATCTATCGAAATAAGAAACATACTTCATCCCCACAACCCCACCAGTTGCCTCTCCGTGTGTCATGGCGGTGTGAGCACTTTTGTGAGTATTTTTATTAGAAAAAAGAAATGTGCTCCTAATCTACGGAATCGTCAAAATCGAATTTCATTACTTTCTGCATGTTATGATTTATTAAAATGTTGTTTTACTACCGGATTCCAATATCGTTCAGCTATATTCAAACAATGTTTAAATACCGCACGTTGAATTTGATGGTTATATATTTTGATCAATATCTTGAAATTTGGTGGTTGAGGTTAAATGATCCCTCTTCGTGCGTATAAAACGATCCCTGGAATCATATTACCCCATATGTATTTTCTCAGTAGAGCTTCCGAATCCGAAAGAATGGGTCTTAAAATGAGCATGGACAAAACCAAGGTCATGTTAAATGACCATGTAACACCCACTCCTATCAAGATCGGAGACTCTACACTCGAAGTTGTGGATGACTATCTCTACCTGGGACAAACGATACAGTTGGGTAGGGCCAACTTCGAGAAAGAGGTCAACCGTCGTTTCCGACTCGGCTGGGCAGCGTTCGGGAATTTGGCCGGTATCTTCTCGTCCAACTTACCATAGTGTCTCAAGACGAAAGTCTATGACCAGTGTTGCCAGTGATGATATATGGCTCTGAGACTTGGTTGATTGCAATGGGCCTCATCAGAAAGCTTACAGCCACTTAAAAGGGCAATGGAGTTCATTGTTTCTTTGCGTGATCGAATCAGAAATGTAGACATCCGTAAGAGAACCAGGGTTACCGACATAGTCCGAAGAATTGCCAAACTTAATTGGCAGTGTGCAGGGCACATTGCTCGCAGAATGGATGGCCGATTGGGCAGAAAGGTTCTGGAGTGGCGGCTGCGAACTGGAAGACGTTGCGTTGGAAGGCCTCCCACCAGGTGGACCGATGACCTGGTGAAGGTTGCGGGGACCCGCTGGTGGCGAGACGCACGGGACCGGTCAATGTGGCGACGCTTGGGGAAGGCCAATATCCAGCAGTAAGTAAGCAGCGAAGCAGTAAATAACTTTCGTGCTTCTATTCTATGTCTAGAAAGGTTACATGAATCCTACCTTAACCTAACACGAATATTTACCTAACGTAGGAATCGATCTACAATTGAGGTCGTACCTTAAAAGGGGAAGGCTTAAGTCATGACAAACGAATTACCGGATATGTACCTTAAATTTCAGTTTACGTGCATATATGCACTAACAAGTTAACGCCGTCATGCTTAAACCTCCTTGTTCAAAACCTACGAAAAAGAAGCAAGGCGTCCTCCCAACACTAACAAGAATGATGTGTCAGTGTGAACTCACATTGACCCGGATGGGGTTTAATCTCAAAAATTCAGATATGATACAATTTTTCGATCTCGTGCGTTTACCAGGCCAGAGAAGGAAAGGCTGCAGGCTGCGGCTATTCATAGAGCTTGCACCAGGGTTTATTATTATAAATGCATTTATTTTTTTAAACATCAGACATAAACTGGACCAATGATGTCAACTCGACATCCTTTGCAAAGGTTATGCCCCGTTAGCAAAGTCGGTTTCAGTTATGACTATTACTTTTAGAAACCCACTGGGTTTTACTAATACCCTGGCTTGTGCCTATGCCTTATTCGCATAACCAATCAACATTTCTTCGATGCGTAGCCAACGTTGCCAGCCTCTTCTTCCCCCTGCGGCTCACAACTCATCAGCACATGCAACGGAAAGAACTAATTTAATTATATATATCGATACTATTTGAAAATGTCGACAAGAAAACTATTTTTATTTTTTATTTGACTACGTTCCTCTTCCTATATGGAAACCTTAATAACCTTAACCTATAATATTATATCCTAACCCTATGACTACATTAAACGATCTTATCTTATTTACATGCATCTATCCTAGGCCTAACTCTCCTATTCGCCAATTTCCTATCTATCTAGAATATACCTTATATCTCTACATAACAATTCCTATGGTCCGGCCTAACTAATCTGTGGCTAATACGGCGCATAGAGTATAATTAAATTTAATTATGGTGTGAACACTGTGCTTTATTATGTTATTTATGGCACTATAATGTCAAACCAATTCTTATAATGAAAAGTATGCTTTACTTTCGAAAAGATTTTGACACTCCTTTTTTGTATTATCTGTGGGACTACGTGTCAAACCATTTCTTACAATGACATCTATGCTTTCAAAACATTTATTTGCCTTAGGGGCTTAAAAGACTTTTCTATTATTTTTTGACTGTTTCCTACTTAGTCCTCAAAGATTTGTATTTGGACTTCGTCAGCAATTTCAAAAGCTAATCCTATTTAGTAAATAAAGACAAGACAGAGTAGTATTTAATTTCATCAGAACATATACAGATAAATAATTCAAATAATCAATCGCATTTAGTTTCTTTCGATGCCTAGCCCGCATCGCAAATTCCTTTTAGGTTGAACCGTATTCATTTGCACGACATGAAAAGAAAACATTGGTTAATAAAGCACAAAATATAAGACATATCACCACAATCATATGCACAATACATTATTTACAAAACTTTATACCTAATCTTCTTTCTATAAAATTTACATAATTTGCATTTTACGAGATCGAATTGCTTTATGTGATCGCAATGCAAAAATCTTTGTACAATGTTACACCTAACACAAATATGATGGGAATTCTTCCTAGCCACAATTCTAGTAATCTTTTTTCTACCAAACCTTGCTCCCCAAGAAGTTTTATTATAAATTCTTTTGTATTTAATTCGGATCATAACTTTTTTATTGATCGCCTTCTTTGAATTTATGTTGGCGCAATAAGAACCTTTTCTTAAGACTCTTTCAATTTTCGTACGGGGATCGCCTTCAATTTATTTCGAGACTGTCAACTTCTTTCTTTTCAAAAAGACTTTTATAAAATTTTGTTTTAAGACAGATTGAGAAATTTCGATATTATTTTAAATTTTATGGTTGAAATTAATGGGATTCTTATGCATGTTAACATCCGAGACACATTGGTGTCCAGATAAAACCACAACTAGTGACTGAATCTCAACATGGTTATCTGTAAGATAAACGGAATTATTGCAGTCAATTGGACTGGACCGACACATTACTATACCCTCGTCCACGCACTCGCTGTTGAATAGGGAGTCCAACTCATCGTCACCGCCGTCAGCGTGCTCGCCCAGGAACACAGATTCCGCCTCGAACTGGACATCGACGGGGCCATCATCTCTGCTGGTCTGGTCACCTTCGTCCTCTCTCCGTTGGTGTCATCGCCATCGCCATCAATTGTGTCGCCTTCTCCGTTAACGTGGTCAACGCTTATCTCACTACACTGTATATTGTTTTGTGTTTGTTCGTCCTTTATCACGATACTTGAAAATAAATGTGCATTAACATCCTCACACAATACATCAGGTTGTTTTTTATCTGCTTTTATTTCAGCGATTATTATGCGCTGTTCGCAAGAACGACATCTGTGGTGAAATATTGAGAATTCACTTCTCAAGCGATCGCATAACACTGCAAAGTCCATGTCATATTTCAAAATCATACGGTAAAAATAATATGCAGCCCCCTGCAGGAACTATCCTAAGATCAGGCTATAGTCGCTCTCTCTCCATTCATTTATTTCGGCCACCGAATTGAATTCGGTTAAGAATTATTCCCGTCAATATGCAATTCCTGTCCGTGCCTGTTTAATAATTATTCTTCATGCTTGCTTTATGCTTAATTACACTAAATAACAAAACCACTTAGCTTTATGCCAACTTTTCCTTGTATTTCCATCCGCTTATGGGAGGGAGTGAGAGGTAACCGCACTCTCTGTTATCATTTATCTCGCCTTATGTACGCCGATAGGGCTTCGTGTACTGTATATCGCCATGCACACGCGAACTTCTGTCTTTAAACACTTTCCTCGTTTTTTTACTTACTTATACGTATACTGTACGCCGTATACACGCATAATATACTTCATAACTTTTATTATTTACTGGGATCCTGTAGCCGGCGCCTCCACCAAATGTGCGGACGTAGCTAGATACCGCTAATAATTAAACTCGTAAATTACTTTTATATTTGATATATTTAGCACAACGTGCCCGCCTGCTGGGCAGCCGTCTAGAATTGAACAATCAAAAGCTTTGCAAAAACATCTTCACTTATTTTTATGTTCTAAATTCATATTACCTTTCAAGTTGCCTTCTAGTTAAGCAGAGTCTTCACAGTAACTCCAAATACCATGAAAATCATTTATAGCCAATGTAAATCTCAAGACGATTGCAATAAGCCCAAATACGACTAGGATCCATTGTTTTATTTCGGAGTTTCAGTGCCTACCTTCCGGCTTCATCATCAGATCAGTTCGATGTTTGATTGCATTTGCATTGCAGTCGGTTATCTATTCGATATATCTTATACCCGTGAAAAACTTAGCATTAAGGAGTTCCAGTGGCCATCTGAGGTCTTCTTCATCAACTCTATTTCACCAAATGACACTTTCTGAATGTAAACGATTGCATTATTGATAAAAATACCAAAATCGCTATATGTATGCCTATAATATTTGAGGAGTTCCCTCGATTTCTCTGGGATGCCGCCATCACATTCTGGTGTCCTTATCATAGTACTACCCTTGGGACATATCCTTTCCAAAAAAAAAAAAACATTAAAATCGGTTCATAAACGACGAAGTTATCCGCGAACAAACATAAATATACGGTTGAATTGAGAAACCTCCTCCTTTTATTGTAACTTGTGTAAAAGTAACCGTTTCTTGAACAAAATCTGTTTTTACGATCACTATGAGTAACTAGGTAGGTCTTGTATGTAAAAGCCCACTTAAGGTCTATCCACACATATCAGGGCCGGGATGTGGACGGACTGTGCCCCATCAGGGGCTCAAAAAAAATTCGGTGTGTACATTTTATGAGTGTCTCGTTCGCACACGGGCCAGTGACGAATCTTCAATGCCTGGGCCCGGCCCTGCCACGTCCCGTGCACGGCCCTGATATGTGTGGATAGACCTTGATACGTCTCATTAAAACTTACACGACGTAATTGTCTTCTTGAAGTTGAATATCGCTTTCTGTCATGTTTCCTTATCAATATATTAATAACGAGGGTTTATATCAAGGTTTTATGTGTTCGTCGCGAACCAGTCTTGTGATTGATTCAAATACAAAACCGCAATATTCTTTGCAAGTTGATAACCTCATCCATTTTTTGTTTACATTTAAATGGTATTTATACCATCAAGTATCTGACTATCTGACTCGCGCACAGAGGGTTCCGTATAAACAGCTTCGTTCACCAAAATAATGAGGAAACATAAGTAACAACATTAAATTTGCCATTCGAAAACTGTTATAAAAAGTAAACATTTTGTATATACATCAATATACAAAATGTTTACTTTTCCAAGTTCATTTTATAAGTTGGTTGGGTTTACTCTTAAACTTGTAAAGCCTACTTAGCTGTGATAGTTCCCTTCATTTTGTACAATTATGTGATTTTCTTCACATATCCAAAAGCAATCAATAATAAAATACCATAAAATATTAAATAAATAATGTAATAAAAACAAAAATAATAGTTAAAATATGACACATGAATTAGTTAAAAAACAATATATCACGGGAATTTAACGCGATGACATTTCGATTGTTTATTTACCTATTTCACCCGACATGAATTAGTAATACGGTGACATGCCCGACAGATGTCAACCGTGCCGTCCTTCACTATGTATTTCCGGTAGTTGTTCGTCATCATTATAATAATAATTAAATTGTGATTTTATTTGTTGTGCTGTGTCTTTGGTGTGCACTAAATAAATGGTCTATCTATCTATCAATCATTTAGCTAGCAGGGGACACTTAACTCTAATAAAAATTTGCAATTTAAAGCTTAATTTTACGCAAACGGATCGGACGGAATTGAATTCAAAATTGAAATGGTATTCACAGACCCGTAATATTTATAAATCCAACGATAACACACCCCATGGGAGAAAAAAACCGGCCAAGTGCGATTCAGACTCGCGCACGAAGGGTTCCGTACAATTATCGCAAAAAACGTCACAAAAATCACGTTTGTTGTATGGGAGCCCCACTTAAATATTTATTTTATTCTGTTTTTAGTATTTGTTGTTATAGCGGCAACAGAAATACATCATCTATGAAAATTTCAACTGTCTAGCTATCACGGTTCATGGGATACAGCCCGGTGACAGACAGACAGACGGACCGCGGAGTCTTAATAATAGGGTCCTGTTTTTACCCTTTGGGTACGGATCCCTAAAAAACATCACTTTTCGTGTACAGGAGGTACCCTAAAAAATATATTATTCAGAATTTTATTTTACCACTTTATCGGCGTGATTAATACCAAATTATAGCTTTCTAGTACTAAGAGTCTCTGACCTACGCTGCGGACGGATGTACGGACATGGCAAACGATAAGTGTTCCTTGTTGACTACGGAACCCTTAAACCTAATAAAGTACGTGTCGGACCACGAACCGTAAAGGCAACTTCGTAACTTCGCAAGGTAACTTCACATTGCATACTATTTATGAATTTAAATGATTAGGCTAACGATCCTACGGGTACGAGTATCAACAAAATATTGACTTATATTTAAAGTCACTGACATACATACTGACATATTTTTATTGTTCCGTAGTCAACAAGGAACCCTTATAGTTTCGCCATGTCCGTCTCTCCGTCCGCAGCTTAGTTCAGAGACGCTTAGTACTAGAAAGCTATAATTTGGCATAGATATACATTATTAATCATTCGGACAAAGTGTAAAAAATGTTTTAAGGGTATCTCCTGTAGACGTAAAGTGGGAATGTATTTTTTTCGTCTATCCCATCGTCTGGGGTATCGTAAGATAGGCCATTCAAAAATATTACGGGCTTGTTAAAGCCATTTTTATAAAAAAGCAACTATAATAATCATAGTTTTCGGCTGATAACCGAAATACAGGCTTTTTTGGTTAGTACATAATTATTAATACTTGCCTTAGAAATGACATCAACATGTTGACGACTCAATGTGTAATGTGTGTTGATAAACAGAGCTGCAGAGGCTTGAATCTATTTGTATAGGCACTTAGTGGCAGACTACTATGTACTCGTAGTTGGTTTATTTGTATACGATTAAGTATATAGAAAAAAGTGGTGGAATCAAAAAGGCTTTTAAAGAACTAAATAGGAAAAAAGACTGGATGCTAAGAGTAAAAACTAAAGAAAATAACTACACAAACAAAAGGGAAGAAATATTGAAAGTAGCTACAGATTATTATCGAAACCTCTACCAAAGCGAGAATCTTAAATTAAGAACAAGGAACATAACGGACTATGAGTCGATCCCGGAAATACTCGTGAGAGACAATAAGGGCGATCAATACACAAAAACAAGACAAGACACCTGGAGCAGACCAGATAACAAATGAACTCCTAAAATCCACAAGCACGGTGATTGCCCCCATTTTGACAAGTATATTTAACGAGATATTAGAGACCGAAATTATTCCTGAAGACTGGACAAAAACAACAATAATATTGCTACACAAAAAGGGAGACAGGGCAGAAATAGGGAACTACCGTCCTATCAGTTTAATGTCCAATGTGTATAAAATTTTCTCAAAAATAATTTTATCAAGGATCACCTGTATCCTGGACGAAAATCAACCTAAAGAGCAAGCAGGTTTTCGGAGCAAATATTCGACTGTAGACCATATTCATGCCCTGAGGCAAGTTTTACAAAAATATAAGGAGTACAATAAAACATATTATCTGGGATTTGTTGATTACAATAAAGCCTTCGACTCCTTAGAACATGAATATATTTGGGAAGCTTTGCGGATACAAGGAATACAAGGAAAGTACATACAAACACTGGAAAATATATACTCAAAATGCACAGCACAGGTGAGACTGGAAACGACGGGAGAGGAGTTCCCAATACAAAGAGGCGTGAGACAAGGGGACCCTATATCACCAAAGTTATTTTCAGCAGCACTAGAGGAGATATGCAGAAATATACGATGGGATCATAATGGACTTAATATAAACGGGGAAAACCTAACTCATTTACGCTTTGCAGATGATCTTGTCCTATTTTCGGAATGTCCTAAAAAACTAGAACAAATGCTGCAAGAACTATCGGATGAAAGTGCGAAAGCAGGACTTACAATGAACACAGAGAAAACAAAAGTTATGACTAAAAGTTCACAAACATATAATATTATTGTAAATTCCGGAAAAATTGATTATGTAGACGAATACATTTACTTGGGACAGCTTATTTCTCCAAAGGACATTATGTATAAAGAAATTGAAAGAAGAACAGCCAATACATGGAGAAAATTTTGGTCTCTCAGTGAAGTGATGAAGAACAAAGACATGCCTATGAAAGAAAAGAGGAAAGTATATAACATGTGTATTTTACCTTGTTTAACTTATGGATGTCAAACATGGGCGCTGACAGACAAACTAATGAACAAAGTAAATGTGTGTCAAAACGGAATTGAAAGGAGTGTAATTGGTGTAAAAAGAAGAGATAAAATAAGATTAGACGAAATAAAAAACACAACAAAATTTAAAAATGCCAAACAGGTATGCAGGACTCTAAAATGGAGATGGACAGGACACATGTTAAGAGAAAAATCAGATAAATGGACAAAAAAAATAACTGAATGGTACCCTCGGGACGTAAAGAGAAACAAAGGCCGACAAACAAAGCGTTGGGAAGATGAACTTAAGCGTGTGGCCGGTCCAGAATGGATGAGATTAGCTAAAGATAGAGAGAAGTGGAGGCTCTTAGAGGAGCCCTTTGTCGAAGGACAAGCTGTGGAAAGTGACACCGATCGTCATTGATTAATCTAAGTTGAATTTATAATATTGTAAACAGCAATAAAGGCTTATTTTATTTATTTATTTATTAAGGATTCCTTGTTATATTGACAATCTGTGAAAAGGATAGTTGACAAAAAAATATTTTTATCACATCCATTCAAAAAGAGCTATACTTCATAAAAGATAGTTGATCTCTGCGACAGCTGTCAGTATCAATACAGTAACAATAGCGGTTGCCAAGCTAACAATAACGTATTTGTCAGTTTGACATATGTAGAGATCAAGCTATCTTTTATAAAGCATAGTTTATTATTCGTAAACAGGGACTTAAATAGCTCATTAATCCCTACGGACTAAAACTGATTTGAATTTGGAATGAATCACAAACCATGCGGTCCAAAATAGGATATCATCGCTAAAATCGATTACGACGAATGTATGAGGTAAATGGTTAATGAGCGATCGTGATTCTATTTCGTTCGGCACGGGAACTTTGTATTGAACAAGTGACTGGCTGGAAAACCGCGCGCGAGCCAAATTAAAAAATAAATTTACAACTGTAACCAATGGTACTAATAAAATTGTTATGATGCACTTCCATAAGTGTTCAAATATAAACTTTATTAGTCTCTAATTATTTCTATGTTATGTCTTATGCTTCCTAATTGTATGTAAATAAATAAACGCAACGTCCTTTTTCTCACTTACTTATTTTCTCATAGAGCGTGATAAAAAAGAGTGTCCTAGGGAGCAACACAATTATAAGCTCGAGTGACGTACTTTGAATCCCTTGATGCGCTCTGGATTAAAAAAAAACACTCTCGCCTTTAAAATAGTTGTTTGGTCCCTAGATATACAATCTACTAATTTAGTCCGTCAGATAGATAACCTGAAAATATTGGACTCGTATTTTTCCTTTGCCACGTAAACACAAAATTACGACGATACACTTCGTTGAAATATCGTGTGACGTCACGGTGTGCTATACTTTATACTGACAAAGTGACGTCGCAAACTTCGATGCGCTTTATCTTTGTAATTTTCAATTTATTTGATAAAGCAAAAAATACGGGTCCATATTATTTAGTAATCTCACTTTTGTTATTATCTCAATTATGGTTGTATTTACTTGAGTTATGATGTTATCTACCTATTTTTTTATGATTTTTTATATTAATATTCATTTATTGAATAGATCCTGTATGTGTAGGAATTTATAAATAAAAGAAATTAAAATCTGAAACAATAAAATGTTTATTACACAACATCATTACTTCAAAAATTTTTGAGTATGAAACCTACAAACCTCACAAAAATTTATCTCAGTTGTTTCGTAAGTTACCCGATTGGAATTTTCCATGACGCACAATCGGGCGAATCTTCCAACTCTGGACATGAGCAACGATGGAGGCAGGGCGAATTTTCATCTTTCCTGTAATATCCGGGCCAGCAAGCGCATCCCGCTGTGCATGTTACTTCATTCATGCAATTCGGTTTTGACGGATTCACAATTGAAGAACAGCTTTCGTTCGAGCACTGTTTGCATTCCGAATATTGTGTAAATATCTCACAAGAAGCGCCTGGAAACGAGAAAAGCAAAGTTTAAATAACTGAGCAAACTACTTCTTGTAAAGGAATCAACTAATGCCCTGTCCAGGAACCAGCCTGGATCTTGTTACAGGTTTTGAACCCAGTAGTTTCCAGCTTTCATAAAGGTTACAAAATAAATTAGTAATTGGGACGAGAATTTACCCTTTTATTTAAGTAAACATTTGTTCAAATTCAAAAAAGAAAACCTAGAGAAACAAATTAATAGCTATTTTTTTAAGTTTAAAAAAAAAAAAAATTTCCTTCGAACTTACAATTCCAAGATTAAACCGTAGTTTTCACAATTTTGAGTTATCCGTTTCATAAAACGGAAATTTCATAGGTAAAGATCAAAACTTAAATAACTTTGCTCTGTCCATTTTATTTGTGAGACGCAAACTTATTATTGCATGCGCAAATACTCAATGCTCCTGTTAAGCAATCAAATACCTTTGAGTTTAACTCATCAAATAAAGAAAGAAAAATGCGATGGTGAGTTGTAGTAGTCATATTTCACCACAGCGGAAGGCGGTAGCGGCAGTTCGAGTATGTTTTTTTTGACATAAAAATCACCAATCAATCGACTTTCCTCATCGACATATAGCTAGACATAAACCCATTGCTATTTACCATGGAGCTAGGTAGAAACTGCAGACTAGAGCCAAGAGTGTCAAGACTTACCGCATTCTTCTTTTGGTATACATTCGCTGTATACTGTCTTTCTTATGAAACCTTCTTTACACACGCATGCGGTTATGCAAGCTTGAATTACGTCTAGGCAGGCAATCTGATGACGATCGTAACAAGAATCTTGGCCACCACAGGGTTCAACGCAATTGTTTAATACTTCGTTTGGTCCACACTCTGGAAAATAAAATAATAATTACAACAAATAGCTATATGACAAAGTACCTATACTTAAATCGGTTTGAACTTTCTCCCGAAAATAATCATTTCGATTTCATTTTAATATTTTTATTAAATGGTGTTATGCACCCAGCGAAGAAGAGCCATATGTCATCACTGGCAACACATACTGGTGATAGACTTTCGTCTTGAGACACTGTGGTAAGTTGGACGAGAAGATACCGCGCAACTTCCCGAACGCTGCCCAGCCGAGTTGGATTCGACGGTTGACCTCTTTCTCGTTACTAAAATATTTTATATTAAATAACTTATCAAATGCAACTTAAAAATCATTTTAGACATCTAACTGAATATTTTATTTCAAGCGGCCGGGAATCTGGGTGTCCTTCAGTATCCATCTGAGCCCCACTCAACACGACACAGCTGATAAACAACACAAGTGGTGTGAACATGTTGACGTCTGAATGTGTATTGAACAGCGGAGACTTGAATCTCAAATCTATAATAAACTTTACACTATATTAATTATTTAACCTCGTATTTTTTTGTTGTAGATTTGAGATTCAAATCTCCGTTGTTCAATACATATTATAACTAATTTAATTAGTTCTTGTAGTATTCTTGCGTGATTACTAAGTAGTTTTGAGATGTTGATAGGTTGTTGCGTCACAATTATACGTTTATCTTTAGTGTCAACGTATCTGAGCGAAACCAACACTATTAATGTCAAAAGTACTGATTGTGACATTATATTAAACAAGGAGAAGCTAGAATTCATCGATGAATTGGGTTTCCTGGGGATCACCCTAAACTCAAGGTTACATTGAGATCCTCATTTAATATCACTTGTAGGGCGGCTGAGTTTGGCAGCTTATGCTGTTAGAAAAGTTCGTCAATTTACTGATGTAGATACCGCGAGGCTGGTCTCTTTTAGTTACTTTCTTTTCAACCAGGTTCAGACTGGCTAAAGTAGCCTCATCTTCATGGGGTACTGTACAAAATTTTACAATAAAATTCCTCCCCACATTCTAGAACTGAATGAGACAAAATTTAAAACTTGTATAAAACGCACACTATGCAAGCAGGCATATTATATGTTAGGGGATTACATCAATAATAAAAGTGTTTGGCTCAATGCTAGTCCTGCTCCACAACCACTAGGGTGCAAAAACAAGTGATAAGCAGAACATTATTGTTTTGAAGTATTTTTGGACCTGCTGAAGACTGTATGAATATATTTGTATTGTATAAACTCAATTTATTTTATTATTATATAACTGCACAGCACATGTGTGAGTACTATGTACAAATGTAAATCTACCATTTACTGTACCTATGAGTCGTTCGTTGACTTGTGTGTGCCCTGGCAGTTGAGAGTGTGTCATGCTCTCTCTAATGTCTCTCTGTTGGTGGCACATGTATTGGATCATTCTGTTTGCCCACGTGGTGGATTACGGCCCATTCCCTCCCACAGAGAGGAGGCCTGTGTCATCAGCCTCTTAATGTTCCCACTGCTGGGAGTGGGAACATTAAAAGGCTGATGATGATGTAAAAGTAAACTCTATCTGTCTGTTTGTAACTTTTCATGGTCGAAAAGATATAGATGAAGTGATTTTGTGTGCCAACTGCCAAGGGTTTGCCTTCAAAGGTAAACAATGTGCTAAAGGACTAAGACAGGACGGGGAACAGGAAGTAAAGTTCCATATCCTCCTTTTTACAATGGAGGTTACATCCTGTCCCGTATACGCCTATAATCGGATATTTTTTATCGCTGGAGTATGTTCCCTTGAGATAATTTTTGATTTTTACGCAGGTCAAGTCGCTGACAGAACATGTGTAAGCTAATAAGTTTCACATATGGTAGTGACGGCTGGCAGTGATAATATTTTGTTATCAGGTTAAGATTTTTATTACGAGTATATAGTGTTATGCACACAGCAAATTAAAAAAAAATTGGCTTTGACTGTGACTGTAAGAGCCATCAATCATAATCGGTTTGGTCACGGTTGATTTTAAACTCGCCCAGAGCGTGTGATGACGTCAATGTCAGGGGAATCCCTTCTGCCAGCGGTGCCACAGCGCACGTCTATGAATTACTTTTTCTAAGGTCGAATTGCGATGCCGGCAGACAGAATACCTATGGCAATCCTGGTCCCAAGAATCCTATAGGTACAATATGCAGTGATCTATATTTTTTGCAAAAATATCTTGAAACCCAAAACACTCCTAAACTAATAATATGCTAGTAAAAACATAACGAATCTTGTCATGGCACATGATAAGGAAATTAGTATTTGGCCACTGTTATTTCACTGATAAAATAATTCTATGTGGCTTTTAACATTTAAATAAAAAGTGTTTCATTAAAACTTTATACTTTTACTTTAAATAACTAATTAACCGACTTCAAAAAAAGGAGGAGGTTCTCAATTCGTCGGAATCTTTTTTTTTTATGTATGTTCCCCGATTACTCAAAGACGCCTGGACCGATTACAAAAAATCTTGTTTTGTTTGAAAGGATATACTTCCTAGTTGGTCCCATAATCATCAGGTCAGGATCTGATGATGGAATCTTTGAGAAATTGAGGGAACTCCTCAAATATTATAGGCAAACATATAGCGATTTTGGTATTTTCATCAACAATGCAATCATTTGCACTCAGAAAGTATCATTTGGTGAAGTGAAACTGATGAAGAAGACCACATATGGCCACTGTAACTCCTAAATGCTAAATATGTCACGGGCATAAGATATCTCGAATAGTTAACCGACTATAATGAAGCAAAGCTGTTTGGGGTTATTGGAATCGCCATGAGATGTACTTTGGCTTTAAATGATAATCATGTTAATTGCAGGTACCAACCAAAACTAAAAAGAGAAAAATAAAAACTTTTTAACAAAAAATCAAACCGACTTCCAGAACAAAAAACTACAAAGCTAAAAATAAATTTATTTTCCGAAGTCGGTGTCGAAAATCGGGAAACAATGGGTAGGTACAAAAGACACCGACTTCGGAAAAGAAATTTATTTTTAGCTTTGTAGTTTTTTATTCTGGAAGTCGGTTTGATTTTTTGTTAAAAAGTTTTTTTTAATTTACCTAGAAAATAATGATAGTGTGTTTAAAAAAAAATATGAATGCCCACCTACCGGAATGTTCCGCGAGTTCCTCAGTATCCGTCTGAGCTACACTCAACACGACACAGCTGATAAACAACACAAGTGGTATGAACATGCTGACGACTAAATGAGTATTGAACACGGAGGCTTGATTCTGCTTGTGTAACTATTTATATAGTGACTCTATTTGCTCGTTTGTGCGGGTTTTTAGGGTTACTTCTAGTTTTGGGGTTCCATCTTGTTTAAACTTTATGAGAAATGAATATATACATAAGAAACCTTTATAGGATCACTTCTTTGTCCATCTGTATGTCCGTGTGTCAAGATCTTTTCCTCTAAAACGCCTGGAGAATTAATATTATATCTATACTTCTATACTTGGGCGCACGGTTGGCGCAGTGGTTGAGCGATTGACTGCTGCGCTGCGTGTCGCGGGTTCGATTCCCGCACGGAACAAATATTTGTATGACCTACAGATAGTTGTTCCGGCTCTGGGTGTTTGTGTATGTGAGTTTATATGTTTGTAAACGCACCCACGATACAGGAAGAAATTCCTAGTGTGGGGCAACGTTCTCAAAAAAAAAAAAATACAATTTAAATACTATATATCTATACTAATATTATAAAGCTGAAGAGTTTGTTTGTTTGTTTGAACGCGCTAACCTCAGGAACGGTTGGAATTGAAAAAATATTTTTGTGTTGGATAGTCCATTTATCGAGGAAGGTAATAGGCTATATAACATCACGCTACGACCAATAGGAACGGAGCGTAAATGACAATTGTTGCAAAAAAGGGATAATTTATTGCTTTTTGAGAGCTTCCGTTGCGTGCGCTGCGTAAACGGTTCAAGTTACGCAAATATGTATGTATGATGGAATTGTTCTTCTTTAAAAGTTCAAAAAAAAGTTCCCGACAGCATATTATGTCTATCTTTTAAGATTATCACCTTTTTTATGGTAATCAAATTTGTTCATTTGCGAAGGAGTGTTATCATCTACATACTAAAATTATAAAGCTGAAGAGTTTGTATGTAGGGTAGGTAGGTTAGGATAGATAGGTAGATAGCCGTCAGTAGGCGGGAGCGAAACCGCGGGGGTCAGCTATATTGAATATAATGTTAATATCGACGCTTCGATTAAGACTCTTCTAACGATACCTAATTTATCAAGTTATGAGAAGTAGTTTAGAAGTTATAAGGGGGCAGGTGAACATTCATACATACATTTAAACCGGTTAAAATCAAAACGATAACCATCCTTTTGGCTTCGCCGTAGTCGAGTTAAAAATCTATTATAAACTTATTTGCAGTAGGTATACCACAGTTTTCTATCGTCCCAAAAAGGAGGACTTCTCAATTCAGATGTTTCGTTTTTTTATCTATTTTCGGACAAGCTATGTCCGAAAATATATATAAACGGATTTGCAAAATTCGGAGATAATATACAACAGAACTTTTAAATAAATGGCGGCAAATCTCTGGGGATTGCTGCAATCGCATGTCTGTTTATTGTTTACACCATTTCATAACATACCATCACGCCAGTATGCTCTAAACGGGTACGCAGATGTGTACAGCTCACCCTGGTACACTCTCATTCCACCGGTTATGTTCAAGACAAAGACAAAGATAAATTATTTCAACTAGGCCACCAAGCGACACTTTTGAACGTCACAATTAAAATTTACAAGGAATAAAAATTGATTCTACCGTGCATTCGGAAAGTAGCTTGATATGGAGAAGAACGCACAAGAAACTCCACAAGTTACCTGCTATTCGGGTAATCCATTCTAGCACTTTGGGTATTATAGGTTACTAGGCGGTGTCAAAATAAAGAAAAGAAAACAGGAACACCGACTTCCGAAATTGAAGTTATTTTTAACTTTATTTTTTTATGTATATCCATACCAAATTATAGCTTTATACGTATAGTACTAAAAGTCTCTGAGCTAGGCTGCGGACGGACAGACGGACATAGCGAAACTATGGTTCCTTGTTGACTTCGGAACCCTAAAAAACCAGCCAAGTGCGAGTCGGACTCTCGCACCGTACAAACAGCTACATTTACCAAAATAATTAGTTTACATTACTGAAAGACCTTTTTTTTAATTTATGATGGGTTTGCTCTTGAATCTAGTCTAGGTCATAAGTGACAGAGACAGAGTCGACGATGGATTGAGCTTACCCAGAAGAAGCCTGTTCACACTAACTTTGAAGAGATTCGGGTTGAAATTGAATTGTATTATTGATACTCGTATTAGGTGATCTGACGATTTGGATTATCCAAATATAATTATTGCCGACTCTCAAGACGTACTTGTGGTGAGTTATTTTAATCACTATCTCTAATATATTCTGTATCGAATTCTGGTGGGTTTTCTAAATAAAACATAGAAGTTTTTTCAAGAACATTTAACTGTAATTTCACAAGTGATATATGGTTTAGGTACATCTTTATTGTTTATTTATTCTGATGATTCCAAAAAGAGGTGACTTATAAATTATTTATTGTAGGGGAAACTATTAACAATTTAATGAGTTTAGACCTTTAAAATCGAATAATAATGCAACAGTCTAATGTCTATATGTATTCATCTTCCCAATTCAAACAATCTTTCGAATCCTGCATCTCAGGACATACGCATCGCGGTACGCACGGAGAATCTTCTTCAGCCCTAAAGTAACCGTCCCTACAAATGCATCCCGGTTTGCAAGGCTCAGACTCTTCGCTGATACAGTTAGATGGATTCTTGATTGCGGAGCAGGTTTCATTTAGACAAGACTTTTTGCAATCAGTATACTCTTGAAATCTGCCACAAGGCCCTGAAAAACAGTGTTGTTTAATATCCTAATTATATTACGATCTAGTGCAGTGATAGCCCAGTGATAACGGCGCCGAATTAGGTGTTAGGTCGTGGGTACGACCCCAGTGTTTACGGTGTATAAATTATTTGCAACCATTGCTCTAAAAACGGTGATGGAAAACATCGTGAGGAAACCGCCATGTCCTAGAACCAAAAATTCGAAGATGTTACACATCTTCACCATTATAGTGGATTAAGGGTCATTCTCTTTCTCACAGAGAGACGCTGTGGGAACATTAAAAGGATGATGATGATTACGATCTACAGACCGACTTTTCTCGAATTATTCTTTGGTTTGTTGCATAATAAATCAAGATATTCTTTCAGATCTTGATTTATTAAAATGTTACTTACCACAATCTTCTTCTGGTATACATTCACCACCCTCAGTCTTTCTGATGAACCCTTCTTTACAGTGGCATGCGTATTGACAAGGTACAACTACGGCTAGACATAGATAAGTTTCACGATCCTGGCAAGTCTTCTCAGAAGGGCATGGATTAATGCATCCCCTTGCTACTTCGTTTGATCCACAATCTGGAAAACGAAAATGATATTGAAAAATCTAAGTGGTAATAAGTAGGAATGGATGGCAGTTTGGCCGAATACTCGCCGAATATCCGGCCATATTTTAAGACGTGTACATGCTGTTTCGAAAATTAACTACCAAGCTGGTTACTTTGACACTGTTACAGTAATTATTGGTGTGGCATCAGTTACACCTTGTACAGTTACAGTAAAAAAGAAGTAAATTCATAAAATCAAAAACCCGACTGCTTAAGAAGCGAACTAAAAAGACGTAAACAAGAAGAAAGTCATGCTGTGCAGTCGAAGGATACATATTCGCGAGCTGGCGGACCAAAACCAGATGTATCCTGGGACTGCTTTGATTTATAACTTTTTTGTTACATTTTTTTTCGAATTAGGTACGTTTTAAGATATAATTATTGTATATTTTTGAAATCACCTCTTAAAACCCTTTATTTTGATACCCCACACAATGGGGTTGGAAGAAAAAAATGGTTGGGCCCCCACAATATGGCGTCCAAAAGCCGCAATTTTTATATTTTCCAATTTTAATGTACCCAGTGACACTCGCATAAGACGCATAGATTGACGTAAGAATCATCAAAATCGCCCAAAGCGTTTGGTCTCTAGCATGCAACATAGGAACAAACATATATACATAGACTGATAAACACATTACCCTCCTTTGGCAGTCGAGTAAAAAGATTTAAAATAAAACAGATGTTCTGACAAAATCTACTTTTTCTGAGTGGGTATCTTCGTAAGTAAGTGCCTACATATTATTATACAATTTATAATGACATACACACCTTACACTATTTACTTATGTATTAATATTTAAAATATCACAGTAGGTGCCACACTAGGTTTTTTTTTATCAATAAATCAATGGCGGGGTTTTTTTTTATTCACGAACCAGTCTGGTACTTCCCCTTATCGCATCTTGTATTAGATTTGAAAACAAGAATCGCAATCATTATCCTCATGTTGTTGATCTCATATATTTTTTGGTTTATATTTAAATGCTATTTAATACTCGTATTTTGTAACATTTATAAAAAACGTTAGGACATAAATTATCTTCGGGAAAAACACAGCGGTTTTCAAGTTACAATGCTACGAGGATTATATCTCATCACTCATAATATTTTGACGTTAACAAAGTTAATAAACACATGATTACCCTCCTTCGGCAGTCGGGTAAAAAAGGGGGGTTTTCATTTTGATCCCTTTCTATACTATATATACTATACTATATAATAATATTATAAAGAGGCAAGATTTGTATTTTTGTATGTTTGTATTTATGTATGTAACGAATAAACTTAAAAACTACTGGACCGATTTCAAAAAATCTTTGAACGTTGGGAAGCTACACTATTCCCGTGTGACATAGGCTACTTTTTATCCCTGTATTCCCACGGGAAAGAGAACACACGGGTGAAACCGAGAGTTGTCCGCTAATAAGTAATTTTTGTGACAATTCATACAGAAATAGAAGAATACGAAAAATCTACAAGAAAATTAGTTTATTTTAACAGAAATAAAAAAAAAATGATATAAAAATGAAAAAAAAAAACAATATTTTTTAAAATGAGTAAAGGATGGTTTGTTTAGATAAGTAAATTTGTCTGAAGTAGGTGCACCTAGACCAGGCAAGTTAGAAATGTATTCTTACTTTGATGATATTCAAACGGGCTAAGCCAATCCTGAGCCACACTGAACGCCACACAGATGATGCACAACACAAATAATGACCTCAACATGTTGATGACTAGATTTGTTTTGATAAACTGTGGCTTGGCTCTGTTTATATACCTAAGTTAGGTACTTAACCATCACTGGTTTTTAAGTGGTTTGGTTTTGTCGTACACGATTTAGGATTCCATATTATAACAGCAAACTGTGAATCGCCTACAATGCACCCAACATAACAATTATACTGCTACAACTATTACGCTAAAATATTATAAAGGTAAAAGTTTGTGAGTGTGTTTGTATGTTTGTTACTCTTTCACGCAAAAACTACGGAATGGATCTTGATGAAATTTGGCACAGAGAAAGATTATAGTCTGAAATAGCACATAGGATACTTTTATCTCGGGAATATGTTCCCTTGGGTTCATTTTCGACATTTACGTGGCCGAAGCCGCTGGGAGAGTTCTAGTTTTTTTGTTATTAAATATGTATGTTTAATTTCTACCTATAAGTGTAACCAAAATTGTTATGGAACTCAGTTGTATTTCACTCCTGGGATGGGTGCTAATAAC
The DNA here is from genome assembly GCA_964057195.1 of Orthosia cruda. NCBI lineage: Eukaryota > Metazoa > Arthropoda > Insecta > Lepidoptera > Noctuidae > Orthosia > Orthosia cruda. Next base: position 11,044,653 of record OZ059831.1, read on the forward strand.
TGCAACACAGTTACTAAACTAACGCTGTATTAACGTACACAAACATTGTAATATGTTTTTGTTCCAATAAATATTTCGTATTTGTGTTTGTCTGCTACTATTCATCATTCTCTTGCCTTTTTTCCAACTTATTAATGGTTGGTACAAAATGTCTTCTTCTTGTTAAAAAAAAAAAGTTTCCTTTAAAAAAAAAAAAAAGGTTTCTTTTGTTAAATTAAGTTCCCTTTTATTTGTACCTACATTGTGTGTATACCAAATAAACTAGTTTTCTTTCTTTCTTTGTATATTTCTATAAATTGCTGACTATAGTGTATTACCAGCCTGTAACTGTCCCACTGCAGGGAGTAGGCCTCTTCCCATCATATATAGAGACAATACTAGCATTAACATGCTTGTTAATTTTGCCATGCTTGCTTCAGTTGGGTTGGTGTCCGGCCGTTGAGTAAGGCTAGGTTTTCTATAGGTTTGTTAGGTTTCACGGTATAGGTTTTTCCCCTTGTCTTCATCATCATCATCATCAGCCTTTTAATGTTCCCACTGCTGGGACACAGGTCTCCTCTCTCTCTGAGAGAAGAAATGGGCCTTAATTTACGATGTCACATGTTTTCGAATTTTTGATTCTAGGACATGCCGCTTTCCTCACGATGTTTTCCTTCACCGTTTTGAGAGCAGTGGTGGTGAAATAATTTACAAAGAGTAAAGCGCCTGCCTGAGTTCGAACCCACAACATACGACACGTAAGTCGGGGCCATTACCACTGGGCCACCACTGCCCATGTCTTAAAAATCATCAATTGGATTGACTCTAATCTTATTTCAATCTAGCCTTCAATCGAAGGTCGCAGTGGATGTACCACCCTGGAATTGTCAGGCAAACTGACGAAATTTAGAATATCTGGCATTATCATCAATCAGCATCATTTCAGCTGAAAGTCGTTCACTGCTGCACATAGGACTCCCCCAAGTAAAGAGGTCACTTTGAACGGTACCGTGCGCCTCGCATTCAGCGGTTTCCCGCAACCTTAACCAGGTCATGCATTAGGTACCGCTGAAATGGATATTTTAGCGCATACACACAGTGCTTAGTTATATAGAATTCGATGAGCTGGAACTTTTTGCTTCAAGCCACAAAGTATGTAAGCAGACAGAGAGGGCCACTACGAACAAAGATCAATTTTGAACGCACATATTGATACGATTTTACAGGGATTTTCGGGCAATACTGCCTTTTCGAGCAGTACTCAGTCGAGGTCGACGAAAATATTTTTCAGTTAATAATTTGTAAAAACCTGTGCCGTATTTTGAAATAAAAATATTCTAATCTACAACTCTTTTGTTTTTAAAAACACGACTGAAGTAATTTTTTACTTAAATAATAAAATAAACTTTCCTATTTAAAAAATAGTAACGACTATTTTGTTTACTTTATATTTTGAGGTATACACTCTTGCTCACTATTGACAGACCTAAACAAAAATCATAAGTCAAATACGCGTGGAATACTCGGCACGCGGTGGGTTTGACTCGTAATTGCTTATTAGTTGTATTGCCGGCAATGGGTAGATTAATCTGGACACAGGCGATGTATTTGCCTAGCATATTATGTACAGTAAGGAAGCCTGAAATTATATAAAGATACAGGTCATAAAATTTTTCAGGATGACAAGTAAAAAATTCAATATCTAAGAAAATAAAAAAAATACATAAGTAATTTATTAGTCCGTAGTCAAAATTGTACATTGTGGCTTTGCTTAAGGAAAGGCTATGAAACTTGTCCCCCTTCAAAATATCAACTCTTTTTTGTCGAACTTTTTCACCTTTAAGTTTTTGTCGAGCTTGGTGCCTTTTCACATTTTTATGTTTTTGATGAGATCATTATTACACCATTGTTATCTTTGATTATTTGATATTTGATGCTCTGGCTACCCTCTAAGGCATGTAAGCATAATATGATGTATGTTTAGACGAATCGTTGTATTTATTTTTATAAACACTACCTACTCTTTTTTAGGGTTCAGCAGTCAACCAGGAACGTATATAGTTTCGCCATGTCCGTCTGTCCGTCCGTCCGTCAGTCAGAGACTCTTAGTACTAGAAAGATATAATTTGTCATGGATATACACGCTGACAAAGTGGTACAATAAAATCAGGTTTTTTTTTAGAGTACCTCCTGTACACGTAAAGTGGGGATGTTTTTTTATTTTCTCGTCTGTCCCATGTTGTGGGGTAACCTAGGATAGACATTTATCGAGATCGATTCAGTGATCCGTTTGTGTAAAATTAAGGGGTCTCCCTTGTTTGACCGAAAGGAATATGACAAATTTTCACTTCCCAAAAATTTTATCGCATAATTTCATTTGCAAAGAATTGTAACGCAAAACTAATGTTTGGCAAGTGAACGTTTAAACAATAACTTGTTGACCAACTAGTACTTTTACCAATTTTTATGTGGTCAAATATTTCAGTTGGAATAACACATTTTACGAAAAATAAAATAAGCCAAATATTATCGTCAGTTTTCAATTTACCATTTCTATTCAGTCAATGACAAAAAATTGGGTTACCTATGTTTCAACGAAAAGAAATTAACAAATTTTCACTTCAGCATATTAATTTTATAAGCTGCTCCTGTTTAATAAAATTTTGGTAAGCACTCAGAGGGTAGATGCGACCGCGATTGGAGCGCCGCCCGCCCCAGTTTGGACGTGCCCGTGGTTACCAGAACCCGGTGACTGGGCGAGTCGGTAGACACTTCGGCACTCCGGTGGACCACTACCAACACTCCAACTGGCCCGCGTCCGATCTTCCGGACGACTACCAACCCCAGGGGGGTTATCAATAATAGGTGGTCGCCTCCCTCTCCTCCACTACAGCCGCCCAGCCAGAGACAGTCCTTCTGCCAACTGTCTCTGTAAGGATCTGGGGCCCGAAGGGTAACTCTTTGTTAGTTCGTGCCCTTTTGGATTCGGGTGCTCAAGGCTGTCTTGTATCCTTTTGTTTAGTGGAGAGATTGGGTCTCCCACGTGGACCCACCATTTTGCTATATACGGCATAGGTGGTATTGAAGCGGGTGGTCAACGGGGAGAAGTTGAAATCTGTGTTTCGCCGGTTCATTGTGGGCCAAGAAACTTGGCCAAGGCCGTTGTTTTGAATGATATCATGGGCAGACACCCGCAGGTAACCATTAGCCCTGCCGTGGTGAAATTAACGTCGGACCTAACTCCTGCCGACCCGAAGTGGTTTGTACCCGGACCCGTAGACGTGCTTTTAGGTGCGGATGTTTTGGGTTTGATTTTGTCCGGGACCAAGCGGGTTCTGCAGACGAATGGGTTAGTAGCTATACCGACAGTTTTTGGCTTTACCTTCATGGGTCCCGTGTTGAAGGGCTCCACCCCGCGTATTGAGGACCAAGAATTGAATGTGGGGATCTCTCTATCCGACGCCATTCAGCGCTTCTGGGAAGTCGAAGAGCTTCCACTTGCTCCAAGAGTCGATCCAGCTGAACAAGAGTGCGAATTGAATTACCAGAACAATACTGGTCGCCTCGCTGATGGTCGTTTTGTCACTCGTTTGCCGTTTCAGGCTGCGCGTCCTCCTCTTGGTCATTCCTATGCTTTAGCGGAAAAAAGGTTATTGTCCATGGAGCGTCGAATGCGTAGGGATTCGGATTTTTGTAAGAAATACGTGGACTTCATGCAGGAGTATGAAGATTTGGGACACATGTCTCCTTCTTATCTTGATTGCCGTTCAGTCGAGCATTACTTTTTGCCGCACCAAGAGGTTTTGAAAACTCCGGGTGGTAAAATCCGCGTGGTATTCGATGGCTCGGCCCCTACGTCAAATGGAGTTTCTTTGAACCAGTGCTTGCACTCGGATCCCAAATTGCATAGGGACATTTCGGATATCCTCACCAATTTCCGCCGTCACCAGATTGTTTTTGTGGCTGACATCCGTATGATGTTCAGACAATCTCTGGTTCATCCGGACGACCGGCGCTATCAAATGATCCTTTGGAGTGAGCGACCTTGTGATCCGATTTCTGTGTACGAGTTGAATACTACAACGTATGGACTCAGGTCTAGTCCTTATATTGCCATCCGCACTTTATTGGAGTTGGCCAGCCGTGAACAGTTGAAGTATCCACATGCAGCTGCTATTCTGAAAGACTCCGTATACGTCGACGATGTGTGCACCGGGGCCTCTACAGTGGAAGAGGCCTTGGTTTTGCGGGATGAGTTGATTGGAACCCTGAAATCAGGTGGCTACGAATTGCTCTAGGAAAAGAGGATTGAAGCCTAACCTCAACAATACAATGATACAATGATGTTTACCTAGAATACCGTTAATAGTTAAAACAATAAATGTAATAGTAATAAATAATAATATTGTAATAAAATTAATACTTTTTACATAATAAATTGGTTCTTAGATCGGTTTAAATATCTTTATTCACATTAAAACAAATTGTCATTACAACAATATGCAAACATTTTAGAAATATTACGAGTATCCCAGTGAGGGTAAAAGAAAAACAAATGGTTCGTTATCGACGAGGAATCAACACATTTCCGAGATAAGGCGGTGGTCAAACTTAAAAGATTTCAAACACTGATTTAAAATACTAAATTAAGTCACTTCTTTTCTTCGGCATGGAGTGCGCGGCGAATAGTGCACAATCACGTATCGAATTCACTAGCAAAACGCCTAGTTGCTATAAAACCATTGTTTTCATATTCATTCAACCATAAAACTTCATTGAGACTGACTTATAATCGGTGGTCTGCCACTTCATGCACGACTCTTGAGACTTCCTTCTTTCTCAATCTTCGTTATCCAACGAATCACAGTTCTCCTCTAAAAGATAAAAAATAATACTAATTAAACATTAAAAAAAAAAAATACACAAAAATAGCATGCAATATATTTAAAAATTCATGACATTATTTTTATAATATAACTTACACATAATCCGGTTGCATCAGAAATTTGTGATTGTATTTAGCCTATTCTTATGCAAGGCAACAATGTTTGCCCTATTTTCTATACTTATATTTGCTTATATAACATATTATTTATGATATTCAAATACACACAGCTATTATTAAAAACCACCACGAACGCTCTGATTAAAGTTCACCAACCAACAACGTCGTACTAAGTATTTCTTCAAGAAATTCATATTGTTTCAAATATCATCCTCATCTTCAGTTATTTTACCGAATAAAATAAAAATGTCTACCCTCATCCAAATGCAATGCTCAAGATCCAATTAACTAAACACTTAAACGCAAATCTTCCTGACAACTGAATACATTAGGTCATAATCATAATATAAAGTAATAAATGCAGCGACGAACATAATATTATTAAAAGGATAACAAAATTATTATGATACGGTGTTTAAAAAAAGATAGTTAAGATTTAAATCTTTATTAATATTTATGCCTTCAATTTAAATGAAGAAATAGATAATTATTCATATTCATATCATAAGTTAAGTGTTAAATTATAAAAATAATAATTTGGTTATTAGTTAAAAATAATATAAAAAATTGTATAAAATGTGTATAGAATAATAAATGAAGAAAAATTAAATAATAATATTTTCACGGGATTCGAACCAGGGTTATCGTGGTATACCTAGAAGTGTTTGCCCCTAGGCCAGATAGACAGTTACGTAAAGCATTGAAATTAAATACCTCATTCCAATCAAACTAACTTAAAGGTAAATTATTATCTACGGCGCTCTCTAGGATTCTTGATGAATAGCAATATTCGGGAGTAAGTGCGATCGATGTTGGCGAAAAAACTTGTGGGTATTGTGTTTGAAATCTACCCACAATGTTATAAAGTTTAGTTAGGTCAACGTTTGTATTATATTATAATATCTACAGATGAGGATGGATTTGAAACACCACCACCCACATGTTTTGTGATTTTAATAAATAGTATGACGTTGTGGTCATGTCGCGTTCTCATTGGTTCATTATGAAAGAGTTCGATATACAGGTGTGTGTATGAGTGTTATGTGTGTAATCATACCTCAGAAAGGGAATCATAGAATTGAAACAACGAATAAATCAACGCAATAACAATATTTACTATCAATTATAAAGTCTAATTCAGTACATATCATATTATTTTACTAACCTTAAAACTCAACACTCGGGTGCCTCGTTCAAGACTGACTCCTGTCAGCAACTTGTTAAACTGACTTATTCACTTCAATGTCAAAATAATTTTATAACTGACAGTGACACTTTGAAGCCTTTAAAATGAAATAAACTTATCTTGACAATAACAAGCTTATCCATGTACTGTTTACTATAATAAACTTACTAATATAAATCTCTCTCACACAGATAAGTCTTGTTACAGTCGGCCATCCTTCAAGAACGAGTCCCTTCGTTCCTTATTATTGTATAACGGGTGTATTATAGATTTGTTAGTAACTTGAATCTATCAAACAATTATCAATCATTAATAATTATAAAAGATAACCATATAACATAATTGTATTAGGTCTTATTTAATAAGGATAACAAAACAAATAGTCTGAACTCTTAAATACTACTCTAAAATAATTAAAAATATTCTAGATCATCATTATAATTTATTTTATAGCTTGAGTGATGTGAAAGCTACTTCCTTCACTCTCACACCACTTCAGCCGCAATGTTTGAACTACTCATGGGCGACGAGTTCATACGCCAATCCTGCCCAGTTCAACCATTCTCACTCAATCTATCATCATATCTATTGCCTAGCGAAGTGAGGCTACTTCCTTCACCATCACTTCGTCATCAGCAGCAGTACTTTGAGCTAATCATGGGCGGCGAATCCCAACGCCAATCCTGCCCGACTCAAAGCACCCTCACTTACCTCTAAGCAACCGACAAGTTCATATACCAGACGCAATATCATATAGCTTGTAAATCACAAATTCCAATCATCCCAAATCATAAATTAAATAAAATAAATTCATAATTCATAAAATTACTCACAATTAAACAACGATACTATTGCTTTTAATTGCTATCACTCTCATCTTTTCATTTTCGTCGCTGGAAGAGCAAGCAGGGGCATTAAAACTCAACCATGGATAAATTTTATCAATAGCAACAATTTTGCCCCTTTTAGAGTCAAAGGGGTGTCCACAACAAGGAATCGATCGTTTGGTAAGGCTTTCTTTATCCTGTATGGACCCTGAAACTTCGCTTCTAACCTTTTAGATTGGCTCGGCGTCGATACTACTGCCCTAGCTATCCTAACCAGATCGCCCTCCTTATAATTCGTGGCTGGTTTCCTGTGTTTTTCGTACTGATTCTTATTGTTCTCCTGATTTCTCTTAATTCGTTCATTCGCTTCAGACCTAATTTCTTTTAAACTTTTATTACTACTCTGTCCTATGTCATCACTTACGTTATGTAATGCCTTGGCTCGCGTTCGCCACCGTCCTACCTAACATTAGCTCTGTAGGCGTTTTCCGTGTTACGTCGTGAACGGTAGTATTGAGTCCTAGCTGAATGTCCGGCAGAAGTTCGTCCCACCAACTTTTGTTCTTACCGTGAGCCATGGACATGGATGCCAGGATCGTCCGATTATACCGTACGACCTGCCCATTTGCTCTTGGTGTGGCGACAGAATTGAGGATGTGTTTTGCACCAATTGACTGCACGAATGTTTTAATAATCTTAAGTGTAGGTCTTTCGGTAAAGCTATGGCCGAGCAACACATGATAATTGATTAAGTGATCATCCACAACAAACACCTCGACATCATCATCATCATCATCATCATCAGCCTATTAATGTTCCCACTGCTGGGACACAGGCCTCCTCTCTGTGAGAGGGGACCTCGACATGCTTTTCCGAAATACCTTGCACATCTATATTCACTAAAGGACGCCCTAGCGGTAAATATGGTACATTCCCTGGTCTTCTCAAATATGGGCCATAAACTGTTTCCCACTTCAGTCCTAATCTTAAAGCATTATTTTCACGAATTAATGTTGCCTCACTACCTAAATTCACTTGGCACACTGTAGCGATTCCGTTAATATTTGTCATAACATTGTATTTGTCGTTACTATTTTCAGTGAAGGACCTCAATGACCTCCTTAATCTTTGAAAAATTATTTTGATCCTTTAGTCTAGGACAGTGGTGTCCCATAAAATGAAAGTTAGTGCACTTGACGATCAGTTTAGGGCACTTAAAGCTGGGGTGACCGATATCCTGACAGTTAAAGCACTTAATATGACCTCTTACGCCACTATTTTTGTTTGACGCCGTATTATCTTTATTATTTGCCGAGCTATTACTTAACGATATATTGCTAGGACGCTTATCCTTATTAAAATCTTTGTTAAAGTCCGAATGATTTCTATTATGATACTAAATGGTCTTAAAGAATTCAAGTAATTAAGTGCTTGAGCACCTACGCGAACTCCCCTGTCTTCAACCCCATAAAGTAAACAATCCACTGCTTGCTGCATAAATATCTTACATCTGTTCAGTAAATTAATTTTCGCAAAATAATAAAGTTCATATGATTCTAAAGATTATACCCGTCTATTAAGCATATCTGTCAACAGTTCCGCATAATTTTCGGTTGCAGGAAATGATTCCTTTAGCATAGACTTCCATTCAAGCCAAGTATGCTTAATAGAGGGCAGACCCTGGAACCATGTCTTAGCCAGTCCGGTGAGTTTAGGCAGGGCATAGTGAACCGTTTGCTTATCGTTCCAATTATAAATCTCAGAACATTCATCGACTTTATCGAGCCAGATATGAATAGTCTGTTCCTTCGACAAAGGGTCAAAGTCGGGAACGACGTTATTCAATGTTGAGCTAGAAAATGATTCACGATCCCCTGCTTTAGACTCAAAAAGTTTTAAAAAGAAATCTTCAAACAGGTCCGTAGTCATATATTTAGTTTTCTTGTTGTCATGTGCTTCATGTTTTTCAACACTGGGCGTGTGTCGTTTAGCGGGAGTGATTAAGGAGCGGTACCGAGTTGGACTTTTATTGCCCGCATTTGCCTGCACACGATTGCGCGGTCCAGGCTCAGGCGTCTCGAAACGCCTACTTGATCTGTTCCGTTCCGTTAATCTCTCTCGTCCTTTGCTTGCCTGGTTTTCGAGGGTTCTTAATTTTTCCCTCTCCCTGGACAGCTCACGTTCCTGCTCGAGTAGCGTTCGCGTGCTGCTTATGCTTCGGCTTCTCCGCTTATGACGCGTTGTGCTGCTGTGGTGACGGTCACGAGCTGGACTGCGCCGCCAAGATCCTTGCGTTTGATGTTGGCCATTCCCGCGGCCACTACGACTCCAGCTACGACTGCACCTCTCGACTTCCCCTTGGTCTCGCTTTCGACTACGAGATGATTCACTATACATCCTCTGTCTTTCGTAGTTGCAAGAAGGGTTGCTGGTGCGTCGATAATCCACATTGGGCTCTTTGTCGCTCATTTTTCTGAAACTCAAATCATTTTGTTAATGTATTGTGTACAAATTTTGCTACACAAGTCACTGAATCTAAATTTTAGGGTATTAGTTATTTCAAAATTATTTTATAACAATTTTTTTAGTCTCAGTCCATTATAAAATTATTGCATTTTTATTTTCTTTATTTAATTCTCCTACATATTTCAGTATTTCAAAATTATTTTATAACTATTTGTTAGTCTCAGGCCATCATTGCATTTTATTTTCTTTATTTAATTCTCCTGAATATTTCTCTAATCTGTATGCATCACAAATATGGCGACACATTTTGAGATTCTTTAATCATTTCTATTCATTTTTTTTACTATATGTCCCTTTTAAATTTGTAATTCTACTCCTATTATATTACATCCAATAAGAGTACACAAAAATGATAGATTACAGTAAACGAGAATAGTTAAACAAGTTTTTTTTATCTGTTTTCATCACGAAAACTGTTAATAATTTTATAAAGTTTATATCATTTCTTGACTTTAATCATACTCGATTACTAGTTTAAACTTATATTGCCGCATATTATCCATCTACCGACTTATTACGACTATTACCAATAATCATTTTTCAAAAAGAAACTGTTGAACGCATACGCTTTAATCGGCCAATTAGGGTTCTAAATGTTATCATGTAATGTTAAACCACACATTTTCTTTATTTTCTTCTTGTAGTTGCGTTGATTTTCCATTTTTAAAATGAATCTATTTTTTTTATCGGTCGAGCTCGTGGGGTGGTTCACCACAAAACAAAATGTCTTGCGAATCCCACTTCGGAGATGTAATCATACCTCAGAAAGGGAATCATAGAATTGAAACAACGAATAAATCAACGCAATAACAATATTTACTATCAATTATAAAGTCTAATTCAGTACATATCATATTATTTTACTAACCTTAAAACTCAACACTCGGGTGCCTCGTTCAAGACTGACTCCTGTCAGCAACTTGTTAAACTGACTTATTCACTTCAATGTCAAAATAATTTTATAACTGACAGTGACACTTTGAAGCCTTTAAAATGACATAAACTTATCTTGACAATAACAAGCTTATCCATGTACTGTTTACTATAATAATCTTAATAATATAAATCTCCCTCACATAGGTAAGTCTTGTTACATGTGACTATAGAATAAGGTCGTAAGTGGGACTGATTGGTTATGCTATAGTTTCGTGAAGTTGCGACTGCGATTTTGACCGTGATAGTACCTGGGACTCGTCCTCGACAGCCGGTGGAATTTCATGGAGCATTTCCGACGTTTGGCTCCCAGACTGGACCGGGGCTGCTCTCAAGCGGCTCCTGCCCAATCTAGGGGGTCCAAACACCTCCTGCCGGAGGCTCTACGCGGGGGTCGTGCGGTCCATGGCCCTTTACGGGGCACCAGTATGGGCGCGTTCCCTGAGGCGGCGGCCAGCCCGCTGGTTGAACGCGTTCCAAAGGGTTATGGCCATTCGGCTGGTCCGGGGATACCGCACGGTTTTTGGTGAGGCGGCGAGCCTCCTTGCTGGATTGCCGCCATGGGATCTGGAGGCAAAAGTCCTCGCGCAAATATGGGAATGGCGCGAGGAGGCGAAATGCCGGGGCGAAAATCCGCTGCCGCGATAAATCACGGCTCGGCGGACAGAACTCCGGCAGGATCTCATGGCGACATGGAGAGGGCGACTGTCGCAACCCAGCGCTGGGCACGCCACAATTGTGGCGATAAGGCCCCTCTTCTAGGAGTGGCTTCAGAGGCGTCACGGCGTCCTCACCTTCCACCTGACGCAGGTCCTCACCGGACACGGCTGTTTCGGGAGGTTCCTGTTCAGGATAAGGCGGGAGGAAACGCCCGGGTGTCACCATTGTGAGGATCGCCCTGAGGACACGGTGGGGGTTTGCCCCGCTTGGGCGGAGCAACGCCGTGTCCTCGTGGAGGCGATCGGCGGTGGAGACCACTCGCGTCCGGCCCTAGTTCAGGCAATGGTACGGAGCGAGAGAGCATGGGAAGCTGTCACCTCCTTCTGCGAAGCAGTAATGCTCGCGAAGGAGGAGGCAGAACGCGTGAGGGAGACGCAACGGAGACGCCCACACGCCCCAAGCCACCGCAGGAGACGCCCTGGACGTCGGGAGTCACAAGCCGATTCCCGGCCACCGTAAGCGCGAGCTTGCGGACGGCGAGTAATGGGTAGCCCGCCGTCCGATAAGGACCAGGCCCGAGTCGACGGCGCGTAGTGTTCCACGCGCGCCTCAAAGAGATGTCAGCAATAACTTACGGGGTCCGCTAGGGCCGATGCCTGTCTGGCTCGCGGATAAATTTGAAAAAGATTTACCGCGGCCCTGGCTCAAGCAAATGAAGGAACACGGGTGGGTTTTAATCAGTAAAAGTCTGACACACCCTCCTGCTTCACCCAGAGCGGCAGAAGTCATTGGATGATTTCCCACCCAAACAAAAAAAAAAAAGGTACAGTTCGATTGAACTTTAATGGCAGCTTGGCATTTTTCGGGAGTTGCTACACAGTAGCGAATTGATGTTACAAAGGGGGTGAGGGGCACTGCGCCGCAAGTAGTGCATGAAATGAAAATCATAAAATTTGAATCGTCCTGTAGTCTAGTTAAAAGACAACTTGCCTTTCTGTGCTGGCTTGGAACGCTCAACTTTAAACAACTCCTCTTGTGCCACACTCAACCCCACACAGCACGTACACAACTCAAGAAATGATATGCAATATGCATTGATAAACGAAGGTTTCTCAATGCATATTGCATCTCCCTTCTCGCGTCGCATAACTTCTTGTACTATTATTTATTCTGTGGTATAATGTCATACCTCATGTCTGAGGGTCATGTTTCCCCCGTGAGATGACTTTATCACGAACACTGTCGCGCCAGCTGTGTCTGTCTTTGGCGGCGTGGAAAGCTCCGTGGAACTATAACATTGTACATTAAAGAAAGGCTGTAGAAATAATGACCGAAGATGTCTATTTCAGTTGTGACCTCGATTTAAGAGTTGTAGTTTATCGGTTTGTACACACATCAACACGGTCTAGGGATATTTCATACTCAATTAAATAACTCGAAAAGTAGTGGCCGCATTGGAATCTTTTATACACAGATTTGTTTGTAATTTATCTCAGACTAATACCAAATTCAAATTTTTGAAAATTCATTTGTTTCGGTGGAGAGGGAATTTTCATTTGTGTGAAATTTAGAAAACAATACGAATTTTAAGTTTTTTTCATTTTTAAACGAAAGATAAAGTTAAAATTGAGGTATTGTAGCCATGCAACGCCAACATTTGACGAGGGCGGAGATGTTACGAGCTGTGGGAATGCTGCAAGCTGGGTCTGTTCAGCGTAATGTTGCTGAGGCCATAGGGATCCACCAAAATGTAATTTCAAGATTGTGGACACGCTATCGTGCCACAGGTGAAGTAGCGGAGAGGCACCGGGGGCCAAGTCGCATCACTGCCCCCAGACAAGACCGATTTTTGCAAATTACTGCGCGAGCAAAACCAAAGGCAACGGCGACTCAATTGGTCCAAAGGCTGCGAGTGGAACACCAAGTGCTTGTGAGTGACCAAACTGAAAGAAGGCGACTGCATGAAAGCAATCTACGCTCTCGCTACCTTTACGGAGAGTCAATCGTGGACGACGATTAGAATGGGTTCGGAACCACGTGGACTGAAGCCGTGAGCAATGGTCCGATGTGCTGTTCACGGATGAATCCAGGTTCGGCTTCCATCCAGATTCACGAAGGACGCGTGTTTGGCGAGTTCCTGGACGATGAAGCCGTCTTCAGAACCCTCAGGAAGTTCACCCATACCAAGGAGGAACAATTATGGTTTGGGCAGGAATTCGTCTTGGAGGACGGACGGATCTCGTTTGGGTGCGGGGCAATATGACGGCAGAACGATACGTCCAACAGGTGCTGGGGCCTGATCAAGAACCTGGTGATGATCAAGATCTGATGAAAAACTTTGGAGATACAAAACAGTACTCTTCAATAACCTACCTTGAAAAGATTTACAAAATTCAAGTACAAATTTTAAAAATGGTAGTATCACCCTAAATTAGAAATAAATTTCACGACGATATGAACGGCCTCTTTAAACACTGTAAAGTCTTACACTGCTAAGACTTTACAGTGTTTAAAATTACTTGTATATGAACTGTCATACACAAGTATTTTTTTTATTATTAAAAGAACACATTTTCAATTAATCTTTAATAAACATAATTGAACATTCTGTACGCACACGGGCAATTTCTGAGAATAGGCTTCGATAGGAATAGAGTATGGCGAGCGAACTACTGGTTAAGGTTATATTATACCGAGACTTATTAACAGTCTGCAATCAGAAATTAATAATTCAAATCAAATCAAATCAATCAAATATTCTTTATTGACATAATAATTGTTTACAGCAATGTTGAAGCCTCCGACTCCCGAACTAGGCAGACCTGTATGACAGGAGTCAGCGCCCTCCCCATTTTATTTCATCTTAATAACTATGTCAAATCAAATTAATATTAAATTTGGAGGAATATTTATAATAAATATAATTAATAATAATTGTTATTAAGTATCCAATGTCAAATCAAATTAAAATCGATATAAAATTTTGAAAGAAAATGAACAAGTAATGATAATAATATAAAATTTTGGATTAACATACAATTCAACAATAATAACTAAAACTAAGTCTAAGACGTGCTGTGTGTGTGTATGTGTGTGCGTGTATGTGTGTGCGTGTATGTGTATGGTGGTATTGGTAGATGACTGAATAAGTATCCATGTAAACTAAATTGTATCACAGATAAAAATATAAAATGTATACTTAAACAATATTATTTAGATAATGCAGAAATGTTTGTGATACCAACTAGTTAAAGACCTAAATAATAATATTTATGATTTTTGGTGATGTTATTAATTGTTATCGACAATAACGTCTATTATTGTGTAGTTTCCGTTATCTCTCTTGTTTAGGGAAAGCTGTAACGAAAGTATGTATTTTGCTTTTAGCGTTTTTATATATATAGCACATACATAAACTCATTGATATACTCATGATAGCACAAGTTTAAAGGGCGGAGCACACCAGATGCGTGGCGTGACGTGAAGCGTACACACACCAGTTTTAATTCATGAAACTGTAAGAAAGATGCCAGACCAGATGCGTGACGTGTGCACGCGCGTGACCCACGCACGAGGAGCCGCATCTACTCACAAACCGAGTCCAAGCACGTGTGTAGCGGAACGGCAACGTTACAAACGTGCCTGCAGTGATGACGTTGTATTATATGGCGCTCCCTGTTAGATGCCAGACCGAGCACGCATGCACACGCATCGCTCATTGCTACACGTGCACACGCTCGGCAGCTTGCAAATAATTACAAACAGAATATAGTTTATGAGTGTTTTTTTTCGCAATGTAGACAATTTTAAAGTAAATCTCAAAAAACGATCTTCATAAGACCCAAGCTCCTGGCATAGTTTACGATATTCACTGCATTCCTCTCTTCTATTATTAATATCATGGACCCAAAGTTTTTTTGTAGCAGCAGAAGATTCTTTGTATGGTAGCAACAATAATACGCTTCTTCATCAGAAGAACTGCTGTTGTATAACATGTTTTTGCCAAATACTCTCAGATCAATATGGCTGTTGACACCATAGACTATACACTTAAATACAGAGAGTTGATACCGCGGTGGCTCGCACGCGCGTGCAGTAGTTATCTGCGTGACGTGATGCGTGCGCACGCGACGTGTGCTGCAGCGGTCTTGGCCGGTGTGACAGGGCTCGCACGCGCGTGCCCACGTCACGTCGCAAGTCACGTCACGCTGTGACCCGGCCTTTAACCTTAGTGATTTTTGATTGTTACTTAATATGAATAATCATGTACTCTTTTGTAAAATTTAATAATAAAGGAAAAATAAAGCAACGGCCAATCTCTCGGGATTGCTGCAATCGCATGTTTGTTTATTGTTTACGGCATTTCATAACATAAGTTCACGCCGGTACGCCCTAAAATCTTACGCAGATATGAACAGTTCACACTAGTACACTCTATGCCTATAATATATTATATGAACTTGCTCAATATGTACTACAACTAAGAAGTGAAAAATTTAAACACCTTTATAAAAAAAAAAATTCCAAATAAAAATACTACAAAGTATAACATAACTTCAATTTCGAAAATCGGTATCAAAAACGAAGAAACAAAAACAGGAAAACCGACTTCCGAAATTGAAGTTATTTTTTACTTTGTAGTTTTTATTGTATGTTGTTTTAAAGTACCTACTTAGTGATATTTTTTACCTGATATTTATACGGGTAAGCTCAACCATAGGCCATTTATTTAAATCAGAACCTGTTCCCTGCGCTACAGGATAAAATTGAAATAAAAATAGAGTAAAACGTAGAGAGGCATAATAAGTAGAGTTCCGTACGTGTTCTTTTAATACTAGGTGCTTGAACCTTTATAATTGCAATACATTTTTTTCTTGAACCTCACTTTGATCTACTTACTTTAAGCTACCGAGGGCAGTACTTATAGTAAGTACACCAAATTTCTCTAGTAATGTTTAAATTCCATATGGGGGTACCGGGCAAGCCTACAATCGTCACTCGTGCTAAAGTAGTTTCCTGTTAATAAATATAACCCAGATGGCTAAGTGGGGCTATTTATGTATTACCAAACTATAGGTACTCTTATAGCCGGCAATACTTAATAGATATAAACAACACTAAAAACTTTCGAAAAAGTATGTCAAGTTTAAATACTACGTGGTTATAACTTTACTCTGGAGGGTAGGAGCTTATTTAGGACACGGTTAGAACATTGCAATAATAATTTCATTAATTCAGATAAAATAATGTTCGTGGGATCACATTATTTCATAAACAGGATATGATCATTTTAGTTTATCAAATTAGTTTAGGAGGTTTGTAAAAGTACCCAAATAAAATTATAAAACAAAGGAGGAACTGCTGTGCATAAAACCGTATCAGCGAACAAGACTGCACAAAAAAAAAGGACACGGATAATAAAGTATTTACCTTCCTCATTTAAAGTACTTCATGAGTTTATATCTACAAAAGCACATAATTCCATTTTATCAATCTGTTGTATGTTTGCTTTTGTTTTATTTATTTATTTATATATACTTTATTGTACACCAAGATAAGACAATACAAAAGAAACATTAAAATTAAAACAAACATACAATAGGCGGCCTTATCGCGCTCTGCGAACTCTTCCAGGCAACCTTGAATGGATAGAGATAGCCTGGACACGACATGGTGTTGCACTTGGTGCCAATTTCAAATCATACAGGTAAAACAAACTACTAAAATAGATACATAAATACATACATACATCTAAATAAACAAACAAGAAAACAATACAGCTTAAACAAGGACATAATCACAGAGAGAGGTAATGTTCCTTTATAAGTTTTTTAAAGACAGGCAACGACTGAGCACGTTTTATTGGGTCAGGCAATGCATTCCACAAACGAGCAGCCTGGACAGTGAATGATTTATCCAAAAATGTAGTGGAATGCATAGGCATTTTAAGTCGCAAGTTTTCTGATGACCTAAGAGATTTCGTATGGGAATCGCAGATAAACTGAAAACGATCCTTGAGGTAAAGAGGGGTGGAAGGAGTAAAGAGGACATTGTACAAAAGAGAAAGAATATTAGTAGTATTAGTAGTAGTATTCCGGCGAAGGCGAATTGGCAACCACTTGAGCTTTACACGGAATTCGGAAACGTGGTCATATTTGCGCAAACCAAAAATGAACCTTATACAAACATTTTGAGTGTTTTAAGATGTATTTTTGTATTGTTTTTATCTTGGAGTACAATACAGTTATACATATATATATATATAAAATAAATAATTAAAACACTCGTGTATAAAATAATTATGTAAAATTAATGTCAACAATTTTTTTGATAAAGGAACCCTAAAAACTATATAAATGGCATGAGCAATGAACCTTCTTGTGTGTAAGACCTCAGAACTCATTGAGACTTCAAGATGTGCAGATTCCTTGTGTTGGTCACCTGCTATGTCGTGTTATGTGTTGGATATAAAGCAGGCAAGTAAGCTCTTATTATTCAAACGCGAAAACGTTTGTAAAATGGCTTCAATAGGGAAGATACCAGGCAAAAAAAATAAAAATAAATTGTTCGAAGAAAAAGAAATACAATGATGATAAAGCGCATTAAAGTTCGGGGAGTAGGAGCTTGTGACATCACAGCTAAGTAAAAAGTACGCGAGACTTGAACGCACTATATCTTCGTAATTTTTTGTTTAAGCGGCAATGAAAAAAAGAAGTGTCCAATGTTGTTTGGTAGATAATCTAAGTAACTTACGGACTAAACTTACGGATTTTTTAGTCGTCAACTCATCATCCCTATACTAAAGGCTCGCCAGATTTTGCGATATAACGATTTTTATGTCACCAAAACATATTACGCGTCTACAGATATCTATCTCCTGATTAAAGATTATATTTATATTCTGATAGAAAAAAAGCCAATGCATCTTGCCTGTTACTGCACTTATACTATCGTGTGCTTACGTCATCCAGCGGGGAGGTCAAAAATAACCTTGAAATTCACTCAGCGCGATCAAATAATTATGTATAATTTTGCAACGGCAAAGGTTACATGAGGTATTTATGCATCGCTGTGTGGTTATTGGGGTACACTCATAAGTTGTCAAGCAAATTAATTACTGTAGTGTAGCAATATCTACGTACTAACCACTCCGACTTTTTTTACAAGCTTTTATTTAACTTGCAATGTATGTATGTATGTAAGTGTGTTCGGGTCAAATCTTGCAACTGAATTTTAAAGCAGTTAAGATGAAATTTATACACGTTTACTTTGGATGACAATGCGTGGTTAGCTAAGTGACGTCGATCTTAATCCAATATGGCGGACGGCCCAAGATGGCAGACTAGTTATTTTTAGTGCACTGCCATGATATGGGTTTCAAATGAAAGGTGTTGGTGAGAAGAATACAAAAAAACTTATTTAAAAAATATACTTGGACTTATTTTGAGTAAAACAAACAATTTTTATAGAACATCTCTCATCACATATCTGGGTAGGTAAAGTATCGTAATTTTTATTTATTCCTATCTGCCCTCCCTGCGCCATGCTGATACTGCCCCGTTGCTACTAAGCCTAGGTTCAACTAGTGTTAGGAAGTAGAAATTTCTCAGTAGAGGCCCGGAGTCTGGAAGTTGATGATGTGATGTGCCTTTACCTCGGTAAGAACATACATGCCTAAAGCTGTTGCTCCTACGCCAGATCTCTCTCTCCACAGTCGTGTCAAGCGGCGGAAAAATAATAACCTAATTGGAAATTAAATTATCGAGCCGTTTGGGTTTGAAACTCTTTTCCGCCAGATCATCGCAGGCTCTTGGGATTTCTGCACAGATATAAATCTAACTATAATAACTATAGATCACCCATCTGTTTGAAAACCGTGCCACTTTTCTATAGCAAATTTACTCACCGATGAATGAAAATGATTCCATTATCTCAGCCAACATTTTTTGGAGAGGCAATTATTCGGGTTATGTCGGTAAACCTGGTTCTCTTGCGGATCTCTACATTTCTGATTCGATCACGCAAGGATACTCCGAGCATAGCCCTCTTCATTGCCCTTTGGGTGACTATAAACTTTCTGAGGAGGCCCGTTGTGAGCGAACACGTCTCAGAGCCATAGATTATAACTGAAAACACACACTGGTCAAAGACTTCGTCTTGAGACTCTGTGGTAAGTTGGACGAGAAGATACTGCGCAACTGCCCAAACGCTGACCAGCCGAGTCAGATTCGACGGTTGACCTCTTTCTCGAAGTTGGCTCTACCCAGCTGGATTGTTTGTTCCAGGTAGACATAGTCATCCACAACTTCGAGTGTAGAGTCTCCAACATTGATAGGAATGTGTAACTTGGGAATTGAACATCACCTTGGTTTTGTCCATGTTCATCTTAACACCCACTCTTTCGAAAGCTCTACTGAGGCCATTGAGCATTCTACTGAGGTCCTCCATGGTCTCAGCAAAGACCACTACATCGTTGGCAAACTGAAGGTGAGTGATGTACTAGCCATTAACGTTGATACCTAGCCCTCTCCACTCCAGAACCTTGATGATATCCTCCAGTGCAGTGGTGATAAGTTTCGGAGATGTGACGCCACACATCGCTGCAGAAAGATAGGTTCCGAGATCTGATCCTAAAGTCAAACTGACATGGTGGCGTTTTTGTACAAACACTTCAAGACTTCGATGCACCGATAGTCGATTGGCACCTTTGGAGAGACTGCAGTATAGCCCAAGTCTCGATCAAATCGAAGGCTTTCTCGTAGTCCACCAACGCAAAGCAGAGAGGCAGTTGTACACTTCGATCTTCTGTGTAATCTACCGCAGCGCATGTATATGGTCTAAGATGTTGAAGCCTTTACGGATATTTGTATTACAACGTCGCAATTCCCCCTCGCGCAGTCAAGGATTTTGTAATCTCTAAAGAATGGCAAAATCCGCATGAATATTTAGTGTTTAACTATTATTTTACCTATCAGAATCATCTTTCATACTTCTCGCAATCATAAACCAGCAGCTGCTTTTGTATTTTACTGATACCAAAGATCTAGCTGTCGAACAGTAACATAAAATAAATATATGTCAGATCCAGGTCTATAGGATTGTGATTTGACCTACTTAGTGGCATACAGGTATCAGAATTATAGTCGTGGGCGCAGAATTTGGGATACGGGTAAACTAGAGAAATATCTCCTGTAACTTCTACACAGTTTTAATTCATTACAGAGTCAATTACCATCACTATGGTACTAAGTACTACTCTGGACTTAAAATAAAAAACTGAGCAGTTCCTAGGCCAGTATGTGTCTTGTCACGGCCATGTCCGAACGATCACTGTCGCAATTCCATGAACCATATCGACTCCATACGAACACTAGACACCACTCAGTACCAAACAAAGGTACTTGTGTATCATTTTAAGTAAACAAATCATGACAAGATCCAACATATAGATATCTTGTTTTCTCTAACCTGGTACTTTACAAATAGTTTTCGTTCATATAGAATATGGCATTAAGCGAGAGAATATTGTTATTATTAGATTCACTAAACAAGAACCTACTAGGTTGGTTAAAATATAATTTAAAATTTTATTTATTTTTAATTAAATTTTAAATATTTTATGTGCCGATGCCAAGAACCTGAACCTGTCCTGTAGCAAAGAAATAAGTCGGTAACTGTTCCCAAATATTCTAGCTTTTATAAATTTGGAAAATATGGCAATTAAATTAGAAACAATATATGAATTCGCTTTAATAAAATACGTGGCGAGAGTGCTGCGCGGGCTGGTGCATCACCCAGATGTACTGGAGGCGCTGCGGCTGCATGTCCCGGATGGGTATGTGGGTGCGCGCCGCCGACCCACTTTGTTAGATGTGCCAAGGGCTAGGACAAATTTATTAAAGTTTGCCCCTTTGTCAAGGGCCGCGCGTATTATAAATAGTATGCCATCGGAAGATTTGTTCCATAGCCTGCCGAAATTTGTGTCAGGAGCACAAAGGTGCATTGAAGGAGGCATACATCTATGAATGGTTTCTTGATTTTTGTAATTTTATTTTTATTGTTAATATTTTATGTATCTACTCGTACATAGTGTATAACATTATTTATTATGTGGTATAACATCATCTTGGGAAAACTGTAAGATGTTGTACTTATTGGTGTCAAATAAATAAATAAATGAAGCATGTTAAAATTTATCGTTGTTATAAACACATCAACACGGTCTAGGGATATTTTTAAAAAAGCGAATTACTATTAATGTGTTAATTATTTATATGACATGTATATATTGAAAAGATACGTTATTTAATATTCTACCATTTTTTAATAATGGTTAAGGTACTTCGATTAAAATTTCAGGATTTTATGGAAAAAAAATGAAGCATAGACGGAAACCGTATATGAATTAACTTTTAATTTATGAGTAAAAACTGAAAAAAATAGAAATATCATTTAATTTGTGTTTATAAACTTGAAGTTAGTAGTCTGAGAAAGCGCCCACGATGTTCATAACACATCGGGAACGATTCGGCATGCTCAGATCAAGGTTGTCAAAGTCTTGCTGCGGAATATTGTCCCATGTCCTTCTGAGGTGAGCAAAAAGTTGATCTTCTGTAGCCAGATTTTCAGGAACTTCCTTCAGAGCTCTTCTTTGCAGCATATCCCACGCATGCTCAATGGGATTTAGATCTGGCGATTGAGCAGGCCAGTCTAAGGCCCTAACATTGTGTGCCTGGGCATTGTCGTGCATGAGCAGGAAATTTTGCCCCATTTGTATTATGTGGGACAAGATTACGGGCCCCAGCACCTGTTGGACGTATCGTTCTGCCGTCATATTGTCCCGCACCCAAACGAGATCCGTCCGTCCTCCAAGACGAATTCCTGCCCAAACCATAATTGTTCCCCCTTGGTATGGGTCAACTTCCTGAGGGTTCTGAAGACGGCTTCATCGTCCAGGAACTCGCCAAACACGCGTCCTTCGTGAATCTGGATGGAAGCCGAACCTGGATTCATCCGTGAACAGCACATTGGACCATTGCTCACGGCCCCAGTCCACGTGGTTCCGAACCCATTCTAATCGTCGTCCACGATTGCCTCTCCGTAAAGGTGGAACCCGGAGTGGTCTACGAGAGCGTAGATTGCTTTCATGCAGTCGCCTTCTTACAGTTTGGTCACTCACAAGCACTTGGTGTTCCACTCGCAGCCTTTGGACCAATTGAGTCGCCGTTGCATTTGGTTGAGCTCGCGCAGTAATTTGCAAAAATCGGTCTTGTCTGGGGGTAGTGATGCGACTTGGCCCCCGGTGCCTCTCCGCTACTTCACCTGTGGCACGATAGCGTGTCCACAATCTTGAAATTACATTTTGGTGGGTCCCTATGGCCTCAGCAAAATTACGCTGAACAGACCCAGCTTCCAGCATTCCCACAGCTCGTAACATCTCCGCCCTCGTCAAATGTTGGCGTTGCATGGCTACAATACCTCAATTTTAACTTTATCTTTCGTTTAAAAATGAAAAAAAACTGTAACTAAATGTAATTCGTATTGTTTTCTAAATTTCGCACAAATGAAAATTCCCTCTCCTACACATCAAGACATTTTTATGCCACCGAAACAAAAGAATATTCAAAAATTTGAATTTGGAATTAGTCTGAGATAAATTACAAACAAATCCGTGTATAAAAGATTCCAATGCGGCCAGTACTTTTCGAGTTATTTAATTGAGTATGAAATATCCCTAGACCGTGTTGATGTGTGTATTTGGTTTGCTTTTGCGTTATTTTATTTTTATTTTTTTTATATCCTATAGGCTCGCGCTTGACCACTATCTCACCTGATGGTAAGCGATGATGTGGTCGACGGTGAAACACGCTTGCCTAGAAATAACCTATTCACTCTTGACTTAAAGACCCCCAGATTGTAGCTGTCGGGAAACACAGACTCCGGCAAGGAATTCCACTCCTTAGCTGTACGCATAATAAAAGTGTTCTCAAAACGTTTTGTGCGTATGGGTGGAATGTCCACCATGTATCGATGGCGCATCGCCGTACGTCTGGTAGTCCGATGATGGAACGGGCTCGGTGGAATTAGATCGTGCAATTCCATCGCACACTCCCCGAAATGTGACCGATAAAAAACTGACAGGCTGGCAACTCGGCGACGATGTTCAAGACTCTGGAGCTTTGACTTGACCAGCGCCTCGTCGCCGATGAGCCTCTTGGCCCGCTTTTCGATCGACTCTAGTGCGTCAAGCTGGTATTTGGCAGATCCATCCCAGAGATGAGAACAGTACTCCATACATGATCGTACTTGCGCTTGATACAAATTGAGGAGCTGCTTCGGCGTGAAGTACCTTCTCACCTTCGCAAGGATCCCCAGCTTTTTGGCTGCCAGCTGAGCTTTTGCCTCAATGTATGGGCCAAAATTGAGAGTCGATGTCAACGTAACGCCAAGAAGCTCAAGATGGTCCGTTATTGGCACGGTCACATCTCGGAAAGTTGGAGCCGGTTGAAATTGGCTCTTTTTTGCGGAAAAAAGACACGCCTGGGTTTTAGCAGCGTTATACCTGACCAGATTGGCATCGCCCCATTCGGAGACTGCCTGTAAGGACAGGTTCAAACGCTCCACCATGGCCTCACGGAGAGACCGGATCTGCGGCCCGGTAGCCCGTGCGTTGGACAAGTATCTCTCAGCAACAGTGCTGTCGTCTGCATACCCAAAGGTGCCGGGTTTTAGCAGATCATTAATGTGCAGCAAGAATAATGTTGCTGAGAGTACCGACCCCTGAGGGACCCCGGCATTAATATCCATTTGGTCCGATGAGCAGCCATCGATAACCACTCGAATGGACCGATCTCTCAGGAAGTCCGCAATCCAGTCACATAGACCACCGGGCAGACCGAACGAAGGAAGCTTACCAATAAGGCTTTCATGCCAGACCCTATCGAAAGCCTTCGAGATGTCGAGGGAAACAGCAAGTGCTTCCCCGTGGCTCTCGATGGCCTCACTCCATGTGTGAATGGCATACGCTAGAAGATCCCCAGTAGACCGATTTCGGCGGAAACCGTATTGGCGGTCACTAAGGATCTCGTTAGTTTCTAGGTATGCCAGGAGCTTCGTGTTAAGTACACGCTCCATACTCTTACAGAGTATGGACGTTACAGAGATGGGTCTGTAGTTGGCCGGATCAGCTCGACTACCCTTCTTGGGCACGGGTTGTACGTTAGCTAGCTTCCAAGCATTCGGCACTTTTCCAATCTCGTACGAAAGGCGGAATAGGCGTGTCAAGATCGGAGACAGTTCAGGCGCACAGGTTCTGAGAACTATCGCTGGTATTCCGTCAGGGCCGCTAGCCTTGTTCACGTCGAGGCTGCGCAGTACCCTACGGACGTCCTTTTGATGGATGCGAATGTCCGACATACTCGTCTCGCATCCATCAGGATAAGGTGGGGGCTGCGCGTCACCAGGATTTAGACGTGAAGATTCCGCAAAAAGAGAGGCAAATAAATTTGCTTTTTCCTCAGCGGAGTGGGCCAGCGACCCGTCAGGTTTCAGCAGTGGTGGTAGTGAGGGACGGCTGAAGTTCGACTCGACCGACTTAGCCAGGGACCAAAACGCTTTACTACCTGCTGGGTAAGAAGCAAGTTTGGTCCCTATTCGACTAATGTGGTCGAACCGAGCCCTTCATAACACCTTCTTGCTGGACTTGGCAGCCCTGTTGAAGGCCTTCTTCTTTTGACCAACATCACTCGCCCCGCGCGATCGAGCGTCGACCCATGCTAGGTACGCCTCATGTTTAAGCACGTCGGCGCGATAGCATTCGGCGCCAAACCATGGCCGGTCAACACTGGACATTGTTACGTCAGAGAACGGAATATAGTACTCCATTCCCCGACGCAACACATCCGTCACGGCGTCCGCGCACGCCGAAGGATCTTCCGAAGAAAAGCAAGTAGGCTGCCAAGAATAGCATGCGAAGAAAGATCGCATGCCATCCCAATCTGCTGACCTGTACCCCCAAACCCGCCGGGTGCCTCTTGGGCTGGGATCAGGCGGGGAGTAGACGGACACAGACTTCACCAGACAATGGTCGGAACTACCCAAAGGTGAAGTTATCGACACAGAGTATCGGTCTGGCTCTTTTGTCAGCAGAAGGTCCAAGCAATTGGCCATGTGCGACTCAACATCCGGCACCCTCGTTGCCCCCTGGACCAGCTGGGTAAGGTTAAGCGCAAGCGCAAGCTTACGCATCTCCCGTCCAGCATGGTCAGTGCACTGGTATGGGAAGAGTGGTGTACTCCTGGTGGTGGGCATTAAAGTCCCCCAGTAACACTAATTGGGCGGAGGGGTACCGCTGCTGTGCCGCATCAGCCGCCTCACTGATGTACTCTGTGAGCCTGGTTGTCTCCTGATCTCCGCTATGCGAGCGGTAGACGCAGGCGTAGATAATCTTATCCAGACCTGTGTCCACTAGAGCCCACAGCGTTGAAAATCTTGAGTCCTCAAGGTTACGGAGACGCCGATAGCAAGTGTCGTCACGGGCGTACATACACACACCCGCACGCGGTTTATAATTGTGCTCCAGGGTAAACCCTGGGTAAGATAAGTACGACACGTCTGAGGGACTCGCTATCTGCGTCTCCGTAAGGAAAAACAGCGCTGGTTTCTCAGTCTCCAGATGGTAGTGGACTGCAGAGAGATTTGAGTGCAGACCTCTAATGTTGGTGAGGTGCACTTTGTGGGGGAGGGGGTGCAGCCGCTGTTTAAATACTTTATTCTTTTTCCTTGGCATTTTCATTTTTTGAAGAGTGAATAGAGGAGAGGAGTGGGATGTGAGACGAGGTTCCACGCTGCTAACCTACAGACACGCACTGAAAGGACGACATCATTGGGGCACTAGTCCGGAGACTGCGGGGACGCCCGAGCCCCCCCGGAATGTCCATCGGGCCCTCCCCATCTGGTCGCCAACCAGCACGATGGTGCATTCCGGGATTTTTCGACAGTTGGCGGGGCAGCCTTTCATATGTGGCTGGCACACTACTTGGGCCCCCAACTACCTGCGGTCGGCCAGCGGCGCACCGTGCCTCGGATCCCGCTACCCTCCGGGACTAGTCTCCCGATACGCCCATAACAGTGCGTGTCAGGCTGGTCTGCCTGCAGTGGAACAGCTATCTCGACCCAACTCCTCTAGATGGCTACACCGAGCATCGTAACCGGAACACGGCTAGGCCGCTTGGCGGTACGTCTTTGCTCAGTGGGTGGTCACAAGCCTTCGGCCGAAGCCTACCACCAGTTAGTGTCACCTGATTTGCACCACCCGGGGACCACGTGTAGGGAATCAAAGGGTACTCTCCTACGGACGCGGATGACTCGGCCCCCAAAAATATATCGTAGGAAATAAAAACCGCAACACAAACAGAACAGTAGTACATCACTCATTGCCAGTTATCTTAAGTCTAAAGTAATAGAGTTCGAGCCTATTGCCATCAAACGGTAAAACAGTCCAGACTCTGCGCTGTGACTGAAAAATTCTAGAGGTAAAACCCAATAAAACTTTGCCCGACCCGACCCAAAATCGAACTCAGAAACTTAGGGTCAGCAGTACATACATGCCACATACATACAGTACATAATATGCAGTATTCCCTGAAAATGTAGACAAAGTTGTATTATATCCACGCTAAGGGCTTGTCCCCATCACCACATCACGACGTCGTCAACGAGTTACGGTGCAGTGTCGCGGCGCGGCACGATAACGTGACTTTCTAGCACAAGGTACGGTACGGTGCTAGTGCCGTGCGTAGTTACGCATCGGATGTCGCTGGAAGCGGTAACAGGCGATGCACTCGCTCAGTTGATGTTTAATTGTATAAGCGATTAGTTTTGCAAAAAATTACAGTAATGTTTGATTATAATTTATTAATAGCAATCGTTGAGGAACGTCTAGAAAGAAACTGCTATTTATCAGGTTCGTGAGTGAAAAATGTACCGGTATTACACAATGCACGCCATCGTGTAACGTTGCTGCATCGTGACGTACCTTTTTACAACACGGTAAAATACACGTGGTGATGGGGACAAGCCCTCGATGTTCCAGCTGCTCCTGCTCATCTTAACTCAAACTGAAAATGGATAATATGTGATAGGTCAGCTTTTTTACATTAACGTACTCAAGTCCTAGATTCTAGATGCCCCAAACATTACCGAACTCTTTTAAAACAAAATCAGTGGAATTGAGTAGTGCTAGCATGTGCTTGGAACGTACTCGTACTTGCTAACTTGGAATTTCATTTTCATTCAATACCTACCACACTTATATTAACAAAGAATTCAGTCAGTCTGGGGCAACTGGGCTCTTGCTCTATTGTGTTCACATATGTTAGGCGAAGAATCATATGCCAAACTCGAGAGTTGTGGTTTGTTTGCAGTTGATTTGCTAGGGGTTAGCAATTTTGAGTTTAGTGGCCTTACAGCTACACCCACCCATATTTTGACAGCTTTTTTATAAATCTCATTTGCCTGCTATATGAGACGATCCTGTTGCTATCGAACGAGCACGACAAAAAATACACATAATAAAAATCAAACTGTTAGCAACTTGGTCGATGTAGGGATGCCAAGATAATCTCTGGTCGATGATAATACCCAAATATTTGATATGAGCTACTCTATTAATAGTTGAGCAGCTGCAGTGTGAGTGATTACCAGCATCGCATAGGTGAACCTTAAGATTAAATTCAGTATTGGGTTGTGTTCGACTGCATACACTGAAGCATATGTAGTTAGTTTTAGTTACATTGAGTGTAAGCAAATTCTGCCCCAGCCATCCAGCAATCTTAGACAATCCCAATTCTGCGCCAAGCTGAACGTCTCACCAAGAGTTACCCGTGAAGACTACTGCTGTGTCGTCAGCGTACGAAAAAATTATTATAACAATTGACATCAAGCACAAATAGAATAATAATATGTATACAATAATATACATTTTAATGAAAATGATTTTGAACTTCTTAGTTTTGTTTTCTATCAAAGCGTGTTTTGTAGTATTTTTTTAAAATAGGTATTATTTATTTTTTACTTTTAGTTGAATTTAACATTAAAGCGTGTTTTATAGTTTTTCTAATAAAACGTGTTAAAAATAGAGTTAAATCCAAAATACTTAAGCATTTCCTGCCTATAGTTCTGTACAAGTAAACCTGGCACACTCTTTTCAGAACTAACCTGTGAGGACAATGAAGTGTATACCGACTGCAAGAGACCTTGCCCACCTGAAATATGCTTTTCTCTCACGGTGGAATTCAGATGTGCTTACCATCCCTGTGAGAAAGGATTTATTTGCAAGCCTGGCTTCTTGAGGGAAGATGACGACCCTCCTACTCCTTGCATTCCAATATGTCAGTGTCCGGAGAAGAAAAATTCGACAGACTGCAAGGTTTAACAAGGAATTTAAAAATTGGTCTGACAATTGAGAAACACAATGTATTGTCAATTAATAAACTATTCAATGTATTTCTTGTACTTTTCTTTTTAATTTTTCTAAGCACTGTGTGTACTTTTACTTACCTTTTCCTCATGGGAGCACGAGAAAATTACTACCTACATTTTTTAAAGTATTGACTCCGTAAGTGCCTAAAACGTGGATCCACGCGAGACTCAATGGCTTATTAATTGTTTTGGTAATTACGGCACAAAACCGGTGAAGGCCCATGTAATAGAAGGAAAGCTTTTTGCAACTAGCAAATGCAGACAAGCGAGACTTTAATTTAATACATCCATCAGATTATTAATTGCAAACCGCTTTTCAGAACCCAGGTGCTCTGGCGAAAACGAAGTGTACACAGACTGCAAGAGGTCTTGCCCCCCCGAAGTATGCTACCAGATTGTAGCCTTCTTCGATTGTTCAAAAGCAGAGCCTTGCACTAAGGGATGTGCTTGTAAGCCAGGGCACTTACGGAAGGATATGGATTCTCCCTGTGTACCGACGTGCATGTGTCCCCAGATGGAGAATGCACCGCATTGCAAAGAAAAGGGGCAAACTAAACAAAGATAATAAAGAACACTATACATACCAGTAAACTTAAATTTTCAAATGTATGTTTTTAACTTTTGGTTGCGGTAAGGATAATTTGGAGGATTGATAAAAAGTATTAAATATAATATTTGAAATAAACATGGTGTTTTTTTATTCACCCATGAAACATAAAATACTAAATTATATTATTTGCAAGGCAATTTTCAATAGCAATACAAATTCCATCATCATCTCTGCATACTACAGTATCAGGAGGGATCGGCACTCATTGTAGGTATGAGGACAACTAGTCTTGTTCTGTAACACATGTCAAATTTATAATATTAGTAGGACTATAAGTAAGATATAAAATATAGTAAGTCGAGTTTAGTCAATAGCTATAATCTGTCTCTTATTACTTCATTTTCATATATAATTATAAAACTCAATAACAATTTACCCGACACGGAAATCAACACCAGGACCTCTTACTCAACGGTACCCCTTGTACGGAACATTAGATCAACCAGTTCATATACATACACAACACCTGCAGATGTACCAAACAGTAGGCAAGAAAAAATATCAAAACGAATTAAGCTTTTTATTAATTCTTATTTATAGGACATTTTTCTTCACGAACACAATTTCCGGTTTCATCTCTTAAGTATCCATCTTGACATAGGCACCTCGCATCGCATCCCGTAACTGACGGACAGAGCACAGACAATCCTTTCTGAGTACAGAATTCTGCTCTACAGGCTGCGTTCGCGCAATTGTCCCATTCCTCGAAAATTGGGCAATTAGTGTCTGAATTCAATACAGTTAAATGAAAGACTTGGTTGTGATAAAAGTATACGAGATTTCTCTATAGGATACTTTTCCCTTTTTCAAAATATTTTTATTTATTTTATTCCGACGTTAGACATTTTGAATTTAAATCATAATATGAATGTTCGGCATTATATAAACATTTGGAATCGATGTATTCCCGTTGTCCCCGTTATCTGTGTCCCCGTTAACGG
Source organism: Orthosia cruda (assembly GCA_964057195.1). Classification (NCBI taxonomy): domain Eukaryota; kingdom Metazoa; phylum Arthropoda; class Insecta; order Lepidoptera; family Noctuidae; genus Orthosia; species Orthosia cruda. The sequence continues at coordinate 11,074,801 of OZ059831.1, forward strand.
GGACAACGGGAATTTTATAAAATAATTAAAATTACTTCCCGTTGTCCCCGTACGCTGTCCCCGTTAATTTATTGTAATATATACTTTTAAAATTATGCCCGTTGTCCCCGTTGCGTTAAAATTATATAAGTGAGAGTGCCATAATAGAGAGAATAATATACCTTTACAAATACATAAAAAAAAAAAACACTCGAATGCACCAAAACGCCGCACGCTGAATGCAATTGACATGGAAGAATTTATTACAGAGTCCCAAATGCAACTTGTTAAGTCGCAAATAACTACAGGGTATTTTCTGGAAAAATCTGCTAGTATTTTTGTTGATATAATTGTATTTTTCTTTTTTATACTTTGAGTTCAATTCCTTTTTTAACCATTATTAGTATCTACTGTAGGGGAAGTTACTATATAGGTCAAGTGAACTATAAAAAAATATATAAATTTTATTGATTTAGATTAGAAAATCTAGTTGTTTTGTGTGTAAGCATTTCTAAATTGTTTCTATATTTTGAATTAAAATATATTATATATTATTACTGTGAAAGCCATTTCGGACTTTTACCAAGTCTTGGATTGACCGTAGTTCGAGTTTTTACAGTAACATATAAAAAATATCTTTCATTTTAGTTTTGGGCTTGCTGTGCTAAATTACTAACGTTTAAAAAAGAAAAAAGAATAAAGGGGACAACGGAACGTCATAAAATTTCCTTCCCGTTGTCCCCGTTATGCACATACATAACGGGGACAACGGGAAGGATATTTTATGACGTTCCGTTGTCCCCGTAACGGGGACACAGATTACGGGGACAACGGGAATACATCAAAATCAATCAAAATCAATCAAAATCAATATTGTTTTATTTCACATAGGCCTACATGGGCACTTATAAAACGTCGACAAAAGGTGCACGGTTCGGGTTGGTCGTTTCCTATGGAGAAGAACCGGCAAGAAACTCCATGGTTACTCTTTTAAAAATGGTTTGGTTTTACAATATTTCCATGTTACAGCATTAGTACTTAGACATGGGGGGACAACGTAGGCCCGACTTATGACAATAAGTCGTAAGAAACTAAAAAAATAAAATAAAAGGATTATATATTTTATAAAAAAGTTAACAAATGTTAACTAGCATCTAGAAGGCCTACAATGTTCACACATTCACAAAACAATCGGTAAAAGAATCTATACAAAGGTAAATAAAAATAGTATTACATGACTAAATTTAACATGTGGCACAAATTTTGTTATCAGTGCTGTAACTATTCTTAGCAAAGGGCTATAAAGATGTTTGAAAACCATTGTAAAAGTCTAATTAAAAGAAGGAAAGAAAAATGAGATTGAGAATAGTTAGAGACATCCACATATTTGTGCCGTTTACAAGTTACCAGGGAAGCTGCATGCGCAGAAGGAGCTAAGGCCAAATGTTTTTATCTTCAACGTAGTCCTTGATTTTATAATATGCTTTTTTAACAAGGATACGTTTGATGTAGTTTTTGAACCTTCCATCGGTCAGTTCTATAACTGACTTTGGCAACTTGTTATAAAAGCGTATACTGTTTATAAGAAAAGACTTGCTAGTTTTCGTTAATCTGAATTTGGGTATTACAATTTCGTGCTTACTGCGTGTATTTAAATTATGGAAGTCGCTTCTAGTTTTGAAAAGCCCCCGATTTTTACGGACATACAAAATACATTCCAAAATATAAAGTGAAGGTAGAGTCAGTATATCGATCTCTTTAAATTTTTCTCTGAGGGACTCGCGAGGACCCATTTTATAGATTGCGCGGATTGCCCTCTTTTGTAGGATGAAAATTGAGTCAACGTCTGCTGCTGATCCCCACAGCAGAATGCCATAAGACATAATACTGTGGAAATAAGCATAGTATACTAACCTAGCTGTAGCTACATCGGTTAGCTGCCTTATTTTCCTTACTGCATATGCAGCCGAACTTAACCTACCCGAAAGAGTTCTAATGTGCGCGCCCCACTGCAATTTTGAATCGATAGTAATCCCCAAGAATACAGTTTCCGTTATAACTTCAAGATTTTTGCCGTCAAGATTTAAGTTTAGGTCATGTTGTGGTACATTTGGTAAAGAGAACTTTAGACATTTTGTTTTTTTCGCATTCAGTAAAAGATTGTTAGCTGCGAACCATTTTGAGAGAACAATTAGACTTTCGTTGACATTTAAAACATCCGTATCTTGCCTATCTATTTTAAAAATTAGCGAAGTATCATCAGCAAATAGAATTATATCCGATAATTTGGCCATCATAAAAGGGAGATCATTTATGTAAACCAGAAAAAGGAAAGGGCCGAGAATTGAACCTTGGGGCACGCCCATCTTGACTAGAGACCCGGAGGACGTCGCCCCATTAACATTTACTTTTTGCTGTCTGTTTGATAAATAGGAAAGCACGAGATCAGCAGATTTTCCACGAATTCCGTAGTGGTGTAATTTACAGATCAGTGTGTTGTGGTCGACGCAGTCGAAAGCTTTTGAGAGATCACAGAAAATGCCAATGGCATCCTGGGACCTCTCCCAAGCCTCCAAGATGTGGCTGATGAGTTTTACTCCCGCGTCCGTTGTCGACCTACCTTTCGTGAAACCAAACTGTTGACTATGCAGGATCCCATTTGAATTGAAGTGAGACAACATCTGTTCCAGCATGATTTTTTCATAGATTTTACTCAATGCTGGAGGCACGGATATAGGTCTATAATTAGAAGGATCGCTCTTACAGCCTGATTTGAAAATTGGTACTACTTTACTGTGTTTCATTAAGTCAGGAAAAGTGCCGCTGTCCAAACATTGATTGAATATGCCTGTTAGGACAGGAGCAATTGAGTCAATAATATCTCCAAGAACCCTAACGGATAACCCCCACAAGTCTTCAGTATTCTTTATATTGAGACTTTTGAACGCGTTTTTAATTGTATTAATACATATTGGTTTAAATTTAAAGATTGGTATGTCCTTAGTAAAGTTTTCTTTAAGAAGAGCTTCAGCTAATTTAGATGAGGAAGGAAGAGACTTCGTAACCTCTAACGGAATGTTGGTAAAGAAATTTTCTAATGTCTCAGCGACTTCTTGCCTATCAGAAATGGTTTGATTAGTTATTTTCAAAGACAACTCATTCTGATCGCGTTGTTGTATCTTTCCAGTTTCTCTATTAATTAATTGCCACACAGTTTTTATTTTGTTATTAGAAGCACCAATTTTGTTAATTATTATTTGAGATTTTGCTTGAGCGCAGACTCTTTTGAATATTTTAGAATAGTTTCTAACATAAGTGTGAAAAACTTGATCGGAAGTCAAAGATTTTTCGTAATATAAATTATATAAGATATCTCGGCTTTTTCTTATGCCCACAGTGGCCCATTCACTAAATTTCGATTTGGAATTGTTGACTTTAACTGTTTTTACAGGACACGTTTTATTGAATTCTTGGCAAACTGTTGAAAACAACGTGCCGTAATTTATATTGGGGTCGTTTGAATCAAAACTGGCGTTACAAAGGTTGCTAAACACATTATTATTAAAAGAGATTAATTTATTTTTAGTAAGTGGTCTTAATCGAATTGATTTAGCTAGGTTAATTTTTTTATTTGACTCAAAAGATACTAGTTGACCAGTATGGTCTGACCTAACGCCACTAATTAAAAACGAATCTTTTACTTTACAATTAGTGAATACATTATCTATGCAAGAAGCTGAAGTCGCTGTTATTCTTGTTGGTTCATTAAATAAATATTTTAGGTTAAATGATTTAAATAATGAAATGAGCTTACATTTTTCAGGCGAGTTGACTAACAGATCTATATTTAAGTCACCACAAACAAAAACCAATTTATTATCTCTGAAAAGTTTACTTAATAATTCTTCCATTGTAATCAAAAACAATGACAAGTTTGATGCTGGTGGTCTGTAAACGCACAATACAGTATGCCCCTCGACCTCTGCACATGCTACCTCACACAAGCGATCAACAGAGTAAGCAGTGATATCCTTCCTTTCCTTATATTTTAAATGACTATTACAAAGTATCAGGGTACCACCACCCACTGTGGATCTGTTGTACGCGCTGGCAACTGAGAAATTATTTACATTAAACAACATCCTATCTGGTTTTAACCAAGTTTCACAAAAACATAAGATATCCATGTGGTATTTATCTACTAACAATTCCACGTCTAAGATTTTGCCGGAGAAGCGATTTATATTTTGATGATATAGTAAAATATTACTATTCGACTTCTCTTTTGTCGGCTCTAATCGTTTAAAGAATCATCGTTTAAAGTATTATCAGAAAAACTGGATAATACTGTTAAATCACTAAACCTAGTCTCAGTTAAATTATCAATAACTGCGTGTATATTAAAAGCTAACAATGTAGCTAATAAATGTCGACTATTTTTGGGAAGAAACATATGGTTCCCAATCAAAACAAAATCACTAACAAAATTGTTGGTGTCAAAAAACAATAAACGGTCACTATGACGACAAGATAATATATGCATCAGGTTATTCAAACTAGAAATGTATTCATTTTTATGAACAAGTAACTTGCCAGAATAGGGCAATGCACATAATATTAATTTGCCTAATCTTAACTAAGTAGGGTGTCAATACCATTAACTATGTCCCTTTTTGTTATACTAAGGCTATTTCCAATAAGAAGTACTACGGTAGTTTGCTCATTCAATTGTGTCTGTTGAATTTTATGGATAAGCTCATTAAATTGCAGTTTATGATAACAATGGTTCACTATTGTATGTTTAGAACGGTTATTTAACAAGGATCCAAAACCTGTTCCTAATCTATCAGAAAATACTAAGACATTACTTTTGGTGGGGTTCAAAGTTGTTGCAGTATGATCAATGGGTAAAGTTGTAGTAGCAACATGTTGTGACATGAGAGGTTGTAGAGCGGCAGCACAACATCTTGGAATCTAATCTCAACTAAAGCTGAACTCAAAATTAATTAATGTAACCCCGTTTGTCAGCACCAACCTATGCCAAATAGAAGGAAATAAAAAAATAAAAACATATTTAAGCATTTTCTTAATTGCAGGACAGTTTGCTTCAGGTACACAAATTCCAGCTTCGTTTCGCAAGTATCCAAATTGACATAGGCACCCTGGATCGCACTGCGTAACTGACGAACAGGGCACTGTCAATCCTTTCTGAGAACAGAATTCTGCTCTACAGGCTGCGTTCGCGCAAATGTCCCATTGCTCGAAAAGTGGGCATTTACTGACTGAAAAACTGAATACAATTAGATGAAAAACGAAGGGCAATAGACAATGTGTCATAATATCAACATAATTACTATAACCAGAACTGTATTGTAGAGGTCAGTTAGTCAGTCGCTAAATTTAAAATACTGGTAGAATATATAATAGAATACACTTTATTGTACATCAAAAAAGATAGACATCTCTTTTACAAGAAAAATATTTCTATGAGTACAAAGGTGATCATATCGCTGATAGCGAAATCTACCAGGCTAACTTTCGATGGACTGAAAGAACATAGAATAAAAAAGCTGCTATATAAAAATAAAAAATAAAGACGCCGAGGAAGACAGTGTCTGAGATGGGATGAAGATATTAAAAAAGACCGCTGGTCCAAGGTGGAGACGAGTTGCTCAAGACAGACCCCTGTGGAAACTGTTAGATGAGGCCTATGCCAAGGGGCACACTGAAATCAGAGAGAGATTTTACAAAAAACGAATTTTTTGCTGTATTTTAGCTGTATTTCTCTGGTTTTTGAATAAAAAGTTTTTTATTATCATTATTTATTATATAAATATATAAAAATTATATAAATATATAAAAATTATATGTCTATTGTGGTATTCTGCTAAACAGAACCACATATTTTTAAGTCTATTTACAATTTATAACACTATACAAACCATACCTTCATATCTTTTGATATTTTATCAACTTTTGTAATTCATTTTTATGTTTTCTTTCTATTGTTATCATCTGAAAAGCATACTTTTAGTTATATCTGATTGTTTTATTATCTGAAACATAAATTATATTGATAATTTGTAATTCTTGCAATATTTTTCTACTGTGACATTTTCATCTGACATGTCTGTCTATTTTATTTTTCTTAAATCATAGACCGTAACATAGGTACCATGGACTAAACCTTCTTTAAGCTAGGTTTACATTATTATAAGGGTAGCGTAGACTGACTCCCTTTGTGAACCGTTTTATTCGTTCTGGTCTTTATTTCTTAATTGAAATTTGAATTTAAAATGTAGACGAAATGACACAGAACGATAAAAACGGGCGTCAGTTTTTAGTTTCGGATCTGGACTGAACGCCGAAAGACGGTTGAATTCTTAATACTACCAAGTGTACTATTGTATCTGAAGACTCTTCAAAACTATAACTTATACGGCTGTGAATGTTATCAATCTTTGAGTACAATAAATATATTTTATTGAGTGTGAAACTAAAATGTGAGCATTTTTACTGCGTCATTAACCTCGTCGGTCACCGCTTCATCTAAAAGGGGGCGTTTGATCGGCGTATGAAGCCACAGCCCGGCCTCCACACCCCTTGCTGCCTGTGCCTGCACCCCTTGCTGCATGTGCCTGCACCTGTGCTACTGCCTACCTGCTCGTTAGCCTGACTATTAGTTCAGCTGCCTTCGACCATCTATCTGTGGGCCTGCCTATCCGTCCTACTGTCTACTCTACATCGTGCCTATCCGATTGCCTGCCCTACTCTACAGCCTGCCTATCCGATTGCCGTCGTGGTGCCTGCTCATCTGCCTAGCCAGGGCTTACCACGTCTTCCTGCCTCGTTAGCTGCCCACGTCGTGCGAAGCCGGACCATAGTTTTTATTATCTATATCCTTTTTCTTAGTTTTAATTTATATTCCCTTTTATTTTTACTAACGTGGCTAACGTTAGCTCGACCGAGCCTAACGTTTCGCTACACTATATAAGATACTATATGTAAACTTGTAACTGGTATTCAGCTGCTTCTGGTTAGTCTAGGATGCCTAAGTAGTTGGGCGAAGGCTAGGTAGATGAGGATGGAAATAGGTCAGTATTAGTGATTGCTTTTGATGCTCTTTTTGAGAATCCTCAACTTTAGGTAACTCCGCAACTACATTAAGCCCTACACAGCAGATACACAACACAACAAATGATCTAAATATGCTGACGACTCGGAAGTGTATTAATAAACTCAGGCTTGATTCTGTTTATTTATACTGTTGGTTTTAGGGTTCCTCTTTTTTCAATAGAGCAATTAAATAAGAACAAGGTTTGCGACCGGACCATTGGTTCCAGCGTTGCTATCTACCTCAGATGGCAATATAATTTACATATCAATTAAATTACCTAAGTATTATTCATTCGACTGTTTAATTTCAGTAGCGTACTTTTATGAATATGTTTTTGCCAAATGTTCTGTAAATCTCAGTATCTGTTGTAAAAAGTTTTCTTAAACCATCTCTAGATTTGAAAGGGTCTTGGAAAAAATTAAAAAACCGGCTGCTTAAAAAGCGAACTTAAAACACATAAACGAGAAGAAAATCATGCTGTGCAGTCGGAGGATACATCTGGTTTGGTCAGCCAGCTCGTTTACCAATATGTTGTAAATTTTTAATAATTTCTTTTTTTACAATATTAGGTTCATTTCAACATTCAAGTGTTATATATTTTTGAAATCACCGCTTAAAACCCTTTATTTTGATACACCACACGATGGGTTTGAAAGAAAAAAAAATAAGCGTCCACAATATGGCGCCCAAACGCCGCCATTTATCTATTTGGCAATTTTAATGTAGCCAGTGACTTTCGCAAGGTTAATACGAATCGATTGACGTACAAATCATCAAAATCGGGCAACGCGTTTGGCTCCGGAACGCCACATAGTAATAAACATACATGCATACATACATAGACTAATAAGCACATTACCCTCCTTCGGCAGTCGGGTAAAAAGTTTATTAAAAGGCCGGGAATTGTGATATGCGGGCAGAGAGCTCCGACTAAGTTTCCTTAGTAAAAAGTAATAATTCGATGTTTGGCTCTCGCCTATTTTGTCACCGGACCAATTTAAAAGATATTCCATAAATAGAAAGATAAACATATTTACTGTGCCCCTATGTTTTACTTTTTGATGATACATTATCTTTAGAAGCACTAGAACCCCCAAAAAATGCAGTATTATTGCGCTGTCAAGAGAGGCCCAGTGGACAAATTTGGCAACTATAAATGAAAAAAAAGGAGTACCCCTAGGTCACTGACCTATATCATACAAGTACGCTGGACTTCATATTATCAATGACAAAAAGAAGACATTTGATTTTCGCCATTTTGGCGCTGATAGCAACGTGACTTAACGTGAGAGTCCATGGAACTAATATTAGAGATGGGACACAGCCTTCGGTAAAAAAATACTTTTATGGGCTTTATCGATCGTGAGAATAATTTAATAGGTAAGAAAAAAAAACCTAGTTAACTACGAGTATTTATAAACACATCAACACGGTCTAGGGATATTATTAAAAAAGCGAATTACTATCAATGTGTTAATTATTTATATGACATGTATATATTTAAAAGATACGTTATTTAATATTCTACAATTTTTTAATAATGGTTAAGGTACTTCAATTAAAATTTCAGGATTTTATGGAAAAAAAAATGAAGCATAGACGGAACCCGTATATGAATTAACTTTTAATTTATGAGTAAAAACTGAAAAAAATAGAAAAAACATTTAATTTGTGTTTATAAACTTGAAGTTAGTAGTCTGAGAAAGCGCCCATGATGTTCATAACACATCGGCAACGATTCGGCATGCTCAGAACAAGGTTGTCAATGTCTTGCTGCGGAATATTGTCCCATATTCTTCTGAGGTGCGCAAAAAGTTGATCTTCTGTAGCCAGATTTTCAGGAACTTCCTTCAGAGCTCTTCTTTGCAGCATATCCCACGCATGCTCAATGGGATTTAGATCTGGCGATTGAGCAGGCCAGTTTAAGGCCCTAACATTGTGTGTATGTAACCAAGCTGCTACCGTTCTCGCCGTGTGTGCCCGGGCATTGTCGTGCATGAGCAGGAAATCTTGCCCCATTTGTGTTCTGTGGGGCAAGATTACGGGCCCCAGCACCTGTTGGACGTATCGTTCTGCCGTCATATTGCCCCGCACCCAAACGAGATCCGTCCGTCCTCCAAGACGAATTCCTGCCCAAACCATAATTGTTCCTCCTTGGTATGGGTGAACTTCCTGAGGGTTCTGAAGACGGCTCCATCGTCCAGGAACTCGCCAAACACGCGTCCTTCGTGAATCTGGATGGAAGCCGAACCTGGATTCATCCATGAACAGCACATTGAACCATTGCTCACGGCCCCAGTCCACGTGGTTCCGAACCCATTCTAATCGTCGTCCACGATTGCCTCTCCGTAAAGGTGGGACCCGGAATGGTCTACGAGAGCGTAGATTGCTTTCGTGAGTCACCGTTGCATTTGGTTAAGCTCGCGCAGTAATTTGCAAAAATCGGTCTTGTCTGGGGGTAGTGATGCGACTTGGCCCCCGGTGCCTCTCCGCTACTTCACCTGTGGCACGATAGCGTGTCCACAATCTTGAAATTACATTTAGGTGGGTCCCTATAGCCTCAGCAACATTACGCTGAACAGACCCAGCTTCCAGCATTCCCAAAGCTCGTAACATCTCCGCCCTCGTCAAATGTTGGCATTGCATGGCTACAATACCTCAATTTTAACTTTATCTTTAGTTTAAAATGAAAAAATACTGTAACTAAACGTAATTCGTATTGTTTTCTAAATTTCGCACAAATGAAAATTCCCTCTCCTAACATCAAGACATTTTTATGCCACCGAAACAAAAGAATTTTCAAAAATTTGAATTTGGAATTAGTCTGAGATAAATTACAAACAAATCGGTGTATAAAAGATTCCAATGCGGCCAGTAATTTTCGAGTTATTTAATTTAGTATGAAATATCCCTAGACCGTGTTGATGTGTGTATTATGATTCATTTTTTAAGTAATAGAATGTTGCTGTAAAGGTTAACTGAAAAATATTTTCAGACAGATTGCAAGCTATAAACTAGTGGATAGCGTGCTAGTAATGTTATAGCGCATTACTGTCAGATCAGTGAGATTTAAATATGGGGATAGGCTAACAACTTATCCTTAAAAAGTATCTCCTCGCACCTCGTACTTGTGTACACTAGTAAGTTAATACTTACAATCGTTCGGATTCACTCGGTTGGCGTCCATCGGATTCGTGAAGGGAACATCATTTACAGAATAATAATAAATGAGATGGATATCATTTACAACGGACGTATTTCTCGCTCTCATCGCTGAGATCCTATATCTGTAGTGTTAAGGTGCAAATAAGAGTGACTTCGCATTCCAGCAAGGTGAAGACTTATATCAGTTTCCAACTCTGTTTCAGATGCAGATAATAAATTGTTTTACTTCAAACATTTGTTAATAAAATTATAATTATCATGATATTATTCCAGAATTAATGCCAGGCTCAGGAACGTGGTGATTGGTACAAGAGAGAGGCCTGTGCTCAACAGTAGGCGTAGTCGGGCTGTGGATGATCATGATGATGATTCCAGAATTTAGTATTACACATTGCTTTTGAACATATTATTACTGATTATTAGGCATTCATATAACATTTATCACCAATACCAAAATGAGATATTTAGTTCCAACATACTACGAGAAGTCAATACAGTAGATGAGTAATACGCCTTGCCAAGTCTACTATTTTGATATTAGTGTAATTTAAAAATATCACTAATACTGATATATTAGTTACAATATTATTATATTTCCAGGTGAATATATTAGAATTACCTAATTTTGAGAAAAATCGGTACTAACCTTTCTCTAAATGTGTCAATTTTAATTCCTGAGAAACTCGAGCGGGGCGCTTTGAATCAGCACAAAAATCAACCGTAATTTCATATAGTTTGTTTCGTCCAGCGTACTTATATAATAGAGGTCAGTGCCCTAGGTACAGTATATATTTATCATTTTCAGTTTATTGAATATCTTTTAAATTGTAGCAATATTAGAGGAGGAAATAGGCGAGAGCCAAACCTCAAATTAAAACTTTTTACTTAAAATATTCTGTCGGATGTCTGCGATCGCATATCCTCATAAGTGTCTCTTAACTTTAAAACATCATGCCTATTTTACATGGCAACAGTCGCAAAATATAATCTTTTGGTTGACCTATCAAACCTGTTTCTATTTTTACGGAAAACAACCACAATGCTATTAATAAACGTAGGTAGGTACCATACCTACCTAACCACTTATAAAATAGTTAATAAATCATCTTTGGAAACAAATAGTTTTTTTTAAACCACAAGGAAGTGGACCTACTTAAGCTTTAATAAGAAACCAGTTCCGTATGTAAAACGTACAGAGTAAAATCGTTTGCTTTGTTAGAAACTAGCCTTCATCGCGATAGCACGAACATTTGTTAAATTATTGTAAAAAAATAATAGATTGTGTCACCACAAGGGTAACCTAGAAAACCCTAGCTATAGCATGATCAAACAGAGGTACCAGCAGCATAGATACAACATGGAGTGCCATACCTACTGCTATTGTGTGACAGCTTAGCTGCCTCGGCCTGTTATTGTATGTTACTCTATAATAATTGTTCGTTACTCTAGACTCTTTTACGTACACGTTTTTTTACATCGTACTCACTTAAATGTATTTTTCAACAATAATGATGTTACGTGGAGTTTCTTGCAAATTCTTCTCCATTGAGACCTACCGACGCTTGCGAATTTGCAACTAGTCATCTTTTTATTTTGTTTGTCAATTCAAAGGTACCTCTAGGGTATATATGAAATAAACAATTTGATTTTGATTTTATTTAAAGATGTGGATCATCATAGGAAAATAAAAAAGAACTACAGGTTATTGATACAAATGTTTATTTAATATTATTGATTCCTCTACTGAATTATCCTTACCTCTACCGAAAGTTAAACACATACATTTCAAAATGTATGTCTACTGGTATGTCTCGTGTTCCTTTTTCAGTTTCTTTTGTGTCTCTTGCTCCTCAGCTATACATTCCGGTGCATACACCCGCTGGGGACACTTGCACGTCGGTACACAGGGTGAGTCCATATTCTTCCGTAAGTATCCTGGCTTACAAGCACATCCCTTCGTGCAAGGCTCTGCATCTGAACAGTCGTAAAAGGCTGAAATCGAGAAGCATACTTCGGGAGGGCAAGATTCCTTGCAGTCTGTGTATTCTTCATTTTCGCCACATCTGGTTTCTGAAAAGAGGTTTGCGATTAATTATTTACTACGACGAAATAATCTGGTAAATTTACCACCTACATTTTAAGCTGGAGTACTTAGTTTCAGGAGTTTAAAAAAATCATTGCAAGGTATTCACGTCTTCTCACAGATTCCTCTGCAAAGTGTACTTTTAATGGCAAACTTAGCTCTAGGACTTTGGGTCTTATTCGATAGGTTTTTAATAAGGAGTTTTCCAATTTCACTGAAACAGTCAAGATCACAGAGGGATAGTCTTTTATAACTTGACTTGCAAAAGACTTGCCTTCTGTTACATGTGGCCAAATACTTTCAAACTCCTATAAAATCCCTAGAAAAGGGTAGATAAAAGTCTATGTTTGCTTTGAAAAAGTAAAAAAAAAAACTACAAGAATTATACTGAAACGTGTATTAATTTATAATTAAATACGGGTTTTCATTTATCAGTCCAATATTCAAATTCCTTGTTAAACCTTACAGTTTGTCGAATTCTTCTTCTCAGGACACTGTCATAATATTGGAATGCAGGGAGTGGAAGGATCGTCATCTTCCCTCAAGAAGCCAGGCTAACATTTACATCCCTTCTCACAGGGTTGTTGCCTGATTGAACTTTGAGCGTAAAACATATTTCAGGTGGACAAGGTCTCTTGCAGTCGGTATAAACTTCATTTTCCTCACAGGATAGTTTTGAAAAGAGTGTGCCAAGTTAACTTGTGCAGAACTATAGGTTTATAGGCTATAACAAAGTGTTCTAAGATTTGCTCATTGTGCTACTCTCTTTTTGAAGTGTTTTGTTATTATTATTTAATTTCGATTGATTGGACGAGGATTGATAGTATTTCAAAGAAGCGTCACATTTTGTCATATTTCGTTACATGAGGGAGAAGAATCTTCTTCCTGCTCTTACAATAAATGTCCTTCATTATTTTTTTAAGAAGTTTCACATCTATCACGTGTATTTTTATAATCACCCGTGTCTTGCTCGGTCGATACTCGTAGCAATCAAATTTAGATTTAAAACAAAATTGTCATAAATGTAAAGGTGAATATTACACAACTTTGTCCATTCTATCAGGGAACAGATCCAATATGTGTAGGCATACTACTCGTTGGTCTAGTGATTGCAAGCGCTGAGCATGAGAATTTCCAGAACAGGCAAAATGTATTGAGTGTTTAACCGACGAAAAAAAAGGTGCGGGTTCTCAATTGCACATGTATATATTTTTAAGTGTTTTTTCTGTTTTCAAAAATGTTATTTTTGTTTGTTAGAGTTTCTCAGTAACAGCTTGCAGTCTGGATTTTGTGCCCGGTTGATGGCAATATGGTTGACTCCGATTTCATGGGTCTTAAATATGGGTAAATGTGGGTTTATCATAGGTCAACCTCTGCCTTAGCCTTCAGGGAATTCAGGTGCGTAAATCGCATGTTATGTAGATGGTTTTTATTTCCTACAAGCTACTGCCAGCGGCTTCGCCCACGTGATAGTTGAATATTTTCCTACGGTAACATATTCGCGGGACAAAAAGTATTTTATGTGCTATGCCTGACTATAATCTATCTGTTTGCCAAATTTAATCCAGATCCGTTCAGTAGTTTTTGTGTGAAAAAGTAACAAACACACACAATCACAAACTTTCGTCTTTACAATATTAGTAGGATATTATATAATGTGATAATAACGCAAAATTAAAGCAAATAAAACAACGATAAATTTTAAGATGTTCTTATTGTTTCTTATTCTATTGTTAAATGCATTTTGGTTTCTATCAATCGAGCAGTAGTATTGAGATCCTCCACATTTCCATCTAAATTTAAATTATATACGGACTACTACAGGCAGGTGCATACTCCATCTCAGGACACTGACATACTCGTATACATGGAGAGTCGAGGGATTTTCTTAAAAAGCCTTCTTTACACATACATCCTGTATCGCACAGTAAGCTGGTGTCACAAAAGAACTTCGTCACGAGAGAGGCGCACGCTACTACTACGCGTCAGCACGATAGTTCTGGTGGGCAAGAGCTCCTGCAGTCTGACCATTTTTCATTTTCCTTACATATTGAGTCTGAAAAGGGCATATTAGAGTATTGTTAAGAACTTGATACACAGAATGACAGATACAGAGCTAGAATATATTTTGTAACAAATCAAAAGTTCAGTCCTCCAGGACCAGCTAAAGTAAAGTACATTGCAGTTGGAATGTATATTTATAAGGGATATTCCAACTGCAAGTGTATCGTATATAAGTTTGTACGCACAGTATTGAGTTTTTTACCATGTCATTTTAGACCATAGACTTTACTACTTTAGAAAGTTAGTCTAATGAGCAAACGAAGCAAAGAAACTGAAAGATCATGGAACCTGTTTACAGTTCAGGTCGTGTGGGGGCCATTCCGGTAGACTTTAATTTTGAAGTACCCAAATGTCATAAATTTTCTTTAGATGTTAGAAATAAAATTTGGGGAAGGGATAAAAAGTATTAATTAAATATTTCTATCAACCACTTCTATTGTTCTTATTTTCCTCTTATTCATTGTTTTACTTAAAGGTCATGCGAGACGGTAGGTTCATCTGCCAAAGCTTTCTTCCAAGACGCAGGCTTTGACAGGTTGACTGATACTGGACTGAAGGACGGAGGACTGTGCTGCTGCTTTCAAGCTCTTCTCAAGGCAGTGGTCACCATGAATCCTATAATCACCTTGATCTGATCTGATCAGCAAGTAGGTGAACGTTCGTAACTGTGGCCTTTTTCGGTCAGGTTTCCGATTAAAACGGGTTTTTCCAGGTTGTTTGGTTGTGTCCGGGACTTAGGGCTCGTTCGTAGCAGATCGTAGGGTTTTGATGTTCAACTGGTCGACAATGGAATTTATTAGTGCGTTTTGCTATCCATGGTATGCGCAACATTCATCTCCAGCACCATTCAATATTTTTTCGACCCACCATTCGCACAAACCATTGCGAATTGCCCAAGATTCCCAGCCGTAAAGAATTATCGAGAATACCAGAGATATAACGACTCTCTTATTGGTGCTATTATAGATATTTCTGTCTTGCATCGTGCTCCTATGAAACAAAGGATATTAAATAATATTGTCTGTACGGCCATTTTCAATAGTTATGGTAACTACATCGTCAACTCTTGCGTACCCATCATCACAGTTCAGGAGGGATGGCAGTCCCACTCTAGCGGGCAGCTAGCCTTGTTCCGTACGTGAAGTGTGTGGCAGATGTTTTCGCACGGATCACCTTACGCAGTGTTCGAAGACATCACATTGCTGAAAATGATAGATAAGTAATGCTGTAAAACCTTGATTGTAAAATAGAAGCATTATTAGTTACGCAGTATACCCGGATTCATAATATGTCAAGAAAATTTGGCTTACCCGACTTGCACAGGTTAGGTTCGATGGATATGACAGGGGATAGGACTAGCAAATTTGAAAAACACGAAAAAACGAAAGGTCAAACGAATGGTCTTGTTGTCAGAGTTTCAAATATATATTTTAACACTGGTAGAACATCCCAGTGGTATAACTTGCGCCTTTCCCGCGGGTGAAGCTACTAGCAGGAGCTACATAAGACTAAGAGTTTTTTTTTTTTTTGGTATGCTTTGGCTCTTGACTCTAGTCTAGGTCAGAGTTTACAGAGACAGAGTCAACGATGGAGTGAGCTTACCCAGAAAGCCTGTTCACTCTAACTTTGAAGAAATTCGGGTTGAATGCGTTTGGAAACACAGACGCAGGTAGTGAGCTCCACTCATTCGCTGTACGCAATATGAAGGATGTTTGGAAGCGCTTGGTACGAATTGGTGGAATGGCAACTAGGTAAGGATGGTAACATGCAGTACGTCTAGATGTCCGATGGTGGAAGGGGGCTGGTGGGATGAGGTCGTGGAGTTCTTGAGCACACTCACCGAAGTACAGTCTGTAGAAGACCGACAAGCAGGCAACCTTGCGGCGATGAGCCAAACTGTTAAGCTTGGCATCCACCAGTTCAAGTCGCCAATGAGCCTCTTAGCTCTGCGTTCCACCGAGTCAATCGCGGCTAGCTGATACTTAGCGGTGCCATCCCAAAGGTGGCTGCAATACTCCATGCAGGATCGGACTTGCGCTTTGTATAGGGTTAAAGTTGTCCAGGCGTAAAGTATCGCTTCACTCTATTTAAGATGCCCAGTTTTTTGGCCGCAATTTGGGCTTTGTACTCAGTGGAGGCGTCGAAGTTGAGACTGGATGTCAACACCATGCCTCGGAGCTCGAGCCGATCAGTCACAGCAACAGACGCACCCCGAAAAGCAGGCGTTTGATCGAAAATACTCCTTTTAGCGGTAAAAAGACACGTCTGTGTTTTGGTGGCGTGAAAGGAGACCAGATTGTCATCACCCCACTGGGAGACAAGGCTTAAGGTCAAATCTGTCCGCTCCACCATAGCCTCTCTCAAGGAACGAACTTCATCCACGCTGGTCTTTGCGATGGACAAGTATCTCTCTGCAACAGTACTGTCATCTGCGTACCCAACAATACCAGGCTGAAGTAGGTCATTGATGTGCAGCAGAAAAAGAGTTGCAGAGAGATCAGACCCTGAGGAACTCCGGCATCAATAGACATAAGGTCAGAGGAGCAGCCGTCACTGTCTACTCGGATCGACCGTTCATTAAGTAAGTGTGATGTCCAGCTACAAAAACCAGCTGGGATTCCATAAGCTTCTTGCTTATCTGCTTACTGAGTTGAGTTGCACTTTTAGTGGGAGGAAGTGGAACCGTTGTTTCACCATATTTTTTTTCGCTTTGGTCATATTGTTTTGTTTTAGAGTTTGCTGGGGAAGAAGTTGAACCTTCGAGGCGCTGCTCAATGAACCAAGTGGAACACTGGAGCTAACCTAACCTAGGGGAACTCATTTGGAGACAGAGACGCCCGAACGAGTGCATACCGGGATTTTTCGCGAGTTGGCGGGGAAGCCTTTAGTACGTGGCTGGCGTGTTACTTGGGCCCCCTACTGACTGCGGTTGGCTAAACGGCTGGCACCGTGCTTCGGATCCCGCTACCCCCCAAAATGAGTTCGGTTTCAGCAAGTTTTGCCCAGAGTCCAAGACCGGTTCTGAACAGCGCAACTGGCATCCTCCTTCTCCCCTAAAGGCACTGGCAGTTCCACACACTGACGGAACACAGCAAGCTGCTTGGCGCCGGACTCCAGTGGGACGGTGGTCGCGAGCGAGGCGGCTCCTTGCGGATCGTGCCACCGCTTAAGTGGGATCGTTCAGCCGTACCACAGGCAAGCCTGTGATGCCGTTGCCCGGGATGTACCGCTAGGAGGTAGATCCCATACCCACCCCCATGCGATAGTGCGAGTAAATGGCAAAAATGGATAGCCAGACAACAGCGATAAGTCGTTACGTTGGGATTTCGACAATTTTGCTAGCACTGCCTGTTAGAATGATGCTTTGTCTGTCAGAGTCTCTGTTATTGATTATTTTATTTTTACCAGTTTATCTTACCTTGCTAACTTAGATATGGATCTACTTACCACACCGATCATTCGTGAAATCGTGATAAAATCGCTTTAACAGTTCTTGAGGAAGCCGTCCATACCACACATTTTCATTATAAACCTCTAAGCTTGAACTTGCTGTACAATAATACAGCGCAATTACTACAATGCTCATCTAGAGGGCACTGTGAAGCACACACAACGAATTTTCTTTGATTCTTCCACATGCTGAAAATGTAATACAAAAGTATGAGAAGAAAATCTTAAGAAGAAACAAAGTATTTATTTAGTAAGATACAAACTACAACAAAATTCACAATTAACAGAGGAGAAAAGAAGTTTATTAAATATTAATTTGTGTATGGATAAACAAGAAGAGAGAGGCCAAAAAAAGATAAATGGATTATGGTTTGAGCGATATATAGGAAGTAACCGATGGCGTGACGGCTGTCAGAGGATTGAACCCTGAAGAACGTTTCGGACCGACCTCAAGCAGGCAACATGGGACAGGGTCAGGAAAATGATGACTTCGTAAACCGGATATCAAGGAAAGTAATATATATTTCGACAGATTTTTATGTATAACTTTTCGCATAGTAGATAGTTATAAGCAGCGGCACAAAATAGAAATTAGGAAAAGAAAGAATTAATTAGCATAAAGACGTAACTTGGTAAGGTACTTCCCCGTTTTGAGACATCTCGTTTTTCGTTGATCGTGAAAACACAATTACAAAGTAAGTAACTTTTTCTGCGATTAATTTGTTTATTTTTCTAAAAAGACACGTTAGTTAAATAAAATGAAAATTTAAATTTAATTAATATTTTATTATAGTTCTTTGTTTTGTTTTGTGCAAGGAACATCACAGTAATATATCTTATACATCAGAATAACCTATGCCCGCGGCTTCGCTCCCGTTAATTGCCTACCCTACCCTATTTACCAAACATTTTTTTTTTATGGTCATACTTCCGCAGAGAATCTTAACACCACCATTTAGAAAATGTCTTCAAATACACAACGCCTATAAATAATGTATCGAATATGGAGTTCAACTGAACACTTCTTGAACACTTTAAATTCATATTTATCTTTTGATAGAGTAAACCGATTGTGATGAAACAAAAACTAAGTAACACTTCAAGTTACATACAAGTTTAAGTATAAAAATTATCTTCATTGGTTTGGTGCATTGTATATTAGTACATTTCATATAGTACATGAAAAAATGCTTGAAATGGGTTCTATCCTTTAGCACTATTTTTTTGGAAATATTTTCGATATATATAACGACTTTTTACAGATTCATTATATGTATAGAATAGATTGGGAAAATTACAGTCGCTAATAGCTGTTACCTGACCTACCACAAAAACGAACGAATTTGAACCCTCTGCCTGTAACATTAAGGGTTATTTAATTTGTATGAGTTGATAAAACAGTATTGTAAAGATTATCTACCCTAACCATACGTGTTAAAGATCAAAGTCGCATAACTGTATTCTATAATATTTGCCTACCTTGAACAAGTCGTTCTAGTTCGATAAGCTCGTACGTATCGAATAATACTTAATCTACTGTTAATTGCAGAAGGTTCAAAATCGTCTAACATTTAGTGGGTCAGCCAACGGCAGGGTGGGTCAGGTAAAAGCTATTACCAACTGTCCAAATATCACGTGGTCCACCCACGTGCCGGGGACAGCAGCTAGTAGTTAAATAAAATATTTGAAAACCTCCTCCCAACCGCACCTACACAAATGTAAAGAAACGATTACTCATGTGGTTGTGGGCCAAAACAAGTGCATTCTCTGTTTTTCCTTTAGTCCGATAGCACGGCAATTCCACACGACCGGAGAGAGGTCGACGCAGATCCAACAGTTTTATGGTAGGTATGTGCTTACCGCAACCAGCAATCATTGCGCGATTAAAAGCTTTATGTCATAAAAGTCGGCATTACCTACCCAGTATAGGTAGGTCCTACACAATCGTTTGCTAATGGCTCGCTATTTGTCAAATGCACTTATTTCTGAAAACACCGCCAACACTCTAAAACTTTCGTATTGGAGAGCAATTATTGCGCAAAGATCACTATCGTTTTGCTCTTGCAAGATATGTAATGAGCCTACGGGCACGGTCATGATATCTAACAGTCTACAGTGTGACTTGGCCCTATCCTTGAAATAAGTGCCTACAAGCGCGCGTCCCGTAAACACGCTATAGAGCTGCCCGCCTCTACCTATTTAAGTTTCATTCTAGTTTTGTGATTGTAAATATTACAGTTTATATTATATCTTCTTATTTTAAATCTTACTAGGTAGGTACCTACCGTTTACTACTATCATAGGTAATCATTGAAAAATTATGTTTCGTCTAATACAATAATATATGTAAGAATCTAAGTAGGTATATAATAAGTAAGTAGATAGCCTAGCCTAGGAAACTACCTACTAGTATTTTATAACGCGAGCGTAGTTAGGCATAGCACGCACAGCGATTTTCATTCGCGCGAATTTTTTTCCGCGCGAATTTTTTAGTACTATTTGGGCGCGATTTTTTTTCCGCAGTGCGTGCAGCTTCATACATTTCCATACGACACAAAATGCGCGGAAAAAAAATCGCAGTGCGTGCCATGCCTTAGGTCACTTGTGTGTCACTTTATCCACTTATTTATTTATTAATCTAGGTATTTTACTCGGTGGAAAAAGCGAAATACTTATCTAATTTAAAAAGAAGCAAATTACGTACTAGTAGGTTAGGTATAAACATTTTTTTATAGTATTGCCTTTCGGAGGTTCCAGGTAAGTAATTTAAAAAATGTTGTCTCTGGGTGCGGACTCACAACTTATCTTCAAAAATCAGCCTGTCTTATACCTACTGATGAGAAAATATCAACTGTTTACAGCGTCAAGCTAATTTATTTTACTGGCAGATAACATATTATTATGTTTCACTCTCGGGAGTTCCGAGTTACGGATCAGTAATAACAATTCTAAGGTTAATCGATAATTAACTTATCATCAACTTTTTTAGAAGAATTCAAACAACCAAAAGCAGCACAATATAGTCTAGAATTGCTTTCTGCCATACTGAATAAGTAAGTATTTGTACATAATTCAATCAATTATTCACAAATCACACTCTTACTGCTTACAAAACCATCACACCAGTGACTGTTTGCGACTGTAGTTTATCGAGTGTTGGCTGAACTCAAGACGCGTAGGTATGATTCGCGTTGTGATCGTTTGTATGAAGATATAATACTGTTAAATATCATTACCGTGCTGCGGGTCTGCTACGGAGAAATCTATATCTAAACAAATAAATACAATTTAAGTGGATCTGTGTGAAATATCAAAATAACAACGATTTATTGAATGCATGTGAGTACATAGTATATACGGTACTAATAACCTTTACGCAATTTTTCTGATTTTTGTCTTTTGTCTGCCTATCTGTTTATCTTTTTATTTCAGGTAGTCTCCGAAACGGCTGGACCGATTTTTACGGGGCTTTCACTGGTAGATAGCTGATATTGTATGGAGTAACATATGCTTACTGTATACTTTTATTACGGCAAAATTCATTGTTATGAAGTAAAATTATCCGAGGTTTATCCCATCACAAGTATCTTCGGATTACTTTCTGGGAAGCCCCGTCAACTGAATTGTATAGATTTAAGATAATAAACACATTTTTTTTTTTTTTTTTAATTAAAAAATAAAATAAAGACATTACGAGTTTGCTGCGGGGAACAGCTAGTTCCTAATACAAAAACCAAAAATCTTTGCTCGGCCTGGAAGTTGAACCCAAGAACCGAAGCTAAGTAACAACGGGGCAGAACAGGAAAAACGCCTGTGGTACTGTTCCTTGTCCAGTACTACGATAAATAAAACAACTGTTCTTTACATATACGAGTGTCACCAACGCCTGAACCAGGTCGGTACTCATAATAAAGTAACCATTCAATAGATCAAGGGGCACAGCGATTCTTGAGGTAATGATGCAGCGGATGAGCTGGCCCGAAGAGGCTCCAGTATGGCGGCGGTGGGCCCAGAACCCATCGTGCCACTACCCTTCGGTTACCCCCGCAATCTGGTAAGGAAACGCACCAAAGAACAACACCAAAAATTCTAGAATGACCACAGCGAGTGCAGGCAGGCCAAGGAGGCATTTCCTTCTTTAGATGGCCGTTTTACGCAGAAAGCACTGAGACTGACTTAACCACAGTTACGTGCAGTCACAACCATAACGACTGGCCATGGGACTTTTAACAAGCATCTTTTTGTCTTAACAGAACCCATGGCCAGCATGGCAAGGGATCACGGACAGCCTACTGTGCAGAGCATGCATGGAGAAGGACGAGACAGCAGCACACCTGCTCCTAAGCTGCCCAGTAATCTCTGGTTACAGAGCCAAATTCCTCGGTGACCCAGGTACCAATATCAATATCAGGTACCAGTAACAGGTACCAATATCGATATCAGGTATCAGGTACCAGTATCGATAGTGTTTGTAATAATATCAATAAATTCGTATACGCTCTTAGACGGATTAAAAATCTCACAAACATTAAAACAGCTGTAATGTCCTATCGTGCATATGTAGAGTCCTTGCTGCGATATGGACTAATTGTATGGGGTAATAGTACCAACCATAACAGAGCATTTATCGCTCAAAAGAAATGTGTTCGAGCTATTCAGCGTATTCCACCGGACCTATCTTGTCGACCAATATTTAAAAAACTCGGTTTGCTACCACTACCCTCACTATAAGAAAGAAAGAAAGAAAAGAAAAGAAAGAAAACACATTTATTTGACACAAGCCAGAGCACACAAAATACATAAAAAAAAAAAAAAGATAACTTAGACTAAACAACAATAATATTTAAAAAAAACGAAAACAATATATTAGTAACATTGTGTGTCCCACGGCTGCGCCAAACAGGACCAGTTCAGCATAATGTCGGGCAACTAGTACTATATCTATATGAAACAGATATGTTTGTACGGAAACACAAATATCTTTTCCAAACAGCAGCAGATGTTCTAGCTCTAGGAATCGGCGTGACAAATTTAGACTTGTTTTAGATGAAACCCCTCGATTAAAAAAATATAGTAAAAGCTGTTTAGCTATGGCTGCACATATATAACAAATTACCATGTAAACTTAAAACACTAAATAGCAGACTGTTTAAAATTCACTTGTTTAAATGGCTAAATGATAATATTTTTTAAAACATTAAGGAATACTTTGAACATAAGTTGTGTTAATCATTTTGCATGCTTTAGTCTTGAGTAAAACATGTATGATCTCACCCTAACCTCATGTAACACCTTTGTATACCATGTTTTATGCAATAAAAATAAATAAATACCGTACAGGGGATAGTTGGCAACACCATGGCGCTGTTGGCTTTCCTCGAGGAACTGGGGTGGATCGAGTGACAAAGACGAAACCCACCCGTACGGAAAATACGCGCTTTGACGTGTAGTTGCGGACACCAGCCCGTCTTAAAGTAACTTACCTATACAAATAACCGATGAGAGAAGTTTAGTACAAAAATCAAAATGTTTTATACAAAACTAAAAATGAGTGTAATTTAAAGTTAACCCCTTTAAATAAAAAAAAAAAGTTGGAGTGGTTAGTCTGTATCACTACACTACGGTTATTTCTTTGCATGAAAACGATTGAGCTATGTCGTTGCGAACGTCAACGAAGTAACGGGCCCGTCCCAAAGTACTCCGGAACTTCGGCGTCGGAGTGAACCCTACTCCGTAATTATGAAATTTTTCGGACGGGTAAAAACACATCGGGAGTAGGTGCAACTGACAAATTGCGTAATTCATTAGTAGTTCAGGCCCCGAACGAATCATGCGTCCGTATGTAATACGGAGTAGGAAACGCCCGTAACGAAGGCCAAAAAAACGGACTCCGTTCTTAGGAAGTAGACCCCCTGGGTTCGATAAAAAACGAATAAGAAGATTTTACCGAAATTTGAAACTATTGGTTAGCATATTAACTTTTTTTTTATTGTTTGAGTTAACTACGGATACAAAAACTGGGCCAAACAGTACTCCAAAAGCCGCTCAACGATGCATCAATAATTCTTGTAACCTTTGCCGTTGCAAAATAAATGCAAAATTGTGTGGTCGCGCAGAGTGATTTTCAAGGTTATTTGTCTCCGCTCGATGACGTAAGCACATGATAGTGTAATTGCACTAACAGACAAGTTGCAGTAGTCTTTTTTTTAGAATATTAACAAACTATTTAATCTCGAGATATCTAGATAATTGGTTTTGGAGACATAAATATCATTTTATTGGAAACTTTGGCAGGATCATAGTTTAAGAGTCTTTTTTAAATCGTTTTTGCATTAAAATAATAAGAGCTTACTTGCCTGTTTTATATCCAGCACATAACACGACACAGCAGGTAACCAATACAAGGAATCTGAACATCTTGAAGTCTCAACGAGTTCTGAGGTCTTACAAACAAGCAGGTTCATTGCTCATGCCCTTTATATTATTTTTAGGGTTCCCTTATCAAATAAATTGTTGACTTTAATTTTACGTAATTATTTTATTCACGCGTGTTTTTACTGATAAGATGCAATATGACCTCTTGGATAAACTCTTGATGTGTTTTTAAACGAGGTAGGTAAATACTTTATAGTAAGGTAGGTAATACTTTAGTTTCCTTTTGTTTTGTGCACTCTTGATCGTTGATACGGTTTTATGGACAGCAGTTCCTTTTTTGTGTTATAATTTTAATTGGGTACTTTTACGAACTGCCTAAATTAATTTAATTAAATAACATGTTCATATTCTGTTTATGAAATAATGTGATCCCACAAACATTGTTTTATCTGAAACAATTAAGTGAATCTTAATGTAGTAACCGTGATCTAAATAGGCTTCTATTCCTATATTAATAAATCCTGAATAAAACTTATGAAACCAAATACCTATTTTTATTTTTAATACTATGCATTCTTGAGTATTATTTATGGCATAACTTTATTCGAGGCCTATGTCCAGCAGTAGACGTCTTTCGGCTGATATGATGATGAACTTTATTCGAGTCAGATTGATAGCAACTCGCTTCGCGCTTTGAATAAACTAAGTATCTACACCTCTAAATTCCAGGAATGCAGGCGTTATTGTGATATTTATTCCTCATTTATTATGCTCGTATCAAGGGAAGCAGGAAACTGATTATGAACGTTCTTTGTATAATAACACGTACGGAACTCAAGGTAATAAACTCCTACGTTTTACTTTATTTTTATTTCAAGTTTATCCAGGTAGAGTTTAGAGCAGGTTCTGATATAAATAAATGGTAGGGTACCCATAAGAATGTAATGCCACTAGGTAGGTATTTTTAACCGACTTCAAAAAACAGAGGAGGTTCTCAATTCGTCAATTTTTTTTTATGTCTGTTCCCCGATTACTCAAAGAAGCCTTTACCGATTACAAAAAATCTTCTTTTGTTTTGAAGGGTATACTTCCTAGTTGGTCCCATAGTCATCAGGTCTGGATCTGATAATGAGATCCTAGAGAAATCGAGGGAACTCCTCAAATATTATAGGCATACATATAGTGATTTTGGTATTTTCGTCAACAATGCAATCATTTGCACTCAGAAAGTATAATTTGGTAAAGTGGAACTGATGAAGAAGACCACAGATGGTCACTGGAACCTAAATGCTAAGTATGTCACGGGCATAAAATATCTCGAATAGTGAACCGACTATGATGACGCAAATATTTACAAATGAATGGTACTGATGAAAATGGTACCATTCTGATGATGAAGCCGGAAGGTAGGCACTGGAACTCTGAAATAAAACAATGTATCCTAGTAGTGCTTGGACTTATTGGAATCGTCATGCGATGTACTTTGGCCATGACTGATTATCATGTTAATTGGAGATACCTACCAAAACTAAAAAGAGAAAAATAAAAAACATTTTAACAAAAAATCAAACCGACTTAGAGAACAAAAAAACTACAAAGCAAAAAATAACTTTCTTTTCCGAAGTCGGTGACGAAAAACTGAAAAAAATGGGTATAAAAGACACTTCGGAAAAGAAAGTTATTTTTTGCTTCGTAGTTTTTTTTTCTGTAAGTCGGTTTGATTTTTTGTTAAAAAGGTTTTTAAAACCCACATTACGAATGTTCAAGACTGGTTTTTGCAATATTAAAAAACAAAATAGTCTGAGCTGCCTTTGAATGCTTTGCAACTTTCTGAATGCTCAACGCGATTCAATTTATATCACTCCGATGAGCGATATTGCAAATAATGAACAATTTCAAATACAATTCCGTCGAATAGCCCCGAACTGACACGCTTGAAGAAGTACGTGCTTTGATTTTTAATTTCGTAGACTAAACTTTCGTAGACATTTGGGGGTTGAAAATGACGTACATGGAATGTGACCTACTTGGAATCTGACGTTCATTACCGCTTTCGAAATTTGATTATCGTTACACTAGCGGACGCCTCGTGGTTTCACCCGCATTGTTCCCGTTCCCGTGGGAATACAGGGATAAAAAGTAGCCTTTGTCACCCGGGGATAGTGTAGCTTCCCGACGGTGAAAGAATTTTTGAACACGGTCCAGTAGTTTTAAGTTTATTCGTTACATACTAAAATACAAATCTTTCCTCTTTATAATATTATATATATAGTATTATAGTATAGATCACTGACCTCTATTATACAAATACGCTGGACTAAACATACTATATGAAATGACAGTTGATTTTTGTGCTGATTCAAAGCGCCCCGCTCAAGGTTCTCAGGAACTAAAATTGACACATTTAGAGATAGGTTAATACCGATATTTCTCAAAATTAGGTAATACTAATATATTCGCCTGGAAATATTATAATATTGTAACTAATATAACAGTTTTAGTGATATTTTTAAATTATACTAATATCAAAATAGTAGACTTGGCAAGGCGTATCACTCATCTACTGTATTGACTTCTCGTAGTATGTTGGAACTAAATATCTCATATTGGTATTGGTGATGAATGTTATATGAATGCCTAATAATCAGTAATAATATGCCTTTGTTCGCATAAGGACAGATTCTCATAAAGACAGATTAGCAGAAGGACAGATTCTCATAAGGACAGTTTCGCATAAAGAGAGAAAGTACAGATCCGCACACTATTTTAGGCCCTTAACACTGTCACCGCCACGCATATATACAATTTTCCAAAGCAGTGTGATTATGAAATAGGTACTATTCAAGCTATCAAGTTAACATATCCTGAGTACTAAAAGGTTGCTACTATCATTTTATAAATGCAATTTGGCAGAAGTCAAAAGTTAATTGATTCAGTTCTTCTAAACAGGGTCGTCAATACACTCAACTTTTCTGCCTATTAGCACAATTGCCAGCAACGCTTATACCGGTGGCGTACCGGAGTTGTTAATGCGAGCTAGGCCCTAGTATTGAGGAAAGCTTATCTTTTAAGACTATTTCAGTAAAAAGTGGATGAAATTCATTACCAGCGATATTTTTAATTGCTCAATAGCAATTAAAAATATCACTGGTAATGAATTTCATCCACTTTTTACTGACATGGCTTTCATGGTTCGAAATTAGGCAATGCCTAATTTCGAACCATGAAAGCCATCGAAAGATTAATTCTAAGATTCCTAAAAGACCACATTTATTTTATTTCATCACACTATTGAAAGAGGAAGCAAAACTGTCCGATCTAAAAATAGTCGGTGGTGGTCTATACTCGGAATTTTAATTCGATTCCAGATTTGACAATTTCAGTGTTGCAACGTTATGACAAGTACTAAATAGTGACGTTGCAAAATTATACGATATGGAAATGGAATATTTCCGGATCGATTCTTCTCGTTTATAATTTTACTCTCGTAAACTAAGTATATCAGGCAATTAAATATTTCTGAACCGATTATTTAGTTTTGACGATTAATTAACGATCTGAGACTTTTCTTTTATAATTGTGTGTGAAATAAATAAAAAATGTGATCATGAAGGAACATGACAAATAAAACAGATAGATGTATTATGGTAATAATTTATTTTATATATTGTCGCCGTCATCGCTATCGCTATCGCTGTCACTTTCTGTAACATTTATTATAAATGTGTCTGTGATATTGTCAATTAACATATCTAGCCAAAAAAAACCAACAAAATATCGATTCGTAATGAAATAAGATATTCGTGCAGTCACACTGGGAGAATGAAGCCGAATGACACGATAAACAAAATGGCGATAGCTGCACGAGCGCGCACGGGTTGCCAATACTGAAAACTATCGAGGCTCTTGTAGTATAAGTTTCGTTTTTAATATAAAAACAAAAATATTAACTTTTTATAAAATAGAGCAGCGATTACTAATTAATAAATAATTATTATGAATAATTACGTATTTATTTAAATAAAAATCAATAATTTAGTCTTTAATTGGCACACTGATGGCACACACACTGATTGTTTATCGATTTTTGTGATCATCACTACACTATTATATGTGGTATCATTATTTCACAAAATGACAGTAGCTAATGTCAAATCTGGAATCGAATTAAAATTCCGAGTATAATAAGCGGATTTAATTGTGCAAGAAAAGAAGGAAATGTGATATTTTGGTTGACAGTAAAATTGACAAAATTATTATGAATTTCGCAAACTATAAAATATCGGCCATAGAGTCAACGCCTCGCAATACTCAGAAGTGGAAAATGTGAACCGTATCAAACCTACAGTGACTAGACTTAAGAAAAGTATTTTTGAATGAATAGAATATAGTACCACGTATAGTACATTAATATAATTTTGTTTTGGTTTAGTTTGTAAAGTAAAAAAGTAAATAAATATATATATATATATGTATATTCTTTTCAACTTAACTGTACTTTGTCTTTATGCGAAACTGTCCTTATGAGAATCTGTCCTTCTGCTAATCTGTCTTTATGAGAATCTGTCCTTATGCGAACAAAGGATAATATGTTCAAGAGCAATGTGAATACATAGAGAGAAAATACTAAATTCTGGAATCATCATCATGATCATCCATAGCCCTACTTCGCCTACTGCTGAGCACAGGCCTCTCTCTTGTACCAATCACCACGTTCCTGTGCCTGGAATTAATTCTGGAATAATATCATGATAATTATAATTTTATTAACAAATGTTTTGAAGTCAAACAATTTATTATCTGCATCTAAAACAGAGTTGAAAACTGATATAAGAACTTCACCTTGCTGGAATGCGATGTCACCCTTATTTGCACCTTATCACTCCAGAGACAGGATCTCAGCGATGAGAGCGAGAAATAGGTCCGTTGTAAATGATTATCCATCTCATTTATTATTATTATTTTATAAATGATGTTCCCTTCACGAATCCGAAGGGTGCCAACCGAGTGAATCCGAACGATTGTAAGTATTAACTAACTATTGTACTTGAGCGAGGAGATACTTGCTCAAATATACTAGTTTTAAGGATAAGTTGTTGCCTATCCCCATATTTAAATCTCACTGATTTGACAGTAATGCGCTATAACTTTACTAGCACGCTATCCACTAGTTTATAGCTTGCAATCTGACTGAAAATAGTTTTCAGTTAACCTTAAATGAATCATAATAAAAATAACTGGGATGTTTTTTCTCTTACGTATTAAATTATTCTCACGATCGATAAAGCCCATAAAAGTATTTATTACCGAAGGCTGTGTCCCATCTCTTATATTAGTTCCATGGATTCTCATGTTAAGTCACGTTGCTATCAGCGCCAAAATGGCGAAAATCAAATGTCTTCATTTTGTCATCGATAATATGAAGTCCAGCGTACTTGTATGATAGAGGTCAGTGAGTATAGATATAGAAGTATAGATAAAAATAGTGTCGTATCCTGCCTGATCGAAAGTATATCAAAAATCGAAGTACATCGAAAATGGCACTATTGCACGCAAAAAATTACATTTGTTAAGAAACTAGCGGCCTTTTTAGCGGCCTACTCATTTATGTCAGACTTAATTTTATCGAACGCATTTATTTTATTGTTGTTTTCTTATTTATTACAATAAAAGTTTATGAACTATGTGTATTAACACTGTTATATTCAAATATATTGCGTTTATATTCATAAAGCGTTTATCTTTTTGCGTTTACCAATTAGTAAAATAAAATTGAGGAATCACGTCACATCGATTCGATGAATCAGTTAGGATTGAGCCTTACCTACAACACTATTCTCCGCGGTAGCAACATTTAAAAAAGATAAGGTCATTGGCAGCTGTCAGTTTAGTCTACGAAATAAAAAAATACAAATCTATATATAATATATAAAAATGTTATGTTGGTTCGTGTACGCTTCAAAAACTCAAAAGGTTCTGCACCGATCGAGCTGAAATTTTAGGATGATTTATAATCCGCATCAAGGATTGTTTTTATCTATATTTTTTTTTTGTTGCAGGGCATGCAGGGCAGGTAGGTAGGTAGCCAATTGACGGGAGCGAAGCCCCGGGGGTCAGCTAGTAACTTATAAAATATACGTAGGTAGATACAGTTAACCGCACGTCAATGGAGGCACTTGCACTAAGAAATCACCCAAACCCAGACAATAATTCTCCATAGAAAAGTCGAAATAAGAATCTGATAGTCAAATGTTAAAATTGTGTTTCATCATCATCATCATCATCATTTCAGCCGAAAGACGTCCACTGCTGGACATAGGCCTCCCCCAGAAATTGTGTTTAACACGGTTAAAATGTTTTTATAAATAATGCTGAAGGACAGTACGTCTTTTTTTCGTATTATACGAGTATGTAGGTAGGTAGATTCATTATGCACTACTTTTATCAATATCATCAAAGTTTACATATTTATTTATTATGTATGTTTACGTATTATGTATGTTTACAGAAGATTGTGCTTCTGAACCATATGTTTGCTTAATGATACAATTTATATTCAACTATAAATAGTATAAATGACCGGTCGAGCTTCTGTTTACGTCATAACGAGTTGAGTCGTCAAGATGTTAAGGTTTGTCGCATTTTCCTGTTGTGTTGTTTTGTGTGTCGGAGACCTACGTAAGTATAACAGCTTAACCTTTTTATATTAATTAACTATGATAGTTTTTTACAGTCAAGGAAACGCTTAATGGTTTATAACTTCAGTGCCCTTTTTTTTGTCTAGATTTTAGGCAAAGATAGCCGTTAAAAATCTCTTTCTCTACATTAAAAGATTATGGTCCGGTTTTTTACAAGCTTCTTATTCACTTGCAAAGTATGTATCTATGTGTGTTCGGGTCAAATCTTGCAACTGAATTTTAAAGCAGTTATCCTCAACCGATTAATATGGAAGTTTGCATAGACGTTTGGTTTGTATGGAATTAAAAAAAACCTTTTTTAATTGGAAAACTTATTTGAGTTAACAATGTGTCAATCCCTATTTTAATGTCATATTTTTACACATTTTCAGGTGAAATTAGAGTTTGACAAAATACTCAACTTATTTTTTTTCATGGTAAATGGTAAATGCCATTATTTATGTTACTTTCATTTTTCATAAAACACTTGAGTTTTTAAACCTGATATATATTTGATTACAAACAACAATGCATCAATGAATGAAAATAATAATAAAAGTGAAACAGTTTGATGTCATTGCCGCGTTCTACGGATTTATACATACGATCTTACGAGGGGAAATACCCTTTACCTGTGTGACTGAGTCAATATTGTACGATGTGACGTCATGCGATTATAGTTACTAACAACAATGTTTATACTAACATTAACATAAGACGATATTTACCATGTTTACTGTTCGTTGCGTCTAATGTTAATGTTACTGTTAGTGACCATGACAGTTTAAAACTTATATAACCATGTTTATGTTTATTTTCAATCGTTCGTTAGTAAAAAAAAAAAATGTCGAGGGCACAGATATTAAATCTAACTAGATGACGCGATTGTATGTAGTTCGCGTGACAACAGAAAATATATATACGGTCGAATTGAGAAACTTCCTCCTTTTTGGGAAGTCGGTTAAAAATATAGTAAAATTACGAGCAATGATCGTACTTTGAGCTGTTTCATGTAGCATTATCGACACCGAAAATCCACCGAAATCTAGAAAAATGCCTATTATGCCATAATGAGTTTGTGTTGTAAACAATTAACAGGAAAAAGTTGGCCGAAGCAATGGAAATATTTTCTTTCATAGGTAAGTAAATGTATGTGTGAATAAGTGGAACACTTGATTTTCATACAGATGGAGGCGTTACCTATCTAGTTAGATTTATGTCTGTGGTCGAGGAGATCATCCCCAAATACCGCATTTGTCAGGTTATCGCTTGCCGAGTTCCATGCTATGATTGGCCATAAATAAATATCGTTATTAGTAAGTATATGACGTCACGATGCAATGGTGTCTACTTGTCTTATCAGATACCTTAATTTATACATCTGTTTCCTCATGGGCCGCGTGGGTTTTCCATCTGTATATCTCGATCACTATTCTATAGGTATATATTTTTAATTTATTTTTCTTACCAACCAATAGTTT
This sequence comes from Orthosia cruda, assembly GCA_964057195.1. NCBI lineage: Eukaryota > Metazoa > Arthropoda > Insecta > Lepidoptera > Noctuidae > Orthosia > Orthosia cruda. The sequence goes on from OZ059831.1 coordinate 11,107,192, forward strand.
TCCTGTAGGTACCTGGAACAAATCTGGCCAACATAGACGGTAGAGTTAAAAGAATGAAGGAAAATATCGTGAGGATACCGGAATGTCTTTTCTTGGCGAACAAAACATTTTAACGACGTGACGTGTGATATTCAGCAACCGGCTCTGGGCCCTAGACAAAAATCAAAATCAAAATTTTTATTTTTTATTTTACATAGGCCTACATGGGCACTTATAAAACCTCGACAAAAGGTGTACGGTTCGGGTTGCTCGTTTCCTATGGAGAAGAATTGGCAAGAAACTGCATGGTTACTCTTTTAAAAAATGGTTTGGTTTTACAATATTTCCATGTTACAGCATTAGTACTATGGGGGGGCAAAGTAGGCCCGACAATAAGTCGTAAGAAACTAAAAAAAAGTTTATACAATATATAACAAAGTTAACAAATGTTAACTAACATCTAGAAGGCTAAAATGTTCACACATCCACAAAATAATCGGTAAAAGAATCTATACAAAGATAAAAAAAAAAATATAACAAGACTAAATTTAACATGTGGCACAAATGTTGTTATCAGTGCTGTAACTATTCTTTGAAAAGGGCTATAAAGATGATTGCGAACTATTGTAAATGTCCAATTAAAAGAAGAAAAAGAAAAAAAAATGAGATTGAGAATAGTTAGAGAGTAGTTAGTACCTACAGCCCACTCCCTCTCAGAGAGGAAGCTTAAGTCTCTGCATTATAGGTTTATTGTTACTAGCCTGTCAATCAATGCGCCACAACACCCGATCCTCTGCCTGCCATATCCAGTCTGTCTCAGCTACCTTATTTAGGTCGTCGCTCTAACTAGCTCAGGGTGTCCAACGCTATACTCTAGGTCTAGTTTGCTTCTTCGTCTATCCTCATCCTGCTTCGCTCCTTCGACAAACGGAGCCGGTCCACGGACACTTGCTAAATTAACCCGTATTTCTTTTTCATTTTTAGATTGTGCAAATAATCAAGAAATAAAATGCATGCAGCCGTGTCCTCCTCAGAAAACATGCCAAAATCGCAACATACAATTTAGCTGTTTGCAATCTGTTGAACCTTGTCACGACATTTGTGCCTGCAAGCCAGGACTCCTCAGGAATGCAGTAGGAGAGTGCATTACTAATGAAGAGTGTGGTAAGCAGCTTACTTAAATCCTATCGAGATATGGAACCAGAGGCCAAAACTGCCAAAAATGTAAGGTGGCCACGTGGAATTTCGATAGTTCTTGACATCCCATTTTTCTGTCATTTTTTTTCAATCGCTTTCGCATCGCTTTCATGTTGATCAGGACGATTAAACTGGTTCTTTGATCGGCTCATATGATCGTGAGCGACGGGTTCGATTTTCTACTAAAACTTGCCTACACATGGTTTTTCCGTCAGACAATTTTCTGCAGGTATTTGCAAATATCTAATAATATGTCTTCCAGTTAAATGACAATAAGCTGGGTCAGCCCACTGTTGCATTGGCAAATAATCTGGCTATTCACGAAATTTTCATAATTTTGCGCTATAAGACCCTCGTGTTCATCCTGCAACTTTCCTCATTTATAATTAATTTAAGGTCATTTTCTACTCCCTAAAAACTTAAGAAATAACCAAAAATTTTCAGAAAAGTGTGATGAAACCAAGAATAAATACTTTGAGTGTGGCCCTGCCTGCGACAATGAGTGTGCCACCCTTGACAAACAAAACAAGACGCACTGCCCGATCAAGAATATTGTGTGTAATCGCAAATGCTACTGTTTGGATGGATTCGCAAGAGATGATAAAGGAAAATGCATACCTGTAGAAAACTGCCGTATGTATTAAACATTAAGTTACTTATTTATTCGTGTCTCCTCGCATTGGCACGCCTTACAGCAATCACACCAACGGAGCAAAAATCATTCAGAATCAACAAACAAATTTTTCGAAGGAATTAAGTTCTTTTCTGATTAATTTTGTTGCGGGGTCCAAGACAGTTGAATCTTTTAGGGCTTCGTCGGGACTTGGCGCTTTTCTGGTGGTTGCCACTGTTTATTCTGACTTTCAAGAGTTGCAGTGGTTTGGAAAAGTGTGGCCCAGTAAAAAAAGTTCTATGCTGACTGGTTTATTCACATTTTTGGGGAGACAGCAGCAGCTGCTAAGGAGGTTTCTGGGTTCGAACCCCATGTTGGGTAATAGTGGCAATCCAAAACACAATGTCAGATTTAGTCGCTCACGTAATGGCTATTATGGGGTCGCTCTCCATTACCTATAGGGGACTTGGAACATAACAGACGAAATGTGATTGCACTTGCTAAACACTTCTGCAGTTAGATGTGTTAAAGAGTAGGTTGGCGATCAAAAATAAACGAAACTACGTATTAATTTATATTTTTATTCATTTGCAGCTATTAAAAATGTTGAGGCACCTAAAGAGGAAGCCCGAGTGCGGCGCAACACTGACTTAGCAGGTAAGCATTATTATGCACTTGGATAGAGATTTTAGAGATAATTAATATCATTTTATTATGGCTACCTTGTAGTACGTACTTCTCCTAGATACGAAGCCCTGGGTTTGATCCTTATTTCGGGCAAAGTATCATTGGATTTATCTTATTTGACTTTACTTGATTCTAGATTAAATTATACCCGGTTGACAGCCTGCAATAGACTCGCCCCCTCTCACATTTTTTATTTTATTTAAAATAATAACGTTGCCCCATACACCCTGTAACGTGAGTGCGTTTACAAACATATAAACTCACATACACAAAGCCAGAACAACTATCTGTAGGTCATACAAATATTTGTTCCGTGCGGGAATCGAACCCGCGACACGCAGCGCAGCAGTCAATCGCTCAATCACTGAGCCAACCGTGTTTCCATGGCATACATGGTGCAAACATTATAATGGTAGTTCTTAGGTAACTCTTCGGGCAATAGGCATGATAATAATATTATTTTATGACTAATAATCACAATACTCTCTCCAGAATCAATTTGTGAGGGTGAAAACGAAGTGCACACTGACTGCAAGAAGTCCTGTCCAACGAACACGTGCCTATCCCTCGTGGCTCGGTTCAAATGTGACAGCACGGAACCCTGCAAGAAGGGATGCGTGTGCAAGCCAGGATACCTGAAACAGCATCCAGACTCTCCCTGTATACCAATATGTCAGTGTGACCAGATGAAGCATTCTCCAGACTGTCTTAACAAAAGTTCTATTACCAAAGAATAGAATTAGATAGAATTAGAGCTTCAAACACGTTGAAGCGATTCCAAGAACGGGTCGTGAGGAGATGACAAAGACCAATTTCATAGCAATAATATCACGCATCCCGTGATATTAGGTTTAAGTAAATCTTTATATAATATTATTTACAGCAGAATGTCACAATATGGACTAATAAACAACAAAATAGTAGAGAGGAAGAACTCATTCGACATCAACAATTTGTCACATGGGAAAAGTGCCTTTTGGTCTGTGGCTTCAACAACGCTGGCAGCATTCATGCGCCTAAGTTCATGGGCTTCCAGTTCTCATTGAGTTTTTCGGGACATCACCAAACAGTTAGTCAACCGAAGAGTCTGAAGCTAAGGCCAGCCCTCTAGTCACGGGATGACGTGACTAGAAAGCCTTGTCTTCGGCCAAAGTATCAGCATTGCCATTCAACGTGGCAGTGCTACTAATGATAAAATGTATATTTTAAAACAATATACAAAAATTAATAAATTCATTTTAAATATATAAACTTTTGTTTTTCTATTACTCAATTTGAACTAGTGTTATGAAGAGGTACGATTGTTTATTTGTAGATTTTTTTTTATCTATAGGAAGTAGACACTGAGCTGATTAAGAAACTCTTTCACTGACAGAAATTTACGCAATCACTGAGGGCTTTTTATCACGGATGACGCATGAGGGATAAACCATGGGAGCGGCCGTGTCAAAGGGTTTTATTATCCCAAGAGAAGATTATAACAAGATGGAAAGCTAAAGATTATCTAAGTCAAATTATAAATTTTGGTTAACTGTTGTTATCCTTTGGTATTTGCCTATGACTTCCTTGGGGAAAGTTGTTCATTTACATGGGATGAAGCAGTTTTTAAAATAAGACCAAGCCTTTCCAGACCACACCTTTTCAGGTTGGGAGATTTTTATCGTACACCAGTTAGGCAAGCAAGATAGACAAACGTGTCTTAAAGTATTTTTTGTGATCTAGGGTAACGATCCAAGATCACAAAAATACTTTAAGTATTCAAATATAAAATAATAACCGAATGCTTAGTTTTCAAGTTTAAATATAACAAATTGATTGTGCCAAACGTAGTGCTTACTATTACGTACTGTCAGTATATTGTGTGACCGTTGCAAACAGACATACCTATTATAGTAGGTACAGTTCGATCACAGATATTTTATCTTTAACAACAACCTAAGCAGCAATCCACAAGCACATTCACATTCACCGTCGACCACATCATCGCTTTCCATCAGGTGAGATAGTGGTCAAGCGCGATCCTACAGAATATATAAAAAAACAACTTTATCGAAACAGGAATAAAGATCACTGTAACTTTGTCATTGATGCAAAAGCAGAAGGAAAATTACTGTAAACGGAATGTAGTTGATCCCGGCATCCGGCAAGTTCGTCAAGCTAGGGAAGCGCCCTTCCGCGGCTTGGACGGGTTCGCTACTGTCTGATGACGGACGCGGTGGGGCCGCAGGTGAGAAGGAGTGTCAGTATAGGGTTTGCCGCTATCCCTATCCCCTGCGGCCGAAAAATAGTAGGTGGCGGGGCTGACATGACCCGTCACAGGAAGACCAAGGGTACCATACACGGGGTCATCTGGCGCCGATATGCTGGTTTGGTCCCTGGGGTGGTCACGGCGTGCAACGTGTTCTGGTGCGCCGGTGATGAGGGGTGCTCCCCGGTGAAGGGTCCGATGACGTTCAGCCGCGGCGGGTTTTGCGGTGAGTGGCAACGCGTGCCCGTGTTCCCGCCATAAGCGGCACAGGAGAACTCCGTGGAGTATTAGTGGTTTGAATCCCACATAACTGCACTATCTCCCAGTGGTAGTGCAGTATGCATGAGCATTACTAAACGCAAAAAAACCCCAGGGACCAAATCTGCATATGGGCGCCAGATGACCCCGTGTATTGCACCCTTGGCCCTCCTGTTGCGGGTCAGGACAGTGGCCCCGCCATCTACCATTTTTCAGCCGCAGAGGATAGAGAAAGTGGTCAGCGCTATACAGACAATCCTCCTCCCCTGCGGCCCCACCGTGTCCGCCATCATTCGGTGGTGACTCCGTGCAGGCCGCGGAGGATAGGGAGAGCGGCACACCGTAATACCGGCACTCCCCTCCCGCCACGGCCTCTAATTTTCAGCCGCGATGCCTCCTATACCACATCGTGGCCCGCCTCAGTTGCGATGGCGGCCAAGTGGCACCGCAATCTAATTTTGGCTACTACGACGTCGGCTTATTGGCAAAAGCCCTGACGAGCGGCCCCTCCTCGGTTTCCTCTTCGCTTCACCGTGGGGGTCTAAACCACGGCTACTGACCCCCAGCGTAGAAAATGCGGGAGGAATCCCACCATGGGGGGAGCACTGGTACAACCTGGGCTAAGTTTACCCCGTACCCGTTTGACGTTGAGTTTTGGGACACGCCGTATTGCCGATGTTCTATCTACTAACGATGACGTACGATTCAAGTAACAAGCTACGGCTTCAGCAGCGGTGTGGTGGGAGTGCAGCGTGTGACGGCGCAGCTACACCATACACTAGATTTCCACCGCGACTTTGCGCACTTTGCTTTATTCCATAGAAACCAATCTCACCAAAAAAAAATATCACCTCTTCACATTTACATATTCGTCACGAACTAAAAAAATTACAACCTCTATTTTAATTATGAACTAAGCTTTTATATTAAAAAAAACTTTTTTTACACAGACTTTAATATTGAAAAATGCATTGTCACGAGAAATAAACGTGTGTAAAATTTCTGTTGAATCGGACACTGGGAAGTGGGTCTATTTTTACTTGCAAGGCTGCGGGCGTCCGGTGGATGCAAAACGCACAGGACCGATCAGAGTGGCGACGCTTGGCGGAGGCCTATGTCCAGCAGTGGACGTCTTTCGGCTGAAATGATGATGATGATGATGACGTTTATTAAAATATATACAATTGAATATTTTATACCCCAACATTTACAAAAAAAATTGTTTGTAGGTACGCTAGCATTCTTTGTCGATTGTTGTTTACTCCGTCTAACAAAATTTTCAGTATAAGTTTGATAATTGTGATTATAATTTATATTTAAAATTTGTAGGTATGTGTATTAATCTACAACCATACAGTTTATTTACGTAAGGCATGTAAACTTCACTATGTAAAGATAGACAGGTAGAATTTGTACAATTATCGCACACAAATTTTAGTTGTTTATTTACACTATTATGAAGGGTACAGGCAAAGAACAGGGAATATCACAAGTTTTAATTTTTCTATTTTTTCTTGGCATGCAAATGTTTATCTATGGTAGTATTATTCCCAATCACTAACTTTAAAAAAAAGTTAACGTAAGGCGTCAAAAAGACATTTTTGTTTATGGCCGAAGCGAAAAGAACCGGGCATGTCCATGACATCCCGGTACATACCGGTAAAGAAGTGGATAAAAATTACATACTTCTAAACTTTTAACAGCATTTTTCTCAAAATCTTTTTTTTAGTACTTTCCCTGCTTTTGCCTGTACCCTTCGATTTTACATTCAGAGAGTTAAGGTCTATCCACACATATCAGGGCCGTGCCCGGGACGTGGACGGACCGTGCCCCGTCAGGGGCTCAAAAAAATATCGTTGTGTACATTTTATATGAACTCATTCACACACTTCCGTGCACGGGGCGTGCACGGGCCAGTGACGAAGCTTCGATGATTGGGCCTGGCCCTGTCACGTCCCTGATATGTGTGGATCGACCTTTATGCTTGTAAATTTGACCTACCAAAACATTAGTGGATTTTAATTGACATAAACTATAATATAGATATGTTAGATATTCATAGGATTGCTATCATTTGAGCCAGCTAATATTATAACAAAATCGGTTTGAAAAATAATATATCACGGGAATTTAACGCGATGATTTCGATTGTTTATTTACCTATTTCATCCGACGTTTCGGCCGTGTTGCAACGACCGTGTCGACCGTCCCGGGTAGACTGGTGTCTCAGTGTACTGGCTCCGTTAGGTGTTTGGTTTTTCAATTATGAAACGCGAAAGTTTTAATGTTAAAATCGGTTTTACTAAAGTTTTTACACATACTTGCACATGATTTAAAAACTGATCTGTAGTTGCATCTTGCTTAATAAATGACGTCACGATGAACTTTGACCCCAATTAGTACTGCAAGATTTTACGAACACCATATCCAGTTTGATCAGGGAAGATCATTACTCTTTGTGTAGCTTCTTTTTGCGAATGAGTTTATGATATAATGGTCGACTGCTGATTTTCAGCAGGAGTACATTCAATATTAGAATCTGTCTTCGATGTGGGAATAGTCTCATCAACATATTGCGAATCACGGATTGAGTTGACCGGCAGGTTTATTACGTATGTTTTGCAAGAGCAAAACGATATCAATCAAACATTTTATGTCATAAAAGTCGGAATTACCTGCAGAGTAGGTATGGTGGGTCCTACACAATCGTTTGCTAATCGCTCGCTGTTTGTCAAATGCATTTATTTAATAAAAACCGCCAACAACTCTACAACTTCTGTATGGAAGAGCAATTATTGCGCAAAAGTCGCTATCGTTTTGCTTTTGCAAAAGATACGTAATAAGCCTGCCGAAGTGTGAATGAACTATAGATCACATCTTTCGGCGACTTTGCCTCCAAGTTTCCCTCAGTAATACGTCCAGATAAGGCTGAATTAAATAAATTGTCGCAGCTACCGGTAGCGTTCTGTGCCAGTAGACAGTATTAGGTGGATAAATAGTAACCTTAGGAGAGGGTTTTATTTTTTTAGGCAGCGAAAAACAGCTTGTCCTTATTAAATTTAAATGGCGTAATGACTTTGGTGTCATGCTTTTTCTCTCCAATAAGTTTACTTTCTTATATGTTTCATAATCATGAAATACCACCAAAATCAAAATCAATTTTTTTATTTCACATAGGCCTACATGGGCACTTATAAAACGTCAACAAAAGGTGCACGGTTCGGGTTGGTCGTTTCCTATGGAGAAGAACCGGCAAGAAACTCCATGGTTACTCTTTTAAAAATGGTTTGGTTTTACAATATTTCCATGTTACAGCATTAGTACTTAGATATGGGGGGACAACGTAGGCCCGTCTTATGACAATAAGTCGTAAGAAACTAAAAAAATAAAATAAAAAGATTATATATTATATAAAAAAAGTTAACAAATGTTAACTAGCATCTAGAAGGCCTACAATGATGTTCACACATTCACAAAACAATCGGTAAAAGAATCTATACAAAGGTAAAAATAAATAAAAATAAGTATAACAATACTAAATTTAACATGTGGCACAAATGTTGTTATCAGTGCTGTAACTATTCTTAGCAAAGGGCTATAAAGATGATTGAAAACCAGTGTAAAAAGTCTAATTAAAAGAAGGAAAGAAAAAATGAGATTGAGAATAGTTAGAGACATCCACATATTTGTGCCGTTTACAAGTTACCAGGGAAGCTGCATGCGCAGAAGGAGCTAAGGCCAAATGTTTTTATCTTCAACGTAGTCCTTGATTTTATAATATGCTTTTTTAACAAGGATACGTTTGATGTAGTTTTTGAACTTTCCATCGGTCAGTTCTATAACTGACTTTGGCAACTTGTTATAAAAGCGTATACTGTTTACAAGAAAAGACTGCTAGTTTTCGTTAATCTGAATTTGGGTATTACAATTTCGTGCTTACTGCGTGTATTTAAATTATGGAAGTCGCTTCTAGTTTTGAAAAGCCCTCGATTTTTACGGACATACAAAATACATTCCAAAATATAAAGTGAAGGTAGAGTCAGTATATCGATCTCTTTAAATTTTTCTCTGAGGGACTCGCGAGGACCCATTTTATAGATTGCGCGGATTGCCCTCTTTTGTAGGATGAAAATTGAGTCAACGTCTGCTGCTGATCCCCACAGCAGAATGCCATAAGACATAATACTGTGGAAATAAGCATAGTATACTAACCTAGCTGTAGCTACATCGGTTAGCTGCCTTATTTTCCTTACTGCATATGCAGCCGAACTTAACCTACCCGAAAGAGTTCTAATGTGCGCGCCCCACTGCAATTTTGAATCGATAGTAATCCCTAAGAATACAGTTTCCGTTATAACTTCAAGATTTTTGCCGTCAAGATTTAAGTTTAGGTCATGTTGTGGTACATTTGGTAAAGAGAACTTTAGACATTTTGTTTTTTTCGCATTCAGTAAAAGATTGTTAGCTGCGAACCATTTTGAGCCATTCTATGAAATGGTCGGCCACATCATGAAGTGGTCTATTCTCAGATCTGGCTACGACATATATGAACCGTGTACACATGGTATCTAGGGAATGTACAAATACGTCTGCGGAATAAAATTTAAATAAATTAAAACATTTGTTCTATGGTAATTTGTAGCCTAATTACAAATGTTCAGGTTATCAAAGGAAGTCATGGTTATAATATAATGCACTTTTGTTGAACAGAATAAGGTGTACTTTTGTACGAATGAGATAATGAGGAATCGGTCTGTGCACATCGACACACTGTGGTTTGACTATAACATGATTGTTAGTCAAAAGTCTATTCTCTACTGAAAATTTTTCTTACCTTGTAGGTAGGCCTTATTCAATAAGTTATCTACTTTGGGTTTCATGTTAATAACACTGTGTGTGCGGATTAGACGCCCAAGACGAAGGCGAGGCCGTTATGGAGCCTGCAAAGTCAAATTAATGTCAAATATAAACGACGATTTTCAATTCACTTATTTTAAAAAATCAATAAAATTTCATAAATAGATGAGTAGGTCATCACCTGTGAACGAAAAAACATCATTTTCGTAGGGGCTGCATAAGTGAATAAGTGGGGGCTAGCCATCATCATATCCGCACGAGTGTGAAATACACTTCTTATCGTGTCTAAAAGCAGTGGAGTAGGAGCGGTTTTCGAGTAAGTTTGTTGAAAAAGAATTTTTGTCCCGCTAATATGTTCTAGTCTAGACAAACCATAGCGAACAACTTCATTTGAATTTGACAAACATATATTTTTATGTCGTTTTTTAGCTGCAGTATGCATGAAGATAAAACTAATTGTGTGTTGAAAAGTGGCACAGAGAACTACTATAAAAACTAACCGTCTAGTCTCCTTTTATTTCAAACGAGTTGAATCATCAAGATGTTGATTTGTATCGTGTTATTGTCCTGTTGTGTTGTGTTGAGTGTCGCAGGTAAGTGCTTATAAATTACGTTATTAATTATATTGTATTGTCATATGATTTTTATAGTTTTCAAAAAAAAGCTTCGTTCAAAAAAAACTTTAACGAAATGTTATCAAAGAGATGACAAAAAATAGCAAAGTATAGGCACAGTATAAGGAAGGAAGGGAGGTTTATCCTGTGATGTGGTACACTAAGGGCTATAATTCATTAATATAAAACTTACTAATGAATTAAGACATTCAAATCTTTTAACATCATTACAGATCCTATAAACTGTACACGGCCGAACGAAGAATACCAATGTGGGAGTGCATGCCAAACCGAATGTGCCACTCTTGGGGAGCGTTGTCCCGTAGACAATGTCCGCTGTAATGATGCGTGCTACTGCATACAGGAATATGTAAGAAACAGCACAGGAAATTGCATCCCTATTTCAGAATGCGAAAGGTAAGATGTGTGTGTACGCTCAATAATATTCATAAGGTTATAAATAAGATCGAGATGCCTCGAAAGTTACTGCTAGAGACGGCATTGTCAAAACTTTCCGTACAAACCAGCGTGTCAGTGAGTGTCACCGTTTACTCATAGAAATGGACGTGAACCCCCTTTTTGTTTTGTTTGGTTTGGGAGATCATCCAATGACTTCTTCTGCTCTGGGTGAAGCGGAAGGGCGTGTCAGACTTTTACTGACTAAAACCCACACGTGTTCCTTCAGTCGCTTGTGCCAGGGCCGCGGTAACTCTCTTTCAATTTCATCCGCGACCCAGACAGACATCGGCCCTAGCGGACTCCGACAGTTTTTGCTGACATCTATTTGATGCGCGCGTGGAACACTACGCGCCGTCGACTCGGGTATGTTCCTTATCGGAAGGCGAGCTACCCATTACTCGCCGTCCGCAAGCCCGCGCCTACTGTGGCCGGGAATCGGCTTGCGACTCCCGACGCCCAGGGTATCTTCTGCGGTGGCTAGAGGCGTGAGGGCGTCTCATTTGCGTCTCCCTCATGCGTCCTGCCTCCTCCTTCGCGAGCATTACTGCTTCCCAGAAGGAAGTGACAGCTTCGACGTGGACCCCCATAATTGAGTAAGTTTAAAGAATGGCCCACGTACCCTTTGCTTGCATTCATTGCTTCATATGTTTAAAAACCATCTACTCAATACGTAGCGTAAAACAGTCAAAATGAAAGGGAAAGTACGTGCTTCGATTCCGACTATGGTTATGAAAGCTGAAATTTGTGCTCAGCGTAATTGCGCGGCCATGAATACCACGGATACTTAATTGCTTACACCGACGTGGCTTGTTATTTGGTAATTAGGTTCTCAATTTTTTTGCCAGTTACCAATAGGTAAAATAAATATTTTTCCCTCGATTTCATCAGCGTGTTTTTAGAATTTCTCTTTCCATACAAACTATCTTTTAAGGGATTATTTTTACAAAAATAGTATATCTTGTCCTTCCGCAGGATCCAAACTAAGCATTTAATTAAAATTGGATGAACAGTTTAGGTGTAGAACCGTAACAGACAGATTTTCACATTATTATATAACTATAAATCATTGGAAGGATGCATGTTACTAAATAATGTTTGTAAAATGTCATAAAGTTACAAACCTATACTGTATCTACTTGACTATAATTGTTTAATTAAACTATTACCTACAGAATGAAGTATAGTGTAGGTTGAAAATAACCCTCATTTGTTCATTTGCAGATCATAATCAAAAAGAACACTAGGAAGTGGACCGGCAGGAAATTCCTTGGGTAAAGTCCACCTCTATACACGCAGCATTAAGTATTAAAATAATAAGCGGCGAGGATTCTTTTTTAATTCTTTTATAATTATTTCTTATAGTTGATCTCATACGGTTGGTTATGTGTTCGACTTCACAATAATATGATTCATGACGTACATGCTCACAAATAAATAAATATATTACCTACATAACTCTTGTTCTTATTTATCAAAGTTTTTTAACAAACCTCCTTGATGTAAAGTAAAACTATTTTCTTAATTTCCCTCGGCAATTATCGCATTTCCGAATAAAAACGAATGCTAATTTCCATGCCCATCAATTGTGAGATTTATCGTGTATAATAATTTTAATTTAGAACTAAAAAAAAAAAAAAAAAAAAATGTGTTTATTATCTTAAATCTATACAATTCAGTTGACGGGGCTTCCCAGAAAGTAATCCGAAGATACTTGTGATGGGATAAACCTCGCTCTTCCTCGATTAATTACAATTGTTTCGTTGTGCCAATTAGGTATAAGTTACACATTTTTTTTTTTTTTTTAGTTCTAAATTAAAATTATTATACACTAGAACTAAGTACTTTATTGTTGTTTTGTTTCGATTTCCTTGTGAAATATATAGAGCTGTAAAACTATTTTCCTTTAGCAGCTTTCTTCCCATTTCTAAAATAAATTACATTGAGTTAAAAGAGTATTAACAACTCTATATACTTCTTGAGAGCGTCCACAACAGATAGAAATCCGACGACTGACGAAACACGAAGTTTGCCGAGGAACATTAAGAAAATAGTTGTACCTCACTGACCTCTATCATACAAGTAAAATGAAGACATTTGATTTTCGCCATTTTGGCGCTGATAGCAACGTGACTTATCGTGAGAGTCCATGGAACTAATATTAGAGATGGGACACAGCCTTCGGTAAATACTTATATGAGCTTTATCGATCGTGAGAATAATTTAATACGTAAGAGAAAAAAAAACCAGTTATTTATACTATGATTCATTTTTAAGTTATAGAATAATTGCTGTAAAGGTTATCTGAAAAATATTTTCAGTCGGATTGCTCGCTATAAACAAGTAGATAGCGTGCTAGTAAAGTTACAGCGCATTACTGTCAGATCAGTGAGATTTAAATATGGGGATAGGCTAACAACTTATCCTTAAAACTAGTATATTTGAGCAAGTACCTCCTCGCTCAGGTACACTAGTTAGTTAATACCACAGAACAGAGAAGACAGTAGAAATCGCATATAGCTTCATTAGTATCGGAACCAGCGTACCCAAACTCACACATATACAGATTAATTGTATTTCGTAACACTAAGAAATCTTTGGTGTGATTGGTAGTTAAATTTTTAGATGAAAGTAGAAAATATATCAGTCGTCGCTTATTTGAAAATAAACACACACAGTTATATGAACATAGAGTTCGTTTATTGTCTACTCTTTTTGAGTATTTATTACTTTTTCGGTTTAAACCGCATACGGAATAGTATAATGAGCAAGTTACGCTACCCGCCGCTAGATGTCACTATAATAAATGCATTCAATTTGAAGCTGTATTTCGTTACCGATAAGATTTATATTTGGGAAATGAGGTCTTTACTACTCGTCCTCCTGTAGGGATGTGACCTCTGTCGTTGACTTATTTATCGACATTCCGTTTTATTTTCAAACAAAAAAACAGTCAACAACGAGAGTTGATAAATATTATTATGTTTGAAATTAAGTTTTATATAAATTTATTCTAATATTTATAGAAAGTATAAATAAGATATTCATGTATTCTACTGATTCGATTTTGAAAATGATTATTTTGATACATAGATACGCCCCGTGGTATTTTTTCTATCAATAGAATTATGTGATAGACTACACTACAGATACACTACTTCCTACTGATATGGGAAGCTTGCGCTTTCGCCTGCCGCTACACTCGTATTATGATAAGCTTGCTAACTCCTTAACGAACTTTGATGAAATTTTCGTCTTTACACCAGTAGATCTTAAATTTCAGACTAACACATAAGCCACTTTTTAACGCTTCAAAAAAAAAAGGAGGTTCTATGCTCATCTGTTTTTACTTTATCGAAACTAAAGGTAGTATTACACTTTGTAGATTTTGAAGGCTGTTGTGTTTTAACCGACTTCAAAAAAAGGAGGAAGTTCTCAAGTCATCGGAACCTTTTTTAATATTTTTTTTACACACTTTGTATGTGCGAAATCGCGTCTACTCATTCGTTAAACTTTTTTTAAACTTCCTTTTGATGTTTAATTAATTAATACAAATTAAAATGAAACAATGGTTTAATTAATTACATATAAGTAAAATCAGCTCAAAACAAAAGGTCGGCTCAAATCGGTCCTGCTCCCACATAAATTGATGCATCACTTTTAGTGACATTTTGCGACGCATCTGACTATACGAAAAAATAAGAGTAAATGTTATGTCAATTATTAGTTAACATACACATACATAAACATTAACAATACAAACATAAACATTAACAAGATTTGTTTTCAAATGTTATTATTTCATGTAAAAGAGAAGATATTTATTCTGAAAATGACCAGCAAATTGCAAAAAACGTAAGAACATTTGAATTTCGCGGTTTACCACTGCGGATCTACCTTATGGAGTCAGGATCTCAGAAGAATCGCGTTACAACATTATGTTATGAAACCGTAAAAATGACCAAATTGCATACATTTAATACAGATAATTGTTCTTAGGACAACAGGGAAATAATAACTTAATGATACCTATACGTACTTGAAAATGTAAAATCTTTTTTTTTGGCACTGCTGTGTCGGCTAGGTATTTTTTCCGCTTTTAATTAAAAAATCTAGTTCAACGAAGTGATCTGAGCAAATTGTACTAGTTTTTACAGGAAACCAATTTTGCCTTCCAGTCGCTTCAATCCATATTTCTTTTCTGTCTGGATCCTTAGGAAATCTGAAGTCACAAAATAATACGAAACCAACTTTATTATAGGTTTGAGACTTTGTGAATTACAATTGTTCGATTAACATTTTCTCGATTAGAATATTACGAATAGATTACCTATATCCATGTTATATTTATTTCAAACTTGGTTAAGGAAGAATTAGAAAAAAAAGGCTTGGACATGGAAATGTGTTTGATTACACTAATACTGAATCACCAAAAAAAACCGCACCCAGATTTAAAATTTTGCCCGATTTATCATGGAACACAAAGAATATTGTAAGTTTAAAATATCGATAACTCATTATCGATATTGGTAATCTCTAATTGAGTAGCTGAATGTGACGTTTGCAATGCGTGCATAGTTGGAATCTTCGAGAACAATATGCTTGAGTTTTAAATAAAGTAGACCTTAAAATTAACGTCATAAAATCAACTTTTACTTGTCTTGTTTAATAAAATATTGTTTTTACATTTTTATCGAAATAAAATAAATTAAGACTTACCGATGGTAAGATATACCTCCATTTGATACATTTTTGGTTCTGCTATTGTGTTTACATTCTAAAACAGCACAATAGGGCATTTTTGTATTTTTTTTCAAGTTTTTGTCACCGTGACGGTTGAACCAAGACTGATGTGCGTAGTGTGTGCGCGAAGCAGACATATGCTATCCTATGCAAAACCCGGGGTACGCGGGCCCCGCCTACTTACGACTTCTACTGTAGTAGGCGTTTTTCTGTTCTGTGGTTAATACTTACAATCGTTTGGATTCACTCGGTTGGCACCCATTGGATTCGTGAAGGGAACATCAATTATGCAATAATAATAATAAATGCGATGGATAATTATTCACATTGGAAGTATTTCTCGCTCTCTTCACTGAGATCCTGTCTCTGTAGTGTTAAGGTGCAAATAGTCTCATCGCATTCCAGCAAGGTGAAGACTTATTTATATCAGTTTTCAACTGTTTCAGATGCAGATAATAAATTGTTTGACTTCAAAACATTTGTTAATAAAATTATAGTTATCATGATACTATTCCAGAATTAATTCCAGGCTCAGGAACGTGGTGATTAGTACAAGAGAGAGGCCTGTGCTCAGCAGTGGGCAAAGTCGGGCTGTGGATGATCATGATTATGATTCCAGAATTTAGTACTACATATTGCTTTTGAACATATTATTACTGATTATTAGGCATTTATATAACATTCATCAGCAATACCAATATGAGATATTTAGTTCCAACATACTACGAGAAGTCAATACAGTAGATGAGTGATACGCCTTGCCAAGTCTACTATTTTGATATTAGTGTAATTTAAAAATATCACTAATACTGATATATTAGTTACAATATTTTATTATTTCCAGGCGAATATATTAGTTTTACCTAATTTGGAGAAATATCGGTATTGACCTATCTTTAAATGTGTCAATTTTAGTTCCTGAGAACCTCGAGCGGGGCGCTTTGAATCAGCAAAAAAATCAACTGTCATTTCATATACCTAGTACGTTTAGATCAGCGTACTTGTATAATAGAGGTCAGTGTTGTACTTACTTTACTTATGACTTGCTCAGACAGCACTGCTAGTCAGTTTGCCTAAAGGATAGCGATCCTCTAGGCAAATTAGGTTATCTAGGGAGATAAAGTAATATTTTGTCAGCAATAATGACTGTAGAAAAGTCGAAAGTGTATGTATTGACATCGCTACCGAAATGTTACGTGCACGTGTATTTTGGCATTTTGACAATCGCTATCACCGAAAGAATGTCACTTTGTTTATTGCCCAAGACAAGCAACTAGTAATTTGAAATACGAAGATTCTTGATTTGAGTGTACGAATTGTTTTTTTTTTTTTATGGCAAACTTCAAGGTATTATACTATACTCGTAAATATTCACTTGAAGAAACAAACGAGATAACATACCATACCTAAACCACCCACAAAATTACACAAAAGTTAGTAATTTGTGAACAAAATTATTTTTTATCATTGAGATATTATGTATAGTACATTATTACCTCAATGTTTTTTATAACATATTGTCTTATTATAACAGAAGCCAAATAAAACAAATTTTACTATAGGTATAAGTTTTAATAAAGATAAGGCTAATTATTTTGAACAATCAGCCGAATCCTTCATTTGATCGCAATCACAAATTGGAATACAGGGTTCGTTTAGTTTTGACCTTAAGTACCCAGGCTCGCAGCGACACCCTGGTCCCACTTTCTGGTTCTCATCACATGTAGCATCCTTCGCAGTCAAGGACTCGCAGGTGTTAGAGGGACATTCCGTGAAGTAAGGATCGAATACTTCATGAGCTTTTGGGCACATCGGTCCTGTAGAGAAACAAGAAATCAGTATATACTGAATACCACGCTGTAAACGGGGTAAGGTCACTTCACTGCTAGAAGGCGCTCAAATTATTTAATTATTACATATTTGGTAGGTATACATATTATTATAAGTACCTTATTAAAACACTACTGAGACGGACAAGTGAGCGACGCTGCAATGAAACAATAAACTTTAGAGAACTAGGACTTATGATTGCCTAAAATCACCTCGCGTAGCAACAATAAAGATAAGGTGGTCCTTTCGAAGGTAGCTGGAATCTTCTGAATAACGGTTGCAGCTATAGTAGCCGCTGAGAGATTGATGAGCGGTGGACTACTTTATTATTATTATTATTTATTAATGGTGGTGGTTTATGAATAATAATAAAATTACACATGTTCCTATACACATATATAAATGGGTGGATTTTTTATGGTTTTTGAGAGCAATTAGATCAGTAACTCAGTATAGTAGTGACACTTTACTGCTTCGATAACTAGTAAGTATAACACTGTCAAATTAACTGTGCACCTAGCGAGACTGCGACCCCACACTCGCCAACCCGCGCGGCGCCGCGTTTAGTGACGTCACAGTACTAGATTCACAGTAAGGTTGACCGTGTTGTATAAGCAGAGTTCTCACCTCCACACTCTTCATAAGAAATACAAACGCCTTTGTCATTCCGGTAGTAGTTCTCCTTGCACACACAACCTCGCTGACACTCAGCTGCGTCACATGTAGGACAGTTTTCCATAGCAAGGTCTCGGTACGAGCAGTTCTGCGGGCGACATGTCTGTTGCACGCATGGGGAATACACCTCGTTGGTGGGGCAGATATCAGCTGGAAGATTAATGAGAAATATGAAAATATTGCCAGGGACCACTTGAAGAAGTTTAAAAGATGAATAAAACGCATGACTGAATATGTTGTCCAAAAACTGTATATGGTGGAACAAAGTTAACCAATAATATAATGTTCATGAATAATGTAAATGAACAGTAATAGTAGGCAGGGTACTAAGCAGGCATTGTCCGGGTATAATTAGGCGACAATGCATAACAGGCTTTTTTTTTAAAATTACTGTTACCACATGGGGAATTTATTATTGTTGCAATAGATGAAGTCCACCCAGGCTAAGAACATGATTTTAAGTACTGGAATGTGAAGGTATCAAAAAAGTTGATCAAATACACAAAAATAGTTACTTACGACATTCGCCTAACGGCACACAGGTTCCATTGGTTCTGCCATATCCATCCTTACACTGGCACTTTGGTTTGCACTGCAGAACGACGCCGATTCTAAATGGGCATCGACCTTCAAGCCTGGGCTTACCGCATTCATCAGTCGGGCAATAAGGAGGGCAGGATACATACTCTTCATTACGTTTGGGACAGTCGAATGCAGCTGAAAGAGAAAGAGTTAATACGATTTGAACTAAAAGTGCTTGCGAAGAAATTTGTCCGGAGAAGAACTCCTGTTACTTAGCACAAGAGTTAAGCTGAGGTGCACCTATAGCACACCCACAATTCGCCAGTTATGTGTGCCCGAAACGTGGATCTACGCGAGATACAATGGCAGTTTTTGAGCCGTAGTAATTACCCACACTAGGAATTTCTGCCTGTATCGCGGGTGCGTTTACTAATTTAAATTCACATACACAAGACACGCAGATCCGGAACAATTATCTGTAGGCCATAAAAATATTTGTTTCGAATCGAACAAGCGACACGCAGCGCAGCAGCCGATCGTTCAACTACTACGCGAACCGTGTCGCTTTATTATGTTGATAATTACAGCAATCAACTAAAAAAAGCAGATAGATAGGAAATGGATAACTGTAATTTTAATTATAAAGGAAAATAATAAGAGCTATTCCTCTCTCCTAGACACTGACTGTATCTAGAATGTTGCTGTGCCCGAGAGGGTCCATAATTGTTTCTGTAACTTATATTTACCACCTGTATGTATATTATGGATGCAATAAATTTAATTTGAATTTGAAGCGGTTAAGTTTAATGAAATAGGAGGCAAGCCTATTGCCATCAACCGGAAAACCAGATGGAAAAATCCAAAAACACTTTGTTTGACTTGGGAATTGAAATCAGGACTTCATGCTCAGTATTAGTGCTTACGGCCACTAGACCAAAGAGGCAGTTTCCAGTACCAACTCTCCCTACACTCTTCTAAGAACTACTACTGCATATTAATTTAGCGTTGGTGGCAGTGTTCCGATTAGCAGGGTACCCATACCCAGCAACCAAGTTCTGGTGTAAGCATCCGTCTGAGACGTTTCTGCTTTGGCTCTGACATGCTTCTATCAGCTAGAATGGAAGATAGACTTAGGTTATTGTGACCATTTACTACCACACGAGTCACCGGCTTACCTAAGCAAGTCACAATGAATTCTAAAGTCCAACATGAATTTTCTTTTTTACATTATTCCTATTTCGTCAATAGTTAAATTTGCGATGTTTTTCATGCCTGATAAGTTCTTAATTCTCCCCTTTTCATACGCGCTTTTATTTACCATCATAAATCTTATTATCAGTTTATATGATAGCACTAAAGCCCAGATTTTCATCCGTAACTACCTCAACAAATGATTTAAAATTTTGCTTAAATGTGTTTATTCTTCAATTCCCCAACTAATATTATTAGTCCATATTGTAGTTGTATTATTTTGCAAAAAACAAAATAAAAGAAATGGCAAACTTACGACAATTTCTAGTTGGTATACAAGTTCCATTAATAGCTCTTTTGTAGTTTAACTTGCATTTACAAGCCGGAACGCAAGGGTCCGCCTGGGTACACACTTGTTCCTCACCGTCTGACAGAGGGCAATAATCGGTGTTGCACATCTTCGGGCAGTCATCCAGGACTTCGTTGTCACCGCAAGCTAAAAATAAAAGTTATTTGTAGATGTACGAATAAACCAGTTGATGTCGTAAGTTCCGCCTGCGTGAATGTCCAAAATCATCCCAAAGTAACCTACTATCCGGCTAAAAAGTAATATTATGTGCCAAGTTATAAACTAATGATTGTAAAATTTTATTCAGATACGTTCACTCAATCTTAAACCGTTTTTGCGTGATGGAAAGACAACCACACAATGTTTGGCATTTTAAAAATAAGTAGCTGAAATCTTTTGACACACAGTTGGCACAATGTAACCAAGGAAATCAATTAAATCAGCCTGGTTGTGATAGTTGCTGAATTTAATGCAAGGAAAGGGAAAATATTTTCAAATTATCCAAGATTGATTGGATGACTACTGTAACATATCTGTGGGTACACTTTGATCTTGACCTAGCCTAGTAGAATTTCTTCTAAGAAATTCTTATAGTAGAATTTCAATAAAATGGAAGGCTAGCTTTTATTGGTTTTGTTACCACTAACGTGCTGCTTACTGAACGTAATGTTATTGCCTCAATGTGTTATTGACTAAAACAAATTTTACAGTAATGAAACATTTCTTACGGCACTGGTCCTCAGGTATACAATCTCCACTTGCGTTCCGTAAGAAACCTGCTTTGCATACGCACGCCTCTTCACATGAGCCCTCCGCGATCCCGGGACAGGCTATTGGTTTTCCCCTCTGAGAACAGTTTTGTGCTCTACATGTAGCTTGGGCGCATTTAGACCATTCTTCGTTAGCTGGACATACATGGTCTGTAAAAAAGATATTATGTTAAGTTGAAAAAATATTACGTTTGTAGGTATTAAACTCTTGGTTCATGTGATTTGCTTTGTCAAACAAATAAGAAACAAAATCAGAAACACAGACTTCCGATATTAAATTTATTTTTGGAGGCATGCAGTTCAGGGTGTATAGGTTGACAGGATGTGTTTTTTCTTCATTGAAAAGAGAGGGTCCTTCGACAGGACGGGTTTTGTGTCTGATCGGGCAGTAGCAGTAGAATAGTCGTTCTTCAAATCGCGCCGTAGACTTTGCTTGCGCTATGCAGGATTAGTGTGCCGTCGTGTTTAAATAAATGTAATAATAATAAATTGTTTATTGTTCCAAAGTCATTACATATGTGTATTAAGAGGCAGCCCCATTCAGTCATTAATAATACTTGTGTCGGGGCCGACTCGTTACTGTTTGATTTCATATGTGGCGGTACAGATCTGACGTCTCTACAATTTTGGTACTTTATAGTATTTTGCTTTGAAAGGCGATTTCTTTTTGTGAAAACGTTTTTATTCTATCTGGAATTTCTAAGTAGCGGCCCAGAGTCCGGACTTGTGCCCGGTTGATAGCAATAGCCTCGCCGCCAATACATAGGGGTTAAAAAAAAGAATGCAAAAATAGTTTTTCTTACTCGGACATTCTTCTTCGTATACACAAAATCCAGATTCATCTCGTAAGTAATTATCCCGACATAGGCACCCTGGAACACACTTCTCAACAGATGGACAGACCATTGGCAATCCTTTCTGGGAACAGTTTTGTGGGTTACAGGCTGCGTTGGCGCAATCGGACCATTCCTCGAAGAGTGGGCATTTGTTGGCTAAAAAATATATATTTGTGTAATTCAGATAAGTGTGTAATTCAGGTAGAGCTGTTGGTCATATTTAATTTATACAAATAAATAAAATTGAAGTGTCTGTATGTAAGACCAAAATAACAACGTTTTATTGAATGCATGTGAAAGTATGTACGGTACTAATAACAAATACGCAATTCTTTAGACTTATGTCTGGTTGTTTGTTCTTGGTAATCTCTGCAACGATTGGATCGATTTTGACGGGTTTTTCACTGGTAGATAACTGATATTATAAGGAGTAACATAGGCTACTTTTATCCCGACAAAATTGGGTAAAAGAATAAAACGATCGACGTAAACAAGAAGAAACTCATGCTGTGCAGTCGGAGGATACATATATTCGCGAGCTGGCTGACCATCAAATCCAGATGTATCCTCCGACTGTACAGCATGAGTTTCTTCTTGTTTACGTCTTTTTAGTTCGCTTCTTAATTAGTTGGGTTTTTTGATTTTTTGAATTAACCTTTAACATTTTTTATAATTAGGTACATTTTAACTTATAAATGTTCTAATTTTCCATTAAATTTGATACCAAAGATGGGTTTGGAAGAATTGAGAAAAAAATTGGGCCCCCACAATATGGTTTCCAAAAGCCGCCATATTTCTTTTTTCTAATTTGAATGTAGCCAGTGACACTCGCAAGGTTAAGACAAATCAATTGACGTCAGAATCATCAAAATCGGCCAACGCGTTTGTTCTCTAGAACGCCACATAGGAACAAACATACATACACAGACTGATAAACATATTACCCTCCTTCGGCAGTCGGATACAAAAGGCTATATATTATGGATATAATAGTGATATAGTGTAAAGATAATTGTTTGCTGCGGGTAAAACCGAGGTGAACCCTAGTGGTACAGTTGGTTTTTGGAATAAAAAATGTTGTTCCTTTCTACAGTCTCAAAAAGGCTTGCATAATTACTGTTTTTCTTACCATCGCATTCATTTCTAGGAACGCAGTATCCTTCATCTACTCTAAGGTATCCTTCTTTACACACCCATCCTGTTTCACAGTCTCCCTCTGCCACCGCTGCACAGACTTGAGGCTTGCCTCGGTCAGAACCCATACAGATAAAGGGGAGTTCGAAAAAAAAATTGACCTACCCCGTCGAGTAAGGTATCGCTGTTTAGAGCAAGTTGAGTAGGTAAACACTGTGTTTTTTGTTTTAAACGAAATAATACTAACATATTGATAAATCGGATGTTTTCTTTTTAATTCCCTATTTTTTTCTATTCCAACCCACTTGATTTAGCGGTTTGGTTTGGAATCGTAAAAGTCCGAAGTCCGAAACACACTTCGCCGGTTTTTCTTACCATCGCATTGATCTGTAGGAACGCAATATCCTTCTTCTGTTCTTGAGTATCCTTCTTGACACACGCATCCTGTTTCACAGTCTCCTTCTGCTACCAATGGACAGACTTGAGGTTTTCCTCGGTCAGAACAATTCAGTGTTCTACAAGTGGCTTGGGTGCAGTTGGAGAATTCTTCGTTGGGTTTACAGGGATTCACTGTACAAAAATTAAGTGATCATGAATAAGATTTAAATTATATTTTATGTTTTACTTTTGCATACCTACTATTTAACGAGCTTTAGTAAAAGCTTCCACTTCCATAGTGTCGTTACATAGCATTGTATCTATTCTGTTTTCGTAAGAGGCTTCGTAAACGATTTTAAAAATGAAAAATATATATAAAATGTCAAAAATCTATTATTGGAAAATGCAAAGATTTGAATGGCAAAACATTCAGTCTCCACGGTCCGAGGGTTCCAACCCCAAACGCTTTAGATACGTTAATAAATTTCATAAAAGTGTTGGTAACTAAGAAAACATCTTACGTTTGCATTCAGAGTCAGGTATGCAATTACCAGTTTCGTCTCGCAAATAACCATTTTGACATACGCATCCCTTTATGCAGGAGTCAGTCGCTATACTCGGGCAACTTATGGGCCAATCCTTCTCTATGCATTTCTGTGCTCGGCAAACTACTTGAACGCATTCAGAAAGCTCTTCATTTTCAGGGCAGGTAGGGTCTGAAATAAAAAACTGGTAAATTCCTAATCCATGATGTGCAAGCATTTACTTAACTATAATGCCTTGATACAATGAGAAGGGTTTAGATGGAAATGATGGAACAGACTGGATGTATTCCTTGGAAACTGAAAGGAGCTTCCTCCTTCTTAAAGATGGAAGGATGCAGGCTTGCCTTTAGATGTCAGCAAGCATAGCATCATCATCACAGATACCCTTTAGACTAGTAAAAGGTTTGTCGATGGCAGAGGTGGTGATTATTTACAGACAATGGCCTTGATGTGATTTCAGTCATTAGAGGTTTGATAATCCAAAAAATTACCATTTTATATTTAGACAAACATTTAATCATGCTTAGGACCATGTTTAATTTAATTAGTTATGTAGTGCAATAGAGTATATTCCATATATTTGTAGGATCTTCGTATGACCGTCCACATTAAAGATGTTCTCATATTCTACTTACGTTCACATTTATCTTCCAGTACGCAGATGCCATCTTTATTTCTCAGATAACCTTCTTCACAAACACATCCTGTTTCACAGTCTCCCTCTGCTACCGCTGCACAGACTTGAGGCTTTCCTCGGTCAGAACAATTTAATGTTCTACAAACGGCTTGGGTACAGTTCGACAACACTTCGTCGAATGGACAGGTATTGGCTGTAAATAAAATACATAAAAGGTACAATCAAATTCTGTTTTAATTCACTAGATATTTTTAAAAATCATAGGACAATATTTTCGATTTCTATTATAAACTTGAATAAGTCTTTGAGTTTTGTTATGTATGTGTGCGTAGGAATGCTGCGCCAGACCCCCCGCCACGCTGGCGGGCTAGATTTTACCAAATAATAAAACAATGTGTAATCCACTAGCGAGTTTGATTGACGTGTGTCCTCCCGATCTTTCCCGTATCCAACACGTGGCGACGAGCGAACCTAATTTACGGTGCAAAATGTCTGCAGGAACGATTTATGGCGTTCTTTTCACTTTTGACCACCATTCACAAGAGTGGAATAGTTACAAGTTGCGATTAAATCAGTGGTTTATTGCTAACGACATAACCTCTGAAACGGACAAAGCAACAATCAAACGGAGGACGATATTATTAACGTCATTATGTGAATCGACGTTCATACTTGCAAGTGACCTGGCGTTACCCAACAAGGTGGAAGAAGAGTAGATAACTCTTCTAGCTGAGGTTAGTGTGAGCACTATGAAAATATTTTCTAATTATCCAAGACTGATTGGATGACTACTGTTACATGTCTGTGGGTACACTTTGATCTTGACCTAGCCTAGTATAAGAATTTCAATAAAATAGAAGGCTAGCTTTTATTGGTTTTGTTACCACTAACGAGCTGCTTACTGAACCTAATGTTATTGCTTCAATGATGACTAGTACAATTTTTATAGTAATGAAACATTTCTTACGGCACTGGTCTTCAGGTATACAATCTCCACTTGCGTTTCGCAAGAAACCTGCTTTGCATACGCACGCCTCTTCACATGAACCCTCCGCGATCCCGGGACAGGCTATTGGTTTTCCCCTCTGAGAACAGATTTGTGCTCTACATGTAGCTTGGGCGCATTTAGACCATTCTTCGTTAGCTGGACATACATGGTCTGTAATAAAGAGATGTAAAGTTGAATAAATATTACGTTTGTAGGTATTAAACTCTGGGGTCCTTTGATTTGCTTTGTCAAACAATTAAGAAACAAAACCAGAAACACAGATATCTTTTGATATTAAATTTAATTTTGGAGGCATGCAGTTCATGGTGTATAGGTTGAAAGGATGCGTTTTTCCTTCATTGAAAAGAGAGGGTCCTTCGACAGGACGGAAGTTGTGTCTGATCGGGCAGTTGCAGTAGAATAGTCGTTCTTCAAATCGAGCCGAAGACTTTGCTTGCGCTATGCAGGATTAGTGTGCCGTCGTGTTTAAATAAATATCATAATAATAAATTGTTTATTGTTCCAAAGTCATTACATATGTGTATTATGAGGCAGCCCCATTAAGTCATTAATAATACTTGTGTCGGGGCCGACTCGTTACTGTTTGATTTCATATGTGGCGGCACAGATCTGACGTCTCTACAATTTTGGTACTTTGTAGTATTTTGCCTTGAAAATCGGTTTATTTTTGTGAAAACGTTTTCATTCCATCTGGAATTTCTAAGTAGCGGCCCGGAGTCCGGACTTGTGCCCGGTTGATAGCAATAGCCTCGCCGCCAAAACATAGGGCTTCAAAAAAAAGATGCAAAAATAGTTTTTCTTACTCGGGCATTCTTCTTCGTATACACAAAATCCAGATTCATCTCGTAAGTAATTATCCCGACATAGGCACCCTGGAACACACTTCTCAACAGATGGACAGACCATTGGCAATCCTTTCTGGGAACAGTTTTGTGGGTTACAGGCTGCGTTGGCGCAATCGGACCATTCCTCGAAGAGTGGGCATTTGTTGGCTAAAAAAATATATATTTTAAGTGTGTAATTTAGGTAGAGCTGTTGATCTTATTTATTTTTACAAATAATTAAAATTGAAGTGTCTGTATGTAAGATCAAAATAACAACGTTTTATTGAATGCATGTGAAAGTATGTACGGTACTAATTACAAATACGCAATTCTTTAGACTTTTGTCTGGTTGTTTGTTCTGGGTAATCTCTGCAACGGTTGAATCGATTTTGACGGGTTTTTCACTGATAGATAACTGATATTATAAGGAGTAACATAGGCTTCTTTCCCGGCAAAATTGGGTCAAAGAAAAAAACGAAATCAAGTTTGACGCGGACGAAGTCGTTGGCCACCTAAAAACCGGGCAAAATACCGGCCATATATTTCCTATTTTTCCTGGGTTAAAACAGGGGCCGTAGGTACTATGAAGTGCCAACGCTATAATGAAGCAGTTGTGAAAAAGGCATAGGGCTATTCGCCCTGTATAATTCCGCTTGCCTTAAAGAAAGAAAAGAAAGAAAAATGTGTTTATTGGCATTAAAAACAAAAACACCTTAAAATTAAACAATACATATATAAATAATTAAAACTATTAATGCCAAACATACATACATATCGGAATCATGATTTTTTAAGACATCATAGTATAAACAGGGCGCCAGTTTTTATACACAATAGCATACTTCAGGATAAGCTATGTAGTTTGAACTGATTATAAAAAAAATCAATGAAAGAAAGAGATAGCGAATTTTGAAAATTTGTGGTCATGTGGAAGGTAATCTCCAGAACTAAACCTCCTATTTAGAAATACCTCTTATCATTTGAAATGTACATTATTCCATAAATGCTCCATAAATGAAGACCAAAAAAATAGAAAAACCGACTCCTTAAGAAGCGAACAAAAACGACGTAAACAAGTAGAATCTAATGCTGTGCAGTCGGAGGATACATATATTCGCGAGCTGGCTGACCACCAAATCCAGATGTATCCTCCGATTGTACAGCATGAGTTTCTTCTTTTTTACGTCTTTTTATTTGGTTTCTTAAGTAGTCGGGTTTTTTTTATGTTTTGAATTAACTTTTGTTTGTTTATAACTTTTTAGTTAACATTTTTTTTAATTAGGTACATTTTAACATACAAATGTTGTAATTTTACCATTAAATTTGATACCAACGATGGGTTTGGAAGAATTGGGAAAAAAAATTGGGCCTCCACAATATGGTGCCCGCAAGCCGCCATTTTTCTATTTTCAATTTGAATGTAGCCAGTGAAGATTAAGACAAATCAATTGACGTAAGAATCATCAAAATCGGCCAACGCGTTTGTTCTCTAGAACGCCACATAGATACATAGACTGATAAACACATTATCCTCCTTCGGCAGTCGGATACAAAGGCTATATACTATGGATATAATAGTGTAAAGATAATTGTTCGCCGCGGGTAAATCCGGGCTAGACCCGAGTGATACGGAATTTTTATTGGAATAAAAAAAATGTTGTTCCTTTCTACAGTCTCATAAAATCTTGCATAATAACTGTTTTTCTTACCATCGCATTCATTTCTAGGAACGCAGTATCCTTCGTCTACTCTAAGGTATCCTTCTTTACACACACATCCTGTTTCACAGTCTCCCTCTGCCACCGCTGCACAGACTTGAGGCTTGCCTCGGTCAGAACAATTCAGTGTTCTACAAGTGGCTTGAGTGCAGTTGGAGAATTCTTCGTTGGGTTTACAGGGATTCGCTGTACAAAAATTATGTAATCATGTATAAGATTTAAATTATATTTTATATTTCAGTTTTAGATACCTACTATTTAACGAGCCTTAGTAAAAGCTTCCACTTCCATAGTATCGTTACATAGCATTGTATCTATTCTGTTTTCGTAAGAGCATTCATAAACGATTTTTAAAATGATAAAAAAATATAAAATGTCGAAAATCTTTTATTGGAAAATGCAAAGATTTGTATGGCAGTGCTTAGCAAGTGGCAATACACGCAGTCTCCCCGGTCCGAGGGTTCCAACCCCAAAAGCTTTAGATACGTTAATTTATTCCATAAAAGTGTTGATAACTAAGAAATATCTTACGTTTGCATTCAGAGTCCGGTATGCAATTACCAGTTTCGTCTCGCAAATAACCATTTTGACATACGCATCCCTTTATGCAGGAGTCAGTCGCTATACTCGAGCAACCTATGGGCCAATCCTTCTCTATGCATTTCTGTGCTCGGCAGACTGCTTGAGTGCATTCGGTAAACTCTTCGTTTTCAGGGCAAGTAGGGTCTGAAATAAAAAGGCTGGTAAAGTCTTAACCTGTGATGTGCAATAATGTGCTTATATAATGGATTGATACAGTTAGATGGGTTCGCAGCAGGATTCGATGGAGATGGTGTAACAGACTGGATGTATTTCTTCGAAACTAGTGCTTCCTATTTCTTAAAGATGGAAGGATGCGGGCTCGCTAAGTATGTAAGGAGTCTTTTGCTTTTGGAGGAAATAGAACGGGTTCGCAAAAAAAGCTAAAGTTAATACTGACATATTTTGCCTTAATCTTCAACAAAATTGCAGTTTTCATAACATTGGAAAATATCCTATTTAAATTCGGTCTGTCTCGCTTGGGGGGGTGGAGGTTTCAAGAAGATTAATACTACATTGCTAATCAACTATTACCCTATCTTTTACTTACGTCCACATTGGGCCTCCGATACGCAGGTACCATCTTCTGCTCTTAAAAAGCTTTCCTTGCATATGCAGCCGCTATCGCATTGTTCTGTAGGAATATCTGGACAAGGGACGTCTTGTCCTCTTTCAGAGCAATTCTTTGCTCTGCACACTCCTTGCATACATTGGACGAATTCTTCGTTGGCAGGGCAAGATGCTGTAAAACGTATATAATAGTAAATACCATACACGCATAAAGTACACATTTCTTTAAGGGTAGTCCTACTTTTAAGGTATTATTATAATGTCATCAGATGGCAAACAAGCTGACTTCCCATCTAATGGTATCACCATCGCCTTTAGAATTAGCAAACACAGCTCCATTACAGACACCCTTTGAACTAGTAAAAGTGGCAGCGTTATGGTTGGTTATACTATCTGATCGTTTATAATCAATGGGCTTGATGTGATTTCAGTCAGTACAGGTTCGATAATGTCCAAGTATGCGTAACTTTACCAATTTATACTTTTATATTATAATTTATATATTCTATGTTCTGTGTTAGGGGGGTTTGGTATCCGCACTTAGTCCTTCAAGAGGACCATTGTGCGTGGGCCATGGCGGCCGTTTGGTGGTTATTCCAACCAGCCCACCTCCCTCCATAAGTCTATTAGAGTTCCTGGTTTCCTCAAAACATCTGTGTAAGACTCGGGTAACCCGAGGGTTTGTGTTCTTATCTGGGTGAGACTGTGCATTCAAAGAGAACGTGCGCAAAGATTGCCTCGGCCTCCGTGCATGCCCTACACAGAGGACTGTGCGTTATGCCTATTCTGTGAAAGTGTTTGTTAAATGAGCAGTTTCCCATGATGGTCCCCGTCAGCAGGCGCAGGCCATTTCTGTCCAGAAGTAGAAGACGCCTGGTAAGTCTACTGTCCAAGGATGGCAGAGCTTCTTTTGACTGCCCGATGTCGAGGTCCACCAGTTCTCCGCCTGTGTCTGGGTGAATTCCTGTAGCCATCTGCGTATCTGGTTGAAAGGATGGGTATAACAGGTTCAGGTCTATGGACAGCCGTACTGGTACCGCGTCTCGCAAGCTCGTCAGCCGCGTCGTTATCCAGTGATCCGCTGAGTCTCTTTATCCATTGTAGTAGTGTCATCGTGTTACGAATAGATACAGTTATTTGTTCTAGTGCGTTGTGACATTCTAGTATTAGTTTTGATGTAAAATATTTTTTTCGTAAGGAAATATTTTATATATTACCGGCATTTTATCATCTTAAGCCCATCATCTTCTTGTCCTTGTCCCATGTTACTTGGGGTCGGCGGAACTAATTTTCTTCTTCCATACCGTCCTATCGACCGTCATGATAAATCAGTGGAGAAAAGGACGGAAAGAAGGGAGTCGCCTTTTCTTCTATATCACTCCTAACACAATCCGTCCATCTTTTCTTTTTCATTCTTAAGCCCTTGTTTGATTTAATTAGTCATCATCATCATCATATCAGCCGCAAGACGTCCACTGCTGGACATAGGCCTCCCCCAAGCGTCGCCACATTGACCGGTCCCGTGCGTTCCGCATCCAGCGGATCCCTGCAACCTTCACCAGGTCATCGGTCCACCTGGTGGGAGGCCTCCCAACGCAACGTCTTCCGGTTCGCGGTCGCCACTCCAGAACCTTTCTGCCCCATCGGCCATCCGTTCTGCGAGCAATGTGCCCTGCCCCCTGACACTTAAGTTTGGCAATTCTTCGGGCTATGTCTTGTATGTGGTCTACGGGGTTAAAGCCTTTACGGAAACCGGCTTGTTCAGGAGGCTGGAAATCGTCAAACCTGCGTGCGAGACGATTCGTGATGACTCTTGAAAACAGCTTGTAGACATGGCTAAGAAGTGAGATGGGCCTATAGTTCATTAGTAGGGCGTTGTCGCCCTTCTTGAAGAAGAGTACCACCACACCCCTGCACCATGCCTGTGGCGTTTTGCCCTCGAATATGACGGAATCAAACAGCTTCTGAAGGGCCTAAGGACCACCCGCCTTCAGGAGTTCGGCTGTTATTCCGTCTTCACCCCGTCCTTGTTATTTTTAAGCTGTTTAAGAGCCATCCTAATCTCATACAGGCTGACGTCCGGAATGTCTTCGGTATAGTGCCGGGTCAATCTAGCTCTAGGGTCTTTTGCTAGATTCGCGACGGGTTTACTGGTTGACGTGTACAACTGCCCATAGAATCTCTCGATCAATAGCTCCGGTTTGGCGGATACGATCCTGCCATCGTCGGTCTTCAGTTTCGTGAGCTGGCTCTGCCCAATAGTCATCTCTTGCAAATACCTTGGAACCCTTATTCCGCTCAATCGCGTCTTTAATACGCTCGGTATTAAAGCGGCGGAGATCGCTTTTCAAGGACTTTGAAATCCGTCTATTGAGCTGCCGGTATTTCAACGCATCGTCTGAAGACTGCAGGATCATCTCACGCCTCTCCTTCATGAGCTTGAGTAGGATCAGAGAGCTTTTCGTTTATATCTGTACGGCGGGTCTTGAAAAACTTAGACCCAACCGTATGGACAGCTTCCACGAACCCATCGCTGTATTCGTCCACGGAGCTCCCTAGGCACTCGAAACGATTCTGGAGTTCGAGCTGAAAGCTCTCGGGGTTTTGGATCTGGATCTGTGCTGGACGGAGCGTAGACTTCATCAGTCGAGACCTTTCAAGCTTGATATTAATATTCAATGTGCCTCTCACCATGCGGTGATCGCTCCCGGTTTTCACCGAATTGAACACAGAGACATCATTGAACATTTGCTTCTTGGTTGACATGGTGAAGTCGATCTCGTTTTTAGTTGCTCCATCGGGGCTTTGCCAGGTCCACTTCCTGTGCTCACGCTTTCTGAAGAAGGAGTTCATCATATAGAGGCCCTCCTTCTCCATAAAGCTGGCCAGTAGGTGACCCCGGTGCTTCCGATTTCCAACTCCAAATTGGCCCACTTGCAGCTCATCCTCGTCTCGTTTGCCCAGTTTCGCGTTGAAGTCCCCCATGACAACGGTGAAGTGAGTTTTGAAACCATACATGGCTCTAGAAATATCCTCATACATAGTCTCTACCTCGTCGTCGGGGTGTGCCGAGGTCGGGGCGTAGACCTGTATAAGCTTCAGCGAATATCTTGAGGATATTCTGAGTATAAGGTACGCCACCCTGGTCGACACTCTCGATCTTCACCACGTTGTTCACAAGGGACTTGTGGACGATAAACCCGACACCACCCTGGGACTGCCGGTCACCCTCTCGGAAATAGAGCAGGTTACCGGATTTGAGGATTATCGAGTCCTCCCCCTCTCTTCGGACTTCAGATAACCCTATAATACTCCACCGCAACCTGTTCAATTCTTCCTCGAGTTCGGCTATCTTCTCGTCGGTCCGGAGTGTTCGCGTGTTATACGTTGCCAGGTCCAGTCGTCGGTGTTTATTAGGGTAGCCGGGTCCTTTCCCGGGATTCTTCGCACCCCTTGCCACGCCATCGCCTCGACCGCTACCGTAGTCGAGGGTAGACGGGCTGCCGGGCACTCGGGGCCGTTTTTTCTTTGTGCTTTTCATTTTTGGTTTGGGGGGGTTTGCCTTAATCGCCACGCTTGGCAGGCGGGTTGGCGATCGCAGTTTGTTGTTAAAGTGCACAGAGAACGCTGCTGCCCATTCTCTGGTGTATCCCTTAGTCGCCTTTTACGACACCCATGGGAAGATATGGGATGGTGAGATTATTTACGTCCGACACCATACGGAACGGAATTTAATTAGTAATGGAGTGCAATAAAGTAAATTGCATCTATCTAAATTCTAAACGATCTTCGTATGACCGTCCACATAAAAAATGATCCCATATTCTACTTACGTTCACATTTGTCTTCCAGTACGCAGATGCCATCTTTATTCCTCAGATAACCTTCTTCACAAACACATCCTTTCTGACAAAACTGCGGGTCTAATCGGATGCAGGGTACTGCCTGGTCCTTTTGGGTACAGTTAAGAGCTCTGCATTCAGCTTGTACGCATGTCGAATATCTTTCGTTGTCGTGACAAACTCCAGCTGAAAAATTAAAATATCTGAAACCTCGTACCCTAATAAAATTTCAAAATCGTTATTGGAGCCTCTCAGGCTCCAGATAAGTGACATTACATACCACCGAAAGCGTCGCGATGGCCATGGGGAATAGTAAAAGATATATGGGATTGTCAAGCGCTATCGAAATGTCACGTGTTCAATCTTCTACATTTTGGCATAACATGACCATCGTTGATACTTTATTTTAATGATAGTTTATCTAGTCTAGAACCTCTGGTCTACTATGGATCGACGCGTCAAGAAGAAGCATTTTCAATAATAATAGTAATAGTCTTTAAAGCAAGTCTTTAAAGACTATTAGAAGTTAAATAAAAATTTACTTACGACACTGTCCATAAGGCACACAAATCCCGTCTAGCCTCCAATAGTTCTTGATGCATCTACATTTAGGGTTGCAAGGCAGTATGATTAGTATATTTCCGAACTGTCGTGGACATTCACCAGTCGGCGAGGCTTGGCTGCAGTCATCAGTAGGACAGAGAGGCGGACAGGTGGCGTATTCCTGGTTTGGTCCACTATTGCAGTCGATAGAAGCTGTAGAGGTTAGAAAAGATGATAAAATATTTTGTACCTTCTAATGGAATGGAGAGAGAATTGAATACGTCATAATTTTGTCAGCCACGAGGTATTATCAATTTTTTTAGGTTTTGTTCTTAGTTAGCCTTAAATTTTTAAAACCTATATTTGCTGAACGATAGCTTAATGCAGCTTTTTCTCATTTTGTTCCTATTTCGTAACTAGCTGCTTTTGTCGCTTTTAAGTGTAATTAAATCGATATATATTTTTTTCACCATAATCATAACATGGGAACATACTGGAATTCAACCCATTACTGTGTAAGAGGAAGTTAAAATACGCAATTTGGTCCAGAGCAGTTTGGTGACTGTCACTAAGAGACAGAATATCTTTAAAGAAGTGGGGATTAATTAATACTTACGGCACTCCCTGGTGGGTATACAAGTCCCGTTTGCAGCGCGGCGATAGTTGAAGGCACACTTGCAGGCTGGACTACACACCTTAGACGAGACACACGGTTTAGCCAGAGTGTCTTCTTCATCAGTTGGACAATAGTCGGATTCACAGGTCGTCGGACAGTCGTCCAGCACTTCATTGGCACCGCATGTGAGTGGACCTGGTGATAGAATAGAAAACATTTAGCAACGCGGACACTACGGTAACAATCGCAAAGTTGAGGAGAGAGAGTTTAGGGGTATTTAAGTCATGAGTGAATAGGTTACTTATAGGCAAGCGTTCTTTACCGTGTCGACCACACTGTCGCTTACCATCAGGTGAAATAGTGGTGAACCGCGAGCCTTTCACGTCCT
Organism: Orthosia cruda; assembly: GCA_964057195.1. Lineage (NCBI taxonomy): Eukaryota > Metazoa > Arthropoda > Insecta > Lepidoptera > Noctuidae > Orthosia > Orthosia cruda. The sequence goes on from OZ059831.1 coordinate 11,141,800, forward strand.
AGATCATACTAATATTATAAATGCGAAAGTTTGGATGGATGGATGTTTGTTTGTTACTCAGTCACGCCAGAACGTTACGAAAGAACGGATATAGATGTAATTTGGCATAAAGATAGATTATAGCCTGAAATAGGACTTAGGCTACTTTTCACCCCAGCATAAGGTTACCTTGTGAAAAACACTTTTCACTCGAGCGAAGTCATATAGTCGAGTAAATAAAATAGCGCTGAGCATGCCGAAAAGAGAAGGAGTAAGAAGAAAGATTAGGGTAATTAAATCTGAAAAATAATCTTATAGGACCTATGGACAAACATTTTATAGTGTTATAGCGAAATAGGATATTTTTCACGAAGACACCGTAAATTTGATTTTCTAGCAGGAGATTCTGAAGCATGTAGATAATACTGAAAGGGCGATTGACTCGCTCGCGGTATCGTGGAATCTTATTAAACTGACAGACATGGATGGCATATGGGTGGCAGTGTACTAACCATGTGAGGGAAAAGGGTGCTAGATATTACACTATATTATTTTATAGTCACTTACATTGATCTGCAGGTATACAGGTGCCATTTACTGCCCTCAAATAGTTCTCCTTGCAAACGCATCCTTCCACGCAAGGTTTGTCCGATTCTGCTCTATATGTTGAGGGCTCTGACTTCTCCGAGCAGTTTTGTGCTCTTTGGAGCGATTGAGGGCAGTAAGAAAATTCTTCGTTCTTCAGGCATTTCTTTACTGAAAAGTAGACATATTTTATAGAGATTCAAGTTACATTTAAATTCGGAATCAGAAATCTTTATTAGTAGGTCATAGCACAAAGTATGTAAGCGGCGGGGCGCCGCAGAAAGAGAGACCACTACGAACAAAACGCCATTTTGCACGCACACATTGACGTTACCATTTTACAAGGATTCTCGGGCAATATTGGACAGAGCTCAGTCGCGGTCGACAAAAATATTTTCAGTTAATAATTTGTAAAAACCTGTGCCATATTTTTAAATAATAATCCAATATAATAATAATATTCTAATCTACAACTCTTTTTGTTTCGAAAACACAACATAATTAGATAGTATTTTTTTAGCAAAATAATAAAATTAAACTTTCTTGTTTTTAAAATAGTAACGACTATTTTAATTAATTTATATTTTGAGGTACAAATGGCCTCACTTTTTTCCATAATATGTTTTTGGTGGAATTATTATTACACCATTGTTATATCTTGGTCATAAGTAGGTAGTTAAAACTAAAGAAAAGAAATGCTAAAGCATCATTATAGCAATTATTCCTGTAGTATGTGTTTGAAATCAATAAGCGCGTTTGACACGTAAATGTTTAGCAATTAAAACACAGTAAGTACCCACGCATTTGATTAGGTAAGTATTACTTTTGGTTGTTGCCTGGTGTTTATGAAAACGGGAATAAATTATAGAATGTAGATATTTAAGTTATCTAGAAGTAGTTGAGTAGGTATAAAAATCTTGATGTAATATGTGTTCTCGATTTATTAAAACTGATGTTAAGTTACATTCAAATTCAAAATCCATTGTATTTAACAAAGATAAACGGAATTTTACATGGAGTACAATAACTTTTTTCATAATCATTATTTTACAGTATTTATTTTATAAAATAAAATGACGTATGTACGACTGAGTAAATAGTGAACAATATGAATTTGTTGAAACAAGTTTATTAGTTTACAAAATGTTCATTGCCATAAATTACCAACTGTGTAAATGTAATTATCATAATCTTTTATTAATTATGCTATTATTTTAATAATAATATCTATGAACCGGTAGACATGCTTCACTTCAGGATTTGGAATATGTTTTACACATTCTACTTTGGCGTGATATTTTTAATTCAAGTAGATATTTATTTAAATGTTTATAGTACAAAAAGACAATAACCCAGCAGGTACCTTATTGTATTGGTGGCCAATGTTGGTACCTCTAGTATTTACCTACAGATGGACCCATAATGAAAATGGTTGGCTAAATCGTTAAAACCCAAAAGTAATTATTTCATTTAAAATCTAGTAGATTGTAATTTTCTTTTTACTTTATCATTTTATCAACTCAGAATTGTTTTGTTTTACAATTTATATAAAATTTTAAAGAAATTGTCCTTCTATAACCAAATATATATTTGTCTATATTACTTTTTACGTCTAAAAAAATAAATGACATAGATCGAACATACTGTGCCAAAATGACGTCATCGTCTCATCACGATTTGGCGCTAATGACGTTTTAACACACGTGTAAAAACTAATGATAACCGGTATTATACCGTCACGATTTTCCATACTTTAGTGATGGTTTAGTATATTGTTAAAATTGGTTTTGGGAGATACCTCATACCGTTTAAAGGATATACCCGAGACCTCATTTTGACCTCAATATGTCTTCTAATATTAACATTATAAGCGGGATATTTACCATGTTTACCGTTTGTAGCGAGTTTCCGATATTTCGGTGCTGTTGCAAGCACCATGATCACGGATAAACTGAAGTCATTGCGGGTGGGTGTTTATGAGGAGACAAAACGGTCTGAAAAAGGGGCCTTTCTTGTTCGTTTTTTGCACTCGGTACCGCTACCATTGTCACTCACAACTCGATTCTGTTCCCGACAAACGAAACTCACTGTGTCCGCAATGACTTCAGTTTATCCGTGATCATGGTGCTTGCAACAGCACCGAAATATCGGAAACTCGCTACAAACAGTAAACGTGGTAAATATCCCGCTTATAATGTTAATATTAGTATTAGTGACAGTAGTTAGATAATATAGCCATATAGCCTCTTCTTAGCGTTCGATGACAAACTACTTCCTATAGTTATATTGTTGTGGCCTAGAACTTCGACACTTTGATTTTGTAAGTTACTTTAAATATTTCTACACCGGCAACGGTAGTGTATGTGAAACTGTTTATTATTAAGATCTTAATGTACCATATACTCAGAAATAAATATATCTTATCTTATCTTATCTTATCTTATCTTATAAATCTTTGAAAAGGTCAGCGTCTCTTATTATTCAATATAATGATCCGGAAAAAGATACACCAATACTAACACACTGAATGGCCAAAATTAGAGATCCGTATCGTATTTTTTTATTTTGGAATTAGTTCACGGTCCAGAACACAAGATGATTCCATTTATTCCGTGGCAACTGGAATTAAACTGCTTTTATTCAGGATAAATCGACCAAGAGCACAAAACAAAACGAAAGCTTTAGGTAAATTGATATTCTACATATTATTAGGCAGTGCGACGTTTGAAATGCCAAAATGTAATCTGGTGATCACGTGATATTTTAATAGCGTTTGGAATTTCTACAATTAAATTAAGAATATTTTTCAGTTACATGTCTAGAGCCTGTGTAGAAAAATCATGCTGTGCAGTCGGAGGATACATACACGCGAGCTGGCTGACCACCTGATCCTCCGACTGCACAGCATGATTTTCTACTTGTTTACATCTTTTAGTTCGCAGTCGGGTTTTTTATTTATAAATTAACTTTTTTTTTTGTTTTTCGACACGGACTTCGGAAAATAAAGTTATTTTTCGCTTTGTAGTGTTTTGCTTTGGAAGTCGGTTTAACTTTTTTTTTTCTCTTCTTAGTTATGGTACATCAAACTTTATTTTTTTGTTTTTAGCCTCTCGCAGGTCAATCCAAGTGATTGGCTACTGCGTAACCGGACGATCCTGAGGAGACTAAACTCCAGGCAGGCAGGTACCTCATATTATCAAGAAAATCATTTATAGCCAGAGTATATCTCATGCCAATCCCAAAAAGCCCAAATACGACTAGGAAATATAGTTTTATTACGGAGTTCCTGTGCCTATCTTTCGGCTTCATCATCAGATCAGGTCAATGGTATCATTTTCATCAGTACCATTTATTTATATGTATTTGCTTCATTATAGTCGCTAACTATTCAAGATATCTTACACCCGTGACATACTTATCATTAAGAAGTTCCAGTGGCCATATTTTGGTATTTTGCTCCACTTCACCAAATAATACTTTCTGAGTGCAAATGCTTGCGGTGTAGACGAAAATATAAAAAAAAAAACTATATTTATGCCTATAATATTTCAGGAGTTCCTTCTATTTCTATGGGATCCAATCATCAGATTTCGAGTTAGTGCCAATGGGACCACCTTAGGAGTTTACCCTCTTAAACAAAAAAAATACTTTCATAATCTGTCCATAATTGATGGCGATGTCGGTGAACATACATAAAAAAACACATACAGGCGAATAAATGTGGAAGTCTGGAAGTTTAGATGTTTGAATATTTGTTAGTCAATCACGCCTCAATGGATGAACAGATTTGGATATAACTAGGCACATCGGCAGACCATGTCTTGAATTAGAACATAGCATTTTACTTTTTATCTTGCCAATACGTTCCCTCGGAATAATATCCAACATACGTGGTCGAAGCCGCTTGCAGAATTTAGTTGGAATTTTTTGTGTCTAGTGTTTATAAATAAAGGTATAATTACATACAGTTAGTACCTACTGTAATGTTATCAGTCCTGTTAAAGGCAGACAGTTTTGTTAAGTTATTCCATTTTTACAGACATTTTACGAGTAACGAATTCACGGTTACAATATAATACTATCTTTGCGATATCGAGCGTGACTCCGCGTCCCGCCAGAATAAAACACGATAATTTTCGACAATAACGCGGGCGAAGCCGCTGGCTGAAGCTATTAATTATAATTATGTATCTCAAAAAAAAATCCGTTGTGTCTATAATATAAATATAAACATTGTTTATGAGCATCAATCACAAATCCGCAATTATTATTAAGGACAGGACTATAGGTTTAAAATAAATAAAAAAGCGAAAACCGCAGACGTGATAGGTACCTATTGCTAATGTATGTAAAATCTATATTCATGCATAACATTACGTCTGTATTCTCAGAAGCATTAGGCAGAGAAGCACCAGCACCTGTAGCCAAATTGACAATCTACAATCGATAACGCTAGTAGAAAACGAATCAATGTATGAGAATGACACATCTGAACGTTAAGACACGTGTTTTTTTTTTATTTAATTTTTTTTATTCGTTATATGCTCGCGTTTGACCACTATCTCGCCTGATGTTAAGTGATGATATGGTCGAAGGTGGAGCACGCTTGCCTAGAAGTAACCTATTCACTCTTGACTTGAAGACCCCTAGGTTGTAGCTATCATAAACAAGGACGCCGGCAGGGAATTCCACTCCTTAGCTGTATGCACAATGAAAGTATTTTCAAAACGCTTTGTGCGTATGGGTGGGATATCCACCATGTACCGATGGTACATTGCCGTACGTCTTATAGTCCGATGATGGAAAGGGCTAGGCGGAATCAAATTGTGCAGTTCCGTCGCACACTCCCCGAAATGTAACCGATAAAAAACCGACAGGCTGGCAACTCGGCGACGATTTTCGAGGCTCTGGAGCTTTGAGGCAACCAGTACATCGTTGCCAATAAGCCTTTTGGCCCGTCTGTCAATCGACTCAAGTGCATCAAGCTGGTATTTGGCAGATCCATCCCAGAGGTGAGAGCAGTACTCCATGCATGACCGAACTTGCGCTTTATACAAGTTGGACAGCTGTTTAGGCGTGAAGTACCGTCTCACCTTCGCAAGGATACCCAACTTTTTTGCAGCCAATTGAGCCTTTGCCTCAATGAATGGACCAAAATTTAAAAAAGTTACACCACGGAAGGATGGAGCCGGGTGGAATTGGCTCTTTTTTGCGGGCAAAAGACACGCCTGGGTCTTAGCAGCATTGAAACTGACTAGATTGGCATTGCCCATTGACAGGTTCAAGCGCTCAACCATGGCCTACCGAAGAGATCGGACTTGAGGCCCAGTAGCCCGTGCGCCAGACACGTATCTCTCAGCAACAGTGCTGTCGTCTGCATACCCAAAGGTTCCGGGTTATAGCAGGTCATTAATATGCAGCAATAACAATGTTGCCGAGAGCACTGACCCCTGAGGGACTCCGGCGTTAATACCTAACTGACCAGACGAGCAGCCATTAATAACCACTCGGATGGAACGATCCCTCAGTAAGTCTGCAATCCAGTCACACAGACCACTAGGCAGACCGAAGGAAGGAAGCTTACCAATAAGGCTTTCGTGCCAGACCCTGACTAAGGCCTTCGATATGTCAAGGGAAACAGCAATTGCCTCTCCGTGCTTCTCGATGGCTTCACTCCAGGTGTGAATGGCATACGCTAGAAGATCCCCAGTTGACCGGTTTCGGCGGAAACCGTATTGACGGTCACTAAGGAGGTCGTTGTCTTCTAGGTATGCCAGGAGCTTATTATTCAATACACGTTCCATACTCTTACAGAGGATGAACGTTACAGATATGGGCCTGTAGTTGGCCGGGTCCGCTCGACTACCCTTCTTCGGCACGGGCTTAACGTTAGCTTGCTGCCAAGCCTTCGGCACTTTTCCAGTCACCATCGAAAGGCGATAAAGGCGTATCAAGATCGGAGACAATTCAGGCGCACAAGTTTTAAGTACAATTGCTGGTATCCCTTCCGGGCCACGGATCCCGCTACCCTCCACGACCAGTCTCCCGATACGTCCATAACAGCGCGAGTCAGGCCGGCCTGCCTGCAGTGGAACAACTATCTCGACCCAACTCCTTTAGTGGCTGCACCCAGCATCATACCGGAACACGACTAGGCCGCTTGGCGGTACGTCTTTGCCCGGTGGGTTTTCGCAAGTCTTCTGCCGAAGCCTACCACCAGTTTGTCACCTGATTTGCCCCACCCGGGGACCACGTGTAGGGAATCGAATGGGGTACACTCCTACGGACTTGGGTGACTAAGCCCCCAAAAACAGCTTAGACTATACAAATTCCTACAATCGTTAACGCCTTCTGTTAACGATTGTAGAAAGAGATTCGATACGAAACGTTTGTAACTAGGCTGTAGTACGCACACATTTCGCCAGTTATATTTTATTCCATCATCACGAGCCTATTACCACCAACCGGACGCACGTCCAGGGTCTGGGCTGCTAATGAAAAATTCCAGATGGGAAAAAACCTAATAACACTTAGCCAGGAATCAAACCGAGGACTTCATGCTTAACAGTAGCGATCACTAGACCAACAAGGCAATGAAATCTATTGTTTCTAATGAATCAAATAAATGTTTCATCTATCTAACGTAATAATACCAGTAACATTTTAAATTAAAACACCTCGGCACATTTAAATGTCATGCTTCTTAAACTACGTAGTTTATCTAATAGCAGACACGCTTCGATCGACAATCTATCAAACATGTAATTTTAAGACACGATAGCTTGCGAAAATACCCCGATTCAAACAGTGAAACGCCCATATAACTTTTGAACGGCTAAGCCGATTTTCATCACACATAGCTAATAACACTTTCGATAAAGTCACCTACAAAAAAAAAAAACAAAATCATTTTATCCGTTTAACTTAAACTGAATTTGATTTATTTAGTACTTAGCTATGATGCCACAGACAGATAAACAAATACACAAACACACAGATACACACGTCAAACTTATAAGACCCCACTTTTTCCGTCGGGGGTTAATAATCTAGTGACCACAGCTGACGGCGGGATCTTTAAGATATATTTTTATTTATTAAAACGCATTTATTAGCTTATCGATGTAACGGAATCTTTGAACGTGATTTTCACCCCCTTCAAAACATCGGATTGATTTGAAACTTTGCTCACTTATCAAGGACCGATGAGTATGCAATAATTTAAATAGTTTGTCCCATTATCCTTACCTATCCTTACCCGGATCTTTAGGATTAGCAACTTTTTAGTTCAATTTACCATTAAAGCGTGTTTTTTAGTTTTTAGAACTACAATTTATTTTGTTTTATTACAGTTACATATTGCAGAAGTAAATCGGCGAAGTTTTGCTACTTAATTTAATATCAACCTATACTTTTTTGATAGTCGTTGCCGATTGCGTTTGCATTACCAAAGTAGCCTTTATAACTATTTTTTTCTAAGTGTCGATTTTACAATAGTCTGATAATTTTTAACTGAATAATTAAAATTACCGTTTGACGTATTTTCTATACAAAACTGACAAACTGCCATTTTTATTCCTAAGTTAAAAGTTATCAGGTTATAGAAAAATCAGCCCTAAGAAGTTGAAACATGATGAAAATATTAGATTGGCTTTCGTGTATCACTTTCAAATGTATGAACGTAAATTAAGCAAAAGGTGTAGGTAAACATGGGTACAAGGGACGATCTGTAGTTTCAGCCTACCCATAATGGGAAAAAAGCGTTAGTTTATATGTAGATTGGCTTTCTTATGAATATCTCTTACATTTACGACATTTTATCCGTTTGTGCTTGCCGGCTGAGTTTGAAAAAGCGTGAAATGATGATGGAGATGATGTTGTACTAGCTGGCGATACACTCGTCTCGGTGGCCTGCGTGCTTCGGCCTGAGAAAAAAAGACAACGTAATCTTATTTTTCGAAGGTAAAAGAAATGCTAACGAGTTTATTTATTTTTTGTTATAAGTAATTTTGGAATTAGTTTCTTTATTTAAAAGAGTTTAAATTGTATGGTTGTTTCTACGTGCTGGTAGTGATCACCGGGGTGGTTTTAGCGAGGTGAAAAGACCACAATACCTAGTCTTTTCGCCAAAGTTTCAGGCGCCTTTTGAAGGTTAACAAAATAAAGGTATGTTTAAAAAGGGAATTTTGGTAGTATCGATTTTCCTATTATAAAAATTATTTCACTGCTACACACATTCTGGGTGCCTACTAGACCACTTTATTCCAAAAAAATAATGCAGGCTTTCTGCGGGATATGCAACGGGAGCGAAGTCACGGGACAATGCTATCTGCTGTTATTGCTGTCTTATGTACTGAAAAACTTCTACTATCCCTCAACTATATCATACTCGTGGAACAGCGACACTGGACCAAGGCGGGAACAAAGTAGTTCCAGGAAGGGTGAATTGAGTGTATTCTTTAAGAATAAGCAATAATTATAGTAGAGTCATGACTGATGGATAGAAATAAGAACTAAAAAAATAAATGATCAAATTAATACCCAGGATTATGGCAGTATGGGCTGAATATAAAAACAAGTTTTTTTTAAAACAAGCCTTCATATTAGAAAAATGTTTTGTCACGAGAAACACACACATCTCGTATATACAAATTTTCAGCTTTATCGAACACTGGGAAACGGGTCAAATTTAATTTGCTAGATTTAATTACAGTCAGGGACTTAATAAAAACTTGTGACAAGCAAATAAAGAAAGAGAGAAAGAAAGAGAAGATATTTAGTTGTAACCCGCACAGGAGACACGAGAAATGAGCAAAAACAAAAAAATCAACAACAATAAAATAATAAAACCCCGTGCGAGACCAAAAAGGCTCCTATCTCAGCATGTGCAGCGATAAACAAAAAGGAAATAACGCTGAACTGAAAGGTATGTCCTAAATTACAAGAAACAGTGTATATAAGGCTTAATCTAGCACATAGTACAATTGCGGTAAATACAATAAACAAAAAATACTTAAGAACCACAAAAAGTTCTGTAGGTATATGTTAAAAATAAAAAAATAAACGTTTTCCTTACCTGTAGATTCTACTAAAAGTAAAATATTAGCGACAAGAGCAACACCGAGCACCAGCCTGATCATCATCGCGACTGAGCTACGTTTGATTATATAAAGCAATCAATTTTATTTATATACATAAACGAGTTTTTTTAAAACCAGCTGTCGTATTATGCGCGTTACATTTGAATCAACAATAATTATACCGTGACTCCAAGATATATATGTTACTGTAAAAGCCGAATTATGGTAAATCCGAGGATTTATCAAGTCATACTGGTAAAAGACCCAAATTATCTATGGTAATTGCTAATTGCCAGTTTAACAAGAATCACACGTAAAATCTTAGGATTTTTGTCAAGAAGACGTATGGGTCACTTGAAATAAACGTCCAAACTTCACTTAAACTCTTTATTTTAAACTACGGACCTCAAGCACGGTATTACTTTACAGAGCTGTGTTACTCACAGGGTTGCCAGTTAAAAAAGGGTGACCAGCTTAGAATTTAATTACTACTTTTCAACACCCTCCAACACCCAAAAAGGCAATTAGAATTACAACAAACAATGTTGAAACAATACAATATTTTTAGACTTACATATATCCTTAAATGAAACATTCTCACAATAAACTTTGTTTCTACAATAACAATCGAAATAACCGTGTGCCAAATTACAACCTTAAAATTAATATAGTGGCATTTTTAGTACTTAACTATCATCTTACTAGAAATGTTTTATAACAAAGCATTAACATAGGCTTCTAAATTCAAACATTAATTTCTGACTTTACCTCAAAATAAAACTTAATAGGTATATAATCAAGCAAGCTATGTTCATTTATTTAACAATATCAGTTAATATACGAGTACATTGTCAGTATTACAATATAATCCACTCAATCATCTTGAAAAATACCTAACTTAATATTATTATTATTTATTTATCAACTAAAGATGAAATTAAATTTTAAACAGAGGATCATTTACACATGATCAAAGTACCTAATTAAGTTGCATGATTCTCTTACAATATTCAAACATTGACAGATAGAGATCTAAACACTATGTTTCTTTGGAGAAACTGTTTTTTTTTGTAATTGTATGCTGTAATTAAAATTATCAATTAACATATTAGAAAATTGGTCAGAGTTGTCCGACACCAGTGATTCCTGTGAACAGATAAATTTAGTCATTATATGTTATACTTACTAGGCATCCGAACCACCCGCCCCCGCCGAGTTGTTTTTTCTTCTGTCATGTCTGTTTTATTATGTTCAGGTCCTTGAAGTTTTTCTGTCTCTTGATCGTCTACTATTTCTTCAGTAGTCTTATCATTCATGGAAGGTATAGAATTATTAGAAGACTGACCTGTTTCATTGTTTTGTAGTTGACTGTCCACTTCCTCGCTAGATACTTCCAGCGTATACAGCCTCTGGAACGGCCGAACCTTGTAACCTAGAGAAGTTCTTACTTACGCCGTTCTATTAACCATATCCAACATAGATTTCTGTTACCACTCCCAATGGCCACTTCACTCTCTTCTCTTCTGTTTCTATTAGTACTACATCTCCAATATTTAATTTAGTTTGCTTCTCTTTTCCTCTTTGCTCTAAAGCTGTCAAATATTCTGCCTTAAATCTTTGTTTGAAATCTTCTCTTAATTTTAACAAATATTTGAGCCTTGCATTTAATGTATTCGAATCTGCAGCATCCAGATCTGTTACGTCATTGTGAGGAATACTTTGAATAAAGCATGATGGTGTCAACGGTTCGAGGTGAGTGTCACACAATATAGTTTCTAGTTCATCATATTCCACACGTGACTGTCCTAAAATTCTTCTTAAAAGGTCTTTCATAATAGGAATGAGACGTTCAAAAAATCCACCCCACCATGCCGCCGTTGGAGCATTCATCTTCCACTTGATGTGTTCAATTGTTGAGCGCTTTTGTACTTCTTCCCAATCTATATCAGTCAGTCTATTCTTCGCACCAACAAAGTTTGTACCATTGTCACAAATTAGTAATTTAATTCGTCCTCTTCTCGCTATAAATTTCCTTAGTGTAAGCATAAAAGCTTGCGTTGAGAGAGATCTTGTAAGTTCTAGATGTACAATGCGATATACTGCACAAGTGTATAATACTACCCATGCCTGTTCTCCATTTCTAAGTAATAGCGGTCCTGCTAACCTGGAATGGGGCTGTGCATTGTATCCTTTCGCTTGGCAGCGGTGCAGTAGGGACTTGTGCTGGTTTAGGTCTAAATCTAGTACATAGTGTACATGAAGCTATAACTGATTTTGCAAGGCGCCTTATTCCAATAATCCAAAATCTAGTTCTTATATCTGCTGTAAGTTGGTTACACCTGCATGTTTTAGCTTTCTGTGTCTCTGTTCAACTAACCTGCGTACAATAATATTCTTTGCCGAGAGCAGAACTGGAAATTTCGTCGACTCAGGGAAATCTGAGAGTAAAAGTTTTGTTTTTACTCTTATTACACTTTCTTTATCAAGGTATGTATTAATGTCTCTCTTCTGTTCTTTAAGATATTCTTCTTCTGCTCCTTGAATTAATTTGAATATCTTCTTCTCTGCATTTTTATATTCTTCTGTTGTTATATCCTTTTCTATTCTCTTATTTTCTCTAGACATGTTGTGTATAGCTCTCAGTATCCATGCCAGCACTCTTACTATCTTTGTGTATTTTGAAAAATAACAAAGCATATCTATACCTTCTTTCATAGTTAAGCTAGTACTGCATGTTGTTTTAGTTTTCTTTAGCTCTTTGCATGCTTCTGTTTCATCAATTTTTATTATAGATTAAGGCCATTCCTCAGGACCAAAACGTAGCCACACCGGTCCTTCCCACCAGCGTAGAATCCTCAGTTGTTCAGCGTTACAGCCTCTCGAAGCCAGTGATACCACTTGGAAGCACTACAATTTTCTCTTATCTCTTTAACTCTGTTATGTACATATATATTCCATGGTAAATTTCTTGTAATCCAATAAAATGCTACACATGAGTCGGTCCAGCAATATTCTTTGATTTCATCAATACCTAAACTCCTTTTAGCTTCTGCCAATAATCTAGATCCTATGAATACAGCAGTTAATTCTAACCTAGGTATTGATGCTTTTCCTGGAGGTGCAACTCTTGCTTTTGCAGTCGTCATCTGAACGCTAACATTACCATCTTTTTCCGAGCGTAGAAGTACACATGCCCCATAGGCAGATGACAATCTCAAAGACTCAATGTACTCCCTGACATAACATGATTAGTCAGTCTCCTCGGTATTTTGCAATCTTTCAAATATGCTATGTTTTTGTACCATTTTATAAAATCTGCCTCTAAATCAGCTGGGAGAACTTCTTCCCTGGTAAGACCGCGACGCCAGGTTTCCTGCATGATTAAACGAGGGGTAAGGGTAGCAGCACAAAAGTATCCTGCTGGATAATATATTCTCTGTATTAGAGACATTAAATCCTTTTTAGTAATCTGACCAAGAGTGGAATATAAAGGTAAGTTACCCAGATTACAGCTAAGTGTGTCTGTCTCAATATCTCACAGCAATCCTAAGATGGAAACTACATTATTATCAGTCTCATTGATCTCCATCGGTGAGGTTACCCACTGCCTTAAGTCTAACTTACCTTGCCTCATGACTTCCTTTGCTTCTGTTATAAATTTACAAGTCTCTTGCTCTGAGTCCATGCTTGTGATGCTATTATCTACATAAAAGGATTTGAGTAGAATATCAGCAGTGTGTTTTTCCTTACCTGTGAATTGTTTCAAGTGGTGGTTGATAGTGGCAGACAGCAAAAATGGACTTGATGTCAAACCAAATACTACTCTACAGTGCCTGTATTCTATCAAGTCTGTCTGTGAATCATCTTTCCACCACAGAATTCTTAAATATTCTCTATCTATAGGTCTGATAGACACATTTAGGATTGCACCTCTTCGGAAACCTATCAGTAGGTGAGGTATTTTATCTAAGAAGTTCACACCTTTGTTGAGATAAGAATTGAGAGATCTACCATTCTTATCACATGCTGATGCATCAAAAACTGGTCTCAACTTTGTAGTTAGACTTGCATCTTTTCCACCCCACGGTGTGGCAAATAATGAGCTGATTGTGTTAAGTCAGACTCTGGTACCTTATCTATTATACCATCACTTTCCCAGTTCTCAATTATAATATTATATTCATTACTCTTACCTGATGATATTAGCCTTTTGGTACTGGATAACAATCTTCTTTTAGCTAGTGCACGGTTGCTCAGCAAGTCTTCATGTCCTACCTTAAGTGGCAGCGCTACTTCATATCGCCCTTCTTGATCAACAGTGATGCTCTCCTCGAACGATATGACAGCATCTGCTTCTGCCTGTATTTTTGTTTTATTCTCCATAGGATCCTTGATGCCGATTTATTTACTTTACCCTGTAACACCCATCCTAATTTGGTCTTAATAGCAAATAATCCCTCTTTTAACATTATCATAGTATTAGTCATTATGAAACCTGAATAATCTGCCCCAATCCATAATAAAATGTCAGTAGTGTTTCCCTTATCTGTATCTGTCAATACTATACCATGTTTTCTCATGATACGAGTAGTATCACATTTTTTTTCTTTACAATAACTAGGTAAGTTACTACAAATAACAGACTGCTCAAGAGCCATCATATTTAATTCAAAAGATTGACTACACATGCTTTGGACAAGGACTTTATAAATATTGTGTTCACTGGACTTTACCTTGACTCCGCTGAACAAGTTGTGTATCAATACTTCTTTACCTGAGCTTTGTATACCTAATTTTTGCGCGATGTCTCTCCTTAAATATGATCTTTGAGCACCATTATCTATGAGAGCTCGAACAATTACTTCTTTGTTGCCGTGGACTATCTTCACCATCATAGTTTGTAATAATGTTACATTATTTCCTTGTGAAGAAAAGTTGCTCATAGCCTGATTTACTGGTTGATCTTTTTGAGTCCTATCTGTATTTCCATAGCTGAGACAGAGTACTGCTGAATGTTTCCTCTTGCATAAAAAATCATTGTACAAATGCTTTGCATACTTTTGCATGGTGCCCACGTTTTAAACACAGCATACAAGCATTCTTCTTTTTGATGTGCTCTTTACGTTGATCTATGCTTAACTTGCATAGCATTCGGTGCTGGAATGGTCTTTATCACACCAGAGACAAGCATTTTTTCTTTCACCTTTTAATACCCTTTTTCTTTCACCTTTTAATACCCTATCTACCAGTGTTGCTGCTGTCGGTTCTTGAGACTCTTTTTCAAACTGTTCGTCTTTTCTAATTTCTAGTGTGGCAAATTCTGTTGCGATTTTGATTCTTTTTTCGCTTTCAACTTCCTTTTTCAAACAATCTAATAGCGCGCCAAGTTCGTCTCCACTTGTTGGTCTTAAGCGTTCCCACATTTTTAGTATATCCATGGGTAATGTGGACTCAACCATTGTTAATATGACAGAGGCATATCCTTGTTTCGTCACAACAAGTGTTTCTAGCGCTCTAAGATGAGTGCTGAGGTGGTCATAGATGTGGGTCAAACTCTGATTACTCTTATTCATTATCATTTTAAGTAATTCTCTTACATATACTTGAATGAGGAGCTCATCACGTGCATATCTCTGTTTTAAGTCGGTGACGGCCTCCTTGTAGCTTTTGGACGTAGATGGATAAGATTCGATGAAAGGTAAGGGACCTCAATTCCGGAAGTCATTGCTTGAATGAGATATTGAAACTTATCAGAGTCATCCAAGGACGCATCTTCATGGATTTTTTGGAACTGACCCCAGAATGCCAGCCAATTTTTTACATTGCCATCAAATCTCTTTGTTTCTAGAACTGGCAGTTTATATTTTCTGATATTACTAGAAGTACTATCCGTTGTAACTAGTAACGAAGAATTTTTCTTTGTTTGTTCCAACGTCAGCCATTTTTTCTTGTACGCCATTACTTCTTCCAGTTCCTTTTCAAATTCGGCGTCGGTACAATCGCTCTCGCGCATTAAATTTTCAATGTCGGCAGCGAGCCCTTGCATTTTGATAACTATTTCGGACAATATTTTATAATAGGAATCGTGTTCCTTTCCCTCCAGTTGTCCGATTTGACTGCAAACCTTTGTAAATTGAGTCCGCGTGGCCCGACGTATTTTCTTTTTGTTCTCCATGATTGTTTTCGTGTAATTCTTACGAAATAACGGTCGCCAGGTGTTCGTTTGTCGAGAAGACGTAAGAGTCACTTGAAATAAACATCCAAACTTCACTTAAGCTCTTTATTTTAAACTACGGACCTCAAGCACACAGTATTACTTTTGGCCATCTTAATTTGCAGTGATTTTTACAGAGCTGTGTTACTCACAGGGTTGCCAGTTAAAAAAGGGTGACCAGCTTATAATTTAATCACTACTTTTCAACACCTAGGTCTTACCGGTAAATCCTAGGAGTTGCCTTAGTTCGGGCTTTTACAGTAACATATATACGATATAAAACCTCATCGACAAGGATTAAACAAAAAGAAACCTTAAGGCAACGAACTTATTTTTACCGTGACCGTCACTGTATCTGTGGCGAGTTATTGACGTCACTGCAACGGATTCTAAAGCAATAATTTTTCCCCGAAGCGGGGACTATGAAGGCGCGAACGTCATAATTGTTACGTCTAAAACAAAAATACAAATTGTAGATCATGAATTGGCCTAACCCAAGAAATAAATCCTAGAGTTCAAAACTTAAGGATTTACGTCTAGCATCCAGCAGATTCCCACAGGGTCATAACTAGTGAGGGTATTGTGAAGAAACACTTACCAACATTTTGGGTGTTCAGTCAATTTCGAACTTACTTTCGATTTTACGATAACGTCACAGAATTGGCTGTAAGGCAAAGAACCGGCTTCTGCTATTGGCAGATTTGATGGATTAGGTAATTTGTATGAATATTATACAACTATACGGAGAAATCAGCCACTAATAATTTAGTAGCGATTGGGTACCGATGTTCTTTTTTTTAATTTAGTATGTTGGCCCACACTAGGAATGACTCTTTCATGGCTGTGTTTACAAATAAAAATCACTTACACAATTATAACTCCGCACAGGTACTCGCGTCCAATACATAATAGTACTACGCTATTATCTTATAATATAGGTGTAATTCTTTTATTAAAGAATCATAATAGGTACATTAGTAGATAATTAGTGTTTTAAACAGCCAGCATTATTTTTACGTGACGTTAACTATACTCGAATGTTGTGTATTTAAAATCATGGTGTTTGATTACACTTATTGTCCGCTAATATTCATTTTCATTAACGGTAAGGTAAAGTGTTTCCTGTCAATGCTAGTTGCTATGCCATTCTAATGCTGGCACTTTGCGCTTTGGTCCTGTGGTCGTAAAGGAGACTGAATTGGAGGTTTTGGGTTTTTAACCCGAATCCGAAAACATCGATTTTGGGTCTTAGGATATCCTCAGATGCAACCTGAAGTCGTACTACGAAGTGTCATGGCCATTATAATGCCGAGAACATAAAAAAACCGTTTTGAGAGAGAGACTGAGCTACACAGAATTAATTTACAACGGGATAATGATAAGTACTGCATCACCCCCGGGCGTCTTGTTTTCTTCCTGAGTTTAATTCTAACTATCGATTAATTTGAACCTATCAAAATTAAAATTTATGCTATAAAGGTAATGTTGTTAGGAAGTAAGTGTCAGTGTTATAGGACACGATTCCTTGCGGATTGGCTACAGGAGCGAATCCACGGTAAATTGCTAACCCAAATATTTAGGGACCTTCCGGCATGATGCTGCTACGAGTATCTTGGCAACTAGAAAGTTGATCCCATTCTAGCAAAGCATACCGGATCATAATAAGCCTTTTAAACGTTCTCACTGCTGGGACACAGATCTCCACTCTGTGAGAGGGATTGGGCCATAATCTACCACGCAGGACCAGTGTGGGTTGGTGGATATCATACGTCTTCGGATATTTACTACTAGGTCATGCCGATTTCCTCACGATGCAATGTTTTCCTTCACCGTTTTTAGAGCAGTGGTGATTAAGTAATGGAGAAAGTAAACTGCCTGCCTGGGTTCGAACCCACCAAGGATGTCATTATGTGTTCGAATTTTTGGATCTAGGACATGTCAAATCCCATGTAGCTTTAATTCCACCCGACAATTATCTCAGCTGATGACCACCAATGGTACAAAACAAAAACCCGTTACATATTGTTTGTTACAGGTACTCGAATAATAATTTAGCATAAACATAATAAGCCTAAAATGTTGACACTGCTAGGTCATAGGCCTCGGTAAGAGAAGTCCGTATTTCACCACACAGGGCATTGCCAATTGGTGGGTGTTAGTTGTCATATGGCTTCGAATAAATGGTTCTAAGACAACTCGGTTTCCTCACGGCAATTTCCTTTCCAGTTTTATTAATCATTTTCCATAAACTAATTTGATGAATACCAAAACAAAAGAAATTATTGGTATTCGGAATGGGCATTTCGTGATTAAGTGCACGATTAAAGTAATTAGTGTATCTTTTAATGAGACAGTAATTTTGTTTTGCTTGTCCTTGACTAACGGCGGAAATTTGAAAATAATGGGAGATATTATTAGTGGATCTTCTTTCCTGTTTTGTCTATAGCTCCGGGTTCGCTTTAGGGGCTGGGTTATTTAGATTTTTTTTAAAGGGACGTAGATTGTAATTTGGTTGTGACGTCAAAGTCATCAATTACGCTAATATGACGTCAAGTTAACTGGTCTGTCCAGTTGGCCTAGAGGTGGCAATCGGTACTGCCGAACATTAAGTCTTTGGTCATGTCGGGAAAAGCGCTATTGAGTTTTCGTATTAGGTGTGGGCACATCTTTGGTTGATGTAAATTGTGTCTTCCTCAGTTATATTTATCTATACAAATAAAATCTTTTTACGAATATTTTATGTCAATGCAAGAACGGCTGCACCTATTTGGCTAATTCTTTTTTGTTGTTTTTGTAATTATTGTCAGGACAAAGTTTGTACGAAAGATAAAAATGGTATCGTTTTATTTATTATTACACTCGTGCAAAGCCGGTGTATTAGTGGATCAAAGCTTTTCGAAATAAAGTTACACTTCTGCCTAACAATTCAGGAAAGCAGGTGTTATGTTATGTTTATGTTGACAGGAGACACGTCTATTTCTATATCGTATCTATCAAGATCCGTACCATGTATGTTTGTTGCCCTGAAGTACGGTAATTCCTGAAGTTTGATTGCCTACGAGACGACCGAAACAATTTATATTTGAATTCAGGTAGGTACATTTTTAAACGAAACAAATCTGTTATTTTTTTATTAAATAAACAGTTTTATTATTTATTAATTATACAAATAGTTCTAAAGTAACAATAATTATTAACATTATAATAACTAATTAACAATGTAGAAATAACAATAAATTATTAATAGGCTCACATTATATTTACCATACCTTACACTAAGTTTGCAAAATTGATGATTATATTAGAAAAAAAAATGAGCATTTATTTGTATATAATTGTTACTCGCAGAACATTGTATCGTGTATAGTTGTTTTGTTTTAGCATGGCAATATCAGTCATTGCCCTTTTCGTAATATATCTACGTAGAAGCCCAATAGTTTTTATTTAAACAAAATGTTGTATTTGTACAAAATGTTGTGTCCGCCTATGTACCACTATTGTACATGAAGTTTAAATAAATAAATAAATAAATAAATAAATAATATAGATTTTGCCTGTAACGGCTTTCTTTCAATATTTTCATAGTTCGGTCAATGACCACAATTACCACGCTAAATCTAAACAATTATTGTGTATTATTATTGTGGTTTCCACAAATAAGAAGTGTTTTAAGATGTTAATTCCAGCAACGCAGTTATTGTTGACACTTCCATTAGCCCGCTTGCTCGACCTTCAGTCTTATTTAGCTGAAAATATAGAATAGATATCTACATATAAATATGTCTATGTAATATTGTAAAACATATTGTTATCGAATAGAGTCGCCGAGTAAAAATTACCACAACACAAAATACAGTACATTAGTTATGTTTAAAAAGGAACTGGTCTACCTATGCACAGTACAATTATTTTCTTAATGTCTCTCGGCAAATTGATGCCGGGCCAAGAGGCTCATTGGCAATGAGGCACTGGTTGAGTCAAAGCTAGCCTTGAACATCGTCGCCGAGTTGCCAGCTTGTCAGTTTTTTTATCGATTACATTTCGGGGAGTGTGCGATGGAATTGCATGATCTAATTCCGCCAAGCCCGTTACATCATCGGACTACAAGACGTGGCGATGTGCCATTGTTACATGGTGGTGAATGTCCACCATGTAACAATGGCACATCGCCGTACGTCCCATACGTACTAAACGTTTTGGAAATACTTTCATTATGCGTACAGCTAAGGAGTGGCATTCCCTGCCGGAGTCTGTGTTTCCCGATAGCTACAATCTCGGGGTCTTTAAGTCAAGAGTGAATAGGTTACTTCTAGGCAAGTGTGCTACACCTTTGACCACATCATCACTTACCATCAGGTGAGATAGTGGTCAAGCGCAAGCTAACTACAAAAAAATCTTAGTTTTTCGTCAGTCGTCGGATTTCTATCAAACTTCCAAGTTCATTAAGAGCGTCCGGTCTGCACCAAGTGCAAAGGGCAACTGATAGAAATACAACGACTGACGAAACACGAAGTTCACCGAGGGACATTAAGAAAATAGCTGTACTGTACTTTTATTGTCCACTAGGTAAGAATCTCAAAAGTAAAACTGTATCGGTAGTTGAATTTATCATTCACGATAATTTGTATTGTAAACAACTAAAGTATCGACTATGGCATTTTGGGTTGATTCTTAGGTCACCATTTGTATTAAAGTGTCTTAAAAAGTATACAATGGTAGTTGAACGTTGTAATTAATTCATCCTGGTCTATGTCCGCGACACGTAGAAACCTACACGCGCGAGTAGGCATATACCAGACAGGAAAAACCGTCAAAACGAAAGCGCGGGTCGACTTAATAAGTCGTGTCAACCAAATTAGGGGTAAGTCTTCCTCGCTTAATGAGTGAGGTCAACTGGTTAGTGGGTATAAAATAGACTTTTATATTCAAAAATTTTAAAATGATTTGAATCTTGAATTAAAATTATGTTCTATGTATGTGGGATTCGAACCTGCATATTTAGTAGCGCAAAAGCTAATAGCTTGAGCACAGCGCCATCTCTCTTCCAATTTGGTATTTAAATATTTTAATATTTACGTAATATAGGTACCTTTTATTTCAATGTGTGCTATCCGAAGTAAATTGATGGCGTTGAGTGCTGAGCTGTAATTGAGAAAGAAAAATGATAAACAAATTGATACCATTCAACGTAAAAAAATTACTAATTGTTAGTATTGTAAAAGAGCAGTTAATTGTTTTATCATGTCCATAGGGTAGCTGCTGCGTCTGGTTTCGATGCTCCCTCATAGTGATGATGTTTACACATAATGTATCATCAATGTGTAATAATTAATTTCAGTTGAAAGTCGATTATTACTAAACATAGGCCTGCCCAAGAATCAGTATAAATTTCTCTAAATTACGCCACCCATCTACCCCATTCATCCCATCTTTTTGCCTAGTAGGCAAAATAGGCGACTCGCGGCCGCTACTCCAGAACTTCTTGGACCAATTTGGTAATCCTTTGTGAGAGCAATGTGCCCAGCCCACTGCCACTTAAGTTTGGTAATTCTTCGGGCTATGTCGGTAAACTTGGTTCTTCTGCTGATCTATTCATTTCTGATTCGACCACGCAGGGAAATTTCAAGCTACGCTTATGCCCTCTGCATTGTCCGTTGGGTGAATTCAACTTCTGATGAGGCCTATTGTGAGCGACTAAGAATGAGTGTGCGTAATGTGCAGTCAATGAAATGTTTGTTTCATTTATGCAAAATTGCATATTGTGTTTTGTAAATAGGTCTGGGCCACAGACGTATCTATTTAAAAACACATGCAATGTTCTTTGTTGATAATTAGTAGACACAATCAAACCATAATATTATGAGTTTCACAATCGAAAAAGATGTCAACATCGATTAGACTATATAACACACACATCATACCGTATATGATATAGGAATAACTTAATTTGGTGACTGCATCAATGCAATCGCACCTTGGCAGTTCTACAAATGCGATCAGCAAAGCATAGCATAACGTTCTCACTGCTGGGACCCAAGCCTTTTCTTTATGAGAGGGAATGGAGATCATTCAAGTGTAATACATTTTCTACCAAATGATTTGATGTCCTTTTGATTAAACGCCAAACGCAAAAAAAAAGTGATGATATAAATGTTGATGGATGGAGAGACAAATTTGTTAGGCATAAAAGATATATGTGGCAGAAAAGAGGGTGAACGATAGCGTGACGGGCGGTAGTAGACAACTTGCATTGCAACTCTACATATATAAAATAGTATAAGAGCAACCGGCGAAATGTGGATATACTATAGATGCAAGCAAGGGCTTGCATCTATAGTAGCAAGTAGCAAGGGCTTGGGCAGGGCAAGGGCCCTGCCCAAGCCCTCGACGCATCAAGCGAAGAAGAGCAGGAAAATGATCGAATGATTTCCCACTGAGCGTCAATGACCCGGCCATCTAACGTCAGCATACCTATAAATTAAGGGATATACAAATTTAACACTTACGACACACATCATAAGGCACACACAACCCATCCATCCTCCAGTATCCTTGGATACACCGGCAGGCCGGCGTGCATTCCACTACCATCAGTATTTGGCCAAATATGGGACACCTTCCATCTGGTGTGGATTGCCTGCAGTCATCAGATGGGCAATATGGTGGACAGGCCACGTACTCCTCGTTTGGGCGTGCACATTCGAATGGAGCTGGAAATTAGACAAAAATATTGATTATTACAAAATCTCTCCGTCCTGGTTTCATTATTTAAGGTCGGTTTGCGTCACTATGCTTTTTTTTTTTTTTTTTTTTTTCCGAGGTGGAAATTCCTCATTGGATGTCCTCCGCCCTGGGGGGACGGGGGGGTCTGTCAGACTCGTACTGACTAAAAACCACCCCGGTGTTCCGTCTCACACCTACACCGGGGGTCGCGGGAACAACGATACTTCCGCAACCCCCGGCTATTGCCGGCCCGCCTCTGCTGGCCACGATCTCGGGTTGGGGGGGAGTGAGGTGTTGGACTCCCCCCGCGACGTCTCAGAGGGGCGCGCGTGGAACACTACGCGCCACCACCTCGGGTCCGGATGTGTGGGGGGCGACAGACGTCCCTGAGTCCGTCGCCCCTTGACCCATTTAGGGGGGCTGGAAGAGGGCGTTGTCCGCCCTCCGCCGACGCCCGGTGCGTCTGCTGCGGATTGGGTTAGCGGATAAAATCTCCCTCTCCCTCTCCGCAGCCTCCTTCTGGGAGACGACTGTTTCGCAGAAGGATACCACCGCGTCCCAGGACTCCTCGCTGCCGACCATAGACTCGACTACAGCCGGCAGCGACAGGTCACTGCCTACTTCAGAGATGAGGGCATGGCGTGGCTCCTCCCAAGCGGCACAGCCTGCCAGCGTATGCCGCGCCGTGTCCTCCCGGCAGTCGACGCAGTGGTGACACCGGGCGTCCGGCTCCCTGTTTATGCGACACAGGTACTTCCCGAAGCAGCCATGCCCCGAGAGCACCTGCGTCACCCGAAACGACAGGGAGCCGTGCCTCCTCCCGAGCCAGCGCTGGAGCACCGGCCGGACCGCCTCGGTGGTAATGAGGCCGGCGGTAGGGCGTGAAAGCCTGTCCCGCCATTCCGCCACCAGGACCTCGCGAAGCTGAGACCGACGCAACTCCATATGTCACTGCATCGGCCCTTCGCCCCGCGCCCGCGCTTCCTCGCGCCACCGGTACAGTGACGCGAGTACCTTCGCCTCCAGGTCCCAGGGCGGGGATCCGGCCAGTGCACAAGCCGCCTCGTAGGAGATCGTGCGATAACCCCTGATGACTCTGACGGCCATCGCTCTCTGCGGCTTTCGCAAAACAGCGATGCTGCCAGCCGTCAGGTCAGTCGCCCAGATCGGGGCCCCATACAGGGCCATCGATTGCACGATCCCTACGTAGAGCCGCCTACAGGTGGCGCTCGGGCCCCCCAGATTGGGAAGCAGGGTTGACAGCGCTCCAGCCGCGCCCAAGAACTTGGGCGCCAGCCGCCGAAAGTGGGGGCCGAAATCCCACCGGCTGTCGAGCACCAATCCTAGGTACTTCATGATAGACTCGACAGCGATTCGAGCCCCCCCGACCACGATGTGGGCATCGGGTGGTGGCGCCCGCCGGTTGCCATGAAAGACCATGGCCTCCGACTTGTTGAGGGCCACCTCCAGGCTAAGGCGCCGTATGCGGCTCACCACCTGTGAGACCGCAGCCGTTGCTAGCAACGCTGCCTCCCTGTACGAACTCCCCCGGGCGGTGACCAGCGTATCGTCCGCGTAACACGTCAGGTCCACGCCCGGTTGGAGCTCGCCCCACAGCACCCAGTCGTACCCGATGTTCCACAGAGGAGGGCCCAAGACCGAGCCCTGTGGAACACCGCACGACATGCGGTGATGGTGCGTCACTATCCTGCACTAAGATATTCGGTCTTGATTTTTCAGGTATTCGTGATATTTTTATGAATATTAAACTACCAGTTCAATAGTAAATTAATTTATGCAATGTCAATACATATGACAATATTTATACGTGCAAATATTGGTTTTAGGTGCTGTACGTTCTAAAAGATGGGTCTATAACTTAATATTATTATGGAGTAGAATGTGCACAAGAAACTTCATACATGTTTTCAATTAATTAAATATTTTACAATATTCTTATACATTGTATTAACAATGTACCTATCTAACATAAAACTACTTTAATGAAATCAATTTTTGTTAACAGTTATATCAATGGCTTGGCAGCCGGCCACGAAATTATTGAGACTTGCGAACTTCGTCTTGCTACCAACAAAACAGAGTTTTCTATTTGCATAATTATTTCTTTAGTGTTTCCTATGTTATTAAAGTTTATTTTCAAAATTAAAGTTTGCTTAAATTTAAAGTTACAAAGCTTGTTCGGTTATTATTTTTTTCAGTGTATAAAGGATGAAATGACCGGTAAATTGATTCAGTTGATAGATAGATACATGTTACTCACATATTTACAAATATGGCAACCGTAGGTTATTATTGTTTGCAGATATCAACTGAGGAATTACTGTGTTGCAAAGCGAAAACCCAACTAGATTCGTGTAGGAAGCAGTCAAACCCAAACATTTGTTTTTTCGATTGGATTTCGAGTCATATAGCATAATAGATGATGTTTAGAAGCTCTAGACAAGTGAAATTATATTGGTCTAAGATCCGATATAAGAAATATATACCCTCACATGTTATTTAACGATGATAATGATTATTTGGTAGATAATTATATATTGATATATCGCAAATAAGTTGCCTTGCTAAATCGTGTACTGATGTTTTGTAATTAAATGTTGGCAACTATGGATTCAATCAACTTTTTGTTAAGGCAACCTATTGTGGTTAGATTGGGAATAAAATACCCTTTCATTTGATATGTAATTCGATCAAATAACTGATGAGAGTATATCAATACCACCTACTCGCCTGTTTATACCTGGTAACTCCATTGTTGCGCAGAGAGGAAAATAACAACATTTATTTTTTCAATTCTTTGGAATATATTCTTTTAGCTAATGCTCGATTTTCATAAATAACAAATCGAGGTAGCGGAGCAATAACACTTTTTTTATTTTGGTATTTATTATCATCGGTACGCGATTTAGCTAGACAACCATTTGCGATGTATCAATGTTATATAATCCTTATCATCATTAAATAACATATGTGATATTTCTTATAACAATATTATAAAGAGGAAAGATTTTTTTGTTTGTTTGTACCGAATAGGCTCCAAAACTACTGGACCGATTTCAAAAATTCTTTCACCGTTGGGAAGCTACTCTATCCCCGGGTGACATAGGCTACTTTTTATCCATGTATTCCCACGGGAACGGGAACTACGTGGGTGAAACCGCGAGGCGTCCTCTAGTTTCTTATAACTGAGGCTATATACAAGTGCCATTCGATGTCAGCGAACGCGATAGTCGAAATATCAAAATGTAAGTGATTGATCACGTGATTTTTCGATATTGCTTGTCAATCCCATACAATTTTGCCTTTTTGACAATCGTTATCGCCACGCTTTCGATAATAGAATGGCATTTGTCTAGGGCCTCTTATCTCGTACTATATCAACGAATGCGACGCGGTAGCGATTGGTGATATTATGTCAAAGCCAAGCACTATTAAAATGTCACATGATCAATCATTTTGGCATTTTGACAATCACCATCACATCATGATAATATAAAACTTTGTATAGAAGCTCAGGAAGAATGTTCAATAAACATTAACTTGGTTAACCGATGGTTTATTACTTTTATCTGTGTTGATAAGCTATTTAAAATTCTAACGACAAAGGCAATTTAATCGATTACGCTTATTGGGTTTGTATCATAAATTGGGCCTCTAGACAAGTGACAATCTGTCATCGAAAGCGTTGCGATGGCGATTGTCAATAAGGTAAAATTGTATGGGATTGACAAGCGATATCAAAAAATAACATTTTGACAATCGCCTTCGCTGAAATCGAATGCCAATTGTCTCGATCCCATTTTTCAATAGTCTGATAAGTTTTAACTGAGGAATAAAAATGGCGGTTTGAAGGTTTTGTATGGAAAATATGTCAAACGGTCATTATTATTCCTCAATTAAAAGTATCAGACTATTGGAAAATCAGCTCCAAATAAATTAAAGAGTGTTGCAAAAGTAACAATTTATAGTCGAATTATACCCATTTGACGTTTGTTTGTTCACCTATTATATTTTGATCCAACAAATAGCGTAAAGAGCCTCAATGCAAGAGGCTCGATGTGTCAGAGGCTCTAGACATGCGTAATTCGATGTCAACGATGATTGAAATGCCAAAATGTCAGAGACTGATCACGTGAAATTTCTATAACGTTTGAAATTCCCATATATTTTTGATATCTCGCCAATCGCCATCGCCGCGCTCTCGATTATAGCATATCTTATCTGCTAACCGTTTGATGGTTTGTAATTATGGTAAAAAAAAAATGGTATTTTACCGAAATTCCCAACAATTGGTTAGCCGTATTTAACCATTGGTTCAGTTAACTACGGATAAAAAAACTGGGCCTTAGTCAAGAATCTTAGGATGAGGTTAGGCTATAGCGAAAAATAAATTAAAAAGTTCACTTACGGCAGTCTCTGGTATCAATACAGGTTCCATTCCTTGCCCTCTTCATGTTGAAACGGCATTTGCACCGGGGAGTCCCACATTGTCCGTTGTTGTAGCATTCTCGGCTCTGTTGCTCATGTTTCGGACAGCGGTCTCTATTGCAGTCTTTTATTGGACAAGTGTCTTCGTCTTCTCCAGGAGGGCATTGCAGTGAGACTAGAAATAAGGAGATCATTAACATTTTGGTCATAGAGAGTTTACGGCGCGGCTCATTATTTTGTATTGATTTCGCCCCGTTCTTGTATCGTGGGTGCATTAACAAACATATAAACTCACATAGGCAAACAACCAGGCCGGAACAACTATCTGTAGGCTGTACAAATATTTGTTCCGTGCGGGAATCGAACCCGCGATACGCAGCGCAGCAGCCGATCGCTCAACCACTGCACCCACTGAGAGCTATAAACTATTAGATAGAGAACTGTTAACTTTTTTATAGTTGGTTAATGAACTATTAACCAATGACGGTCACATTCAAATTTACAATAATAATTACTAAATATCTTGTTCTTTTCGTGTCGATAGACGGAAAGTTAAATTTTGTCTGACCTGAGGCCTAAGTGCGAGTTTTTACTCACGCTCACTCGTGATACGTAAACATCATTTTGTATTGAAACTGGATAAGCGCCGTCTGGTGACGGTAAGGAGAAACCACTTTTTTGTATACATTTTGACATAAGAGATCGTTTACGTATCACGAGTGAGCGTGAGTAAAAACTCGCACTAAGGCCTCAGAATAGAAACTGGAGTTGGTTGTGCACGACGGGCAACAACGGAGATGACACATGTCCTGTGAAGGGGCACTGGCAATATGTTTGGGATATATAAGAGAATTTGGGTACTATTATATTGCAATTTCTGCCTAACCCTGCTTTAAATTACAGTTTAGCTATTATTTAACTACAAAATAGTTCCTCGCTACTTTTTAATAACTTCAATAGTACCGCACCCTGATATATTCCCACTCTAATCAATCGGTTGTCGATGACATTGACATTGATCAACGTTGATTGACGTCGGTCGATTGCTGTAGTAGGAACTGTCAATCGACATGCTACCAAATATTCATAGATCGTTTTGGTAACACCCTTAAACAGAGGTGTTATATCTGGCGTATCGCGACATCAGCTGAAAATTATATAGACATACAAATACGTATGTAATAGAAACCTCGAATTATACGCAGCATAATCACTCTGTAATGTTGCCCAATGTTGCACACGCCTTCTCTCTGCAAGAGTTTTGGGCATAATTTAACATTTGGGCCCAATGCGTGTTGCTATGTTTAACAACATTTAAGACCATTATTATCATAATTTAGCTATAACTTAATAGTACATTATTGGAAAGGCCAGGCAATAGGCAATTGCAGGTAGAATACGAGACAGGCAATTGCCATTTCCGCCGAGGCATATGCTTTTCTCAAAAGAATGCAGGCAAATAAAACTTTTTTTTTTATTATACATTTAATTTAATTAATATTAAAAGTTACAACAACATTGCTGGAGCGTTGTTATGTTCCAAATTAAAAAACGCTCCTGCAATGATTTGATCAACATTGCTGGAGCGTTGTAATGTTCCAAATTCAAAAAACGTTCCAGCAATGGATTTGATTTTCTTTGTCCGTAAATTCGGTAATTCGCCTGTTCTTTTTCTAAAATAATGACAATATCTCCATGCATGTTTGAGAAAAACTAATTACTTAGTCATCTATTCAAAGAGTTATAAATTGGTTTCGTGTTGTTTTATCGTGGAACAATGGAAAACCCTGTTCCGAATACAGAGTTATTGAACAATCTTAGTAGTTAACTACATGGGTACTAGTAGGTATTTATGCGCAACAAATTCTTCGAGTTATCAATAAACCTTATAAAACATGGGAACCTCTCAAAATTCTTACTTTTCATAGTGCAAGTGGTCATATTTCCAGTTATTATTTTATATGACGCCAGCACTCACTGAAGGTTATGTAGAGAAATAAAATAGGTAGGGTGGTTCCTTCCGTTTCAAAACAAGCAATTTCAGTTTCTAACCAATGGTTGTAAATTTCGCTTAAATGCTTTTTTTCATAAATTGTTATCATCACAAATGGTCAACTAAGTTGAAGAGTCATTATTTGACCATTTGAACCGTTGATGAATAAACGCGATTCACTGAGATTTAAATCTATTGGTTAGCATATTTAACAATTGGTTGAGTTAACTACGGATCTAAAACTGGGCCTTTAGGCGCTTTACCGACCGGATCGGTGCGTTTCTGTTTCTTTACAGATTCACGTGTATGCACTTGTTAAAGAATCTGTGCCTACAGAAAGCTCGCATTTAATTACATGCTCTCAATAAAGAATTTGTACAGATTCGGTACAGTAATAAAAACAAGTAGATAATGCACCGTCTCGGTCAGTAAGGCGCCTTAAGTTAGTAGAAATTTAAGAATCCTTAATGCCTTGGTCGCATTATCTACCTATGTTACGATGATGAAATATAAAAAAAATATCTTTCATTCTGCCTTTAGAAAATACATTGTTATAATTTTGTTTACAAAGTATACAGTCCAACCTATCAACTTTTCTTTTACTGCCTCACTAGTATCACTTTGTTCCTCTGATACTTAAGTAAAACACTGCTAATTTCAAACATACTCTTTTCTCACTTTTCTGAATGTACATACAAAACATGTGAAATAATATTTTATCAAAATCTACTTACCGGTTCTACGAATCGTGACCATGATGATGAACAAAGTGATAAACACTGCACGCATCATTTCTAAGCCAGTCCGTTCGTGTCAATGAATGATGCACAACTGATCTACTAAAGATCAATATTATATTATTTAGCACTTCATGCATCCGGAGTGGAACGTCCATGAAAGGTATTGGTTCCTAATTACCGCGTCATCTCTGTTTTGTTTTGTTTTGAATATTTGAATTTAGAGCATCTGTCTTTCGTTTCAGGAACTATTTGACCACGTTGTTTACTAGCATGTGAATTACTTTTGGTATTTTGTAATAGATGGCAGCACTAGTGTGACAATTGTTTTAGGATAGTTTTTCAACAGTAGGAAAGAGGGAGTAGAACTATAATGTCATAGTCAAAACAGTTAATCGGTCAGATCACTTTTTACTGACCAAGGCCAAAGGCGCACGAGAAAAATCCGTGAGCCATTTTTATTATAAGTATTTATAAAATTGTATGTTGGCTATTTATTTTATAACTAGCTTTTACCCGCAGCTAAGCACCCGTAGCATGTCACACAGAAACGGATAGGGTTCTTTTTCAGGATATAAAGTAGTTAAGTATGTCACTCTGCGGTAATTTAGCTTTCAATCAGAAAACATAATTATTTTGAAATCGGATCAGTACGTAGTCGTGGCAATAAGAAGTTGGATTTGACAGCTATACAAATATTTAATAACAATTAAACTTGATGCTTACGAATGATACTCGTTATTATAGTGTATGGGTAACATTATAGTAATTAATTAGGATTTTTTCTTACGTACAAAGTTATCGCGGCATGTACAATGAGAAAGTCATCGGATTTCTTAGATTGTCACGATTATAGGTCCTTTCAGAGATTACCCATTACAAACAAACAATAAATTATTAGTACTTATACTTCTTTGTAATATCAGTTATGATATATTAAACGTGTTTTAATGTGATAACGGTTTTGACTGAGACAAGTAAAACCTGCTTTGACTGAAATCCCCAGTTTTCACTATCATTTTGTTTTAACAACTATAATTCTTAATTTTCTCCTGGATCTATACTTACAGATGCGTTAAAAACGTATTTATTTGTATCCAATTAATATATTTTATTACATGGATGCGGTGGCAAAAAAACTTTACTATTTTTCTCATACAAGGCAACAAATAAAAACAAACAGACCTTACAAAACTTACTGCAATTACTTAAAAAGTATTTTTCTGATAAACCACTTCCGGCCTGCCCGTAATTAGGTTAACTACACTAATAATAACCCCTTTAACGGACTTTTGAGCATCCGGGACATCTGTGACCAAGTGATCCCGGTCTTACGTCCGGAATGGCTTTGGTTTGCTTCTAACTAACCAATGGCCGATTATATAATTTAACGTATCTGCTTTGAGGCTGGTCATTTATCATAGATTATTTTGACCCTTAAGGGGATTTTGGTAAGTAGATAGTTCTGTCAGGGGCTGTTTCACCGAACGAATTAACCGTGCACTTTAGATATTTCATAAATAAACTACCCTTGGGGTGGCCTATGCTCAAGGGCAAGCTGATAATAACGTTACCGATGTCGACGATGAAATTGTTATTATAAAAACTAATAAAAATTATTAATATTATTTGAACTAAATTAAATATAATTAAAACTATGAATATATATTTATCAGTTATAATTTAAAGCAGTAGCATAACGATATCGTAAAATAACGCTATAGTATGCAGAATTATAAAATAAGGCTAAATAAATTAGAATTTAAATAATAAGTATAAAATTTATCTAAATAAAAGATAACTAAATCTAATATTAAATAATAATAATGAGTAATATATTTTAAATTAATCGCATGATGGTAAGAAACGATATTATAGCATGTATAATAAATTATCAAAGGATATAACTTACTAATAATAGTATCAGTATATTTATGAAATTCTTTTATATGCCCATAAAAAATAAAATTGTTTAAAATACAGTGATATCCATAACACAGTATTCTTAGGCTTAACTTTGGATGCTAAGCTTCAGTGGGGCCCACATATAGATAAATTGTCAAAGAAGCTAAGCTCCGCAGCATATGCTGTTAGAAAAATTCGTAATTTAACTGACATAGAGACAGCCCGTTTAGTATACTTTAGCTATTTTCATAGTGTAATGTCGTACGGTATTCTGTTGTGGGGAAATGCCGCCGACATCCAGACTATCTTTGTTTTGCAGAAAAGAGCTGTTCGGTCAATTTATAAATTAAGCCCAAGACACTCTCTCAGAGAGAAATTTAAGGAGATTAATGTAATGACTGTGCCTTCTCAGTATATTTATGAAAATCTTTTATATGCCCATAAAAATATAAAATTGTTTAAAAAATACAGTGATATCCATAACATAAATACTAGGAATAAACACAAATTTGTAGTACCTACAACAAGGCTCAAGAAAATAGGTCGCTCGTTTAGATGTCAATGTGTACGCTTTTATAATAAGCTTCCAAGCCACGTACAACATCTAAGTCTTAATAAATTCAAATCTTTTATTAAACGTAAGTTGTGCCAGAAAGCGTTTTATACAACTAAAGATTACCTTGAAGACAAAAAGGCTTGGGATTGAGCTGCTCCAATTAATTTTGTTTTTTTTTATTATATTTTGCACCGTGAATTTTGTTGTTGTTTTTTTGGTTTTCTTGCAATGACAAGAATATTTACTTTTTAAAGTATTATATTATTTTATATTAATTATTGTGAGTGTGAAGACTATGTGGATCATTCTTTTTTATTTTAATTTAAATTTATCTTAGTTTTTAATCATGGTCTGGCAGTTTGAGTAGTTTATGCGGCCTACCCGAATGTCCTTTCTTTGGTATTGTTCGTCGAATCGTTGAGCTCCTTAAAGTCTGAGTTGAGCTGCTCGGTTATTGACAAATGCGTGCACTGACTGGACAGGTCCACTCAATCTGACTGGTTCTTTCCTCAAAAGACCATTTCAGACATCAGTCTACATGGTCTTCACATGATCTAACCAATATTTTGTCTGGACTTTAAAAGAGACTGTGACCTCTGAGTTTGTTTCGGCCTTTCTTCTCAGAGTAGTCAGATAGGAAACGCCGACCTCATCTAGTTTTAAAAAATATGTTCGACATGTAAAAATGTTTGTATAAACCAACTTACAGAAATAAAATCATTTATCATTTATCATAACATAAATACTAAGAACAAACATATTTTTTTAGTAACTACAACAAAACTCAAGAAAATAGGTGGCTCGTTTAGATGTCAATGTGTACGCTTTTATAATAAGCTTCCAAGCCACGTACAAGATAAATTCAAATCATTCATTAAACGTTACTTGTGCAGGAAGCGTTTTATTCCATTAAAGATTACATCGAGGATAAAAAGGCTTGGGATTGAGCTGCTCCAATTAATTTAGATTTTTTATATTTTTCACCCTGAATTATGTTTTTGTTTATTTATTTTTTGGATTTCTTGCAATGTCAAGAATATTTACTTTTTAAATATTATTATATTTTATTTATTGTGAATGTGAAGTCTATGTGGATCATTATTTTTTTGTTTTATTTATCTTAATTAATTTTTAATCATGGTCTGGCAGTTTGAGTAGTTTATGCGGCCTACCCGAATGTCCTTTCTTTGGTATTGTTCGTCGAATCGTTGATCTCGTTAAATTCTGAGTTCAGCTGCTCGGTCATTGACAAATGCGTATGTTAGAATCATGAATGGAACTCTATATAAAAATGTTGATATCTACTACGATAGCAAGCTTTGAATGTCAAGATGATTGTTGGTTATTTACTGTGTATCAGAGTTCCAATGTATGCGGTGTGTAAGGGAAGGGTTTTATGAATAAAAGCACAGAAAGACAAGACTAGGTATTTATTTAAATAAGACTTGTCAATTAATTCATATTGAGAAGGCTCAGTGATCTTACTACCCGGTCTTTAGACTAGTTCTTGTGGAGAAGAAGGGCAACACACTCCACGGAAGCTCTTTTATAGTATTTATCGATATCTTTTACAACCACAAAGTATTCACAATATTATAGAATCCAAATAACAAGGATAAGGCAAAGAACATAGACTAACCCTTAAATTAATTTAACATATTAGGAATAAATGCCATAACATAAAATAGATACAGTTTCAATACAACCAGTAGCAATAATTATTATCAAATAACTTACGTTAGTCTTGTGTAGTCAATATTACACCAAGTATACATCTAAATAACAATATCTGGCCTGTACTGTCTTGTTGTGCCCAAAAAAGTAAGTCAGCTTATCAATTACACAATATTTTATAATATCGGGTCAATCTGTGCCTCAATACTAAAATGGCGCCTGCAATTTTCTATATTGCTTTAAATAATCTCAAAATTAGATGAACATAATCAATTATCATATAATGCAACCATTTTAAAACGTAACAAAGCAATTATGGAATTTAATAACACCTATTTAGTCATTAATTAATATTCGAAAGAATTTTGGTACTAACAGACAGTATTGTGCTAATTGTTTCAAAGGACTTAAAGGCCGTTGCAAAGGCCGTTTGGGCGCACGGTTGGCGCAGTGGTTGAGCGATTGACTGCTGCGCTGCGTGTCGCGAGTTCGATTCCCGCACGGAAAAAATATTTGTATGACCTACAGATAGTTGTTTCGGCTTTGGGTATTGTGTATGTGAGTTTATATGTTTGTAAACGCACCCACGATACAGGAAGAAATTTCTAGTGTGGAGCATCGTTTTTTTTTAAAGAAAGAAAAGAATACTAATATAGCAATATAAAATCCAGGATACATCACAGTGATTATTACAAATTACGTAATAATTTATAGGAATATCATCAATCTGGCTTAAATATAAGTTAAGAGTTATTTCCTGTACTCACAACAATATTAACTTAGGTGGGTACTCTTTTACATTTGTAGGTAGTTGACAACACAATAATAATTTAGGCAGGTGCTTCGACATTTGTCGGTAGGTGCTTAATAAATATGCCAGGTATGTATTATATAGCAAACCATGTGACTTGAAAAATAAAAATACATGATATAATGACGTCACACATACTTCAAATTCTAACACGTGCACTGACTGGACAGGTCCACTCAATCTGGCTGGTTCTTTCCTTAAATCACATTAGTCTACATGGTCTTAACATGATCTAACCAAGATTTTGTCTGGACTTTAAAAGAGACTGTGTCCTTTGACTAGACTTGAGTTTGTTTAGGCCTTTCTTCTCAGAGTAGGAAACACCGACCTCATCTAGTTTAAAAAAATATGATCGACATGTAAAAGCGTTTGTACAAACCAACTTACAGAAATAAAATAATTTATCATTTAATAATAATTCTATATTTAACCCACACCACACACATATTATACAAACAAGAAGAAAGAACAGAAAAATTGGCACAAATGTGTGTAAGGAAAGATTGGAAAATTCTTTTTTTTATTAGTAGATGAAACTGTTGTGATGCTAAACAAATACTAAAAAACATTTTAATGAAATATTTTTTTTATAACCTTGACGGAA
This sequence comes from Orthosia cruda, assembly GCA_964057195.1. NCBI lineage: Eukaryota > Metazoa > Arthropoda > Insecta > Lepidoptera > Noctuidae > Orthosia > Orthosia cruda. The sequence continues at coordinate 11,177,110 of OZ059831.1, forward strand.
AATGGAGGAATAAAATACCATAAAAAAGTTGATTGATTTCCTATAAAACATCATTTATCTACTTACAGTTTTTATTTATAAACATTTGAATAAACTGAAAAGTTTTCTGAAATATTCCACTGTATGGTTGTAATGGAAAGGTGACGTCATATTTAAAAACCACTTTTCTCATGGAATCGAACAACTTTCTTAGAAGAATTCATAGCCAAATCTTAAAAAATATATGCTTCCTATGATAATTTTGATTAGCTTGTGATGATTATCAGAAAATATTTTTTTTTTGAACTTTTCTAAAGTCTTTATTAAAGAAAGTTTTCATGGGTAGAATTAATTCTTAAAATATGACCGCACTTTCCCGTTAAAATCTGTATAGTGATTATTTTTCCTCTTTGGCAACTGAGCTGATGTCGACTATCCTGCCTGTGTCATGTAAAATGATACTAAAATAGAATTATATAAATTTTAATCTGATTTCAAAGTACCATAATTTTTGCAACACACTTGCTCATAAAGTGGCTCTAATTTCACCGCAATGGGGCACATCATGACACCTGTAATCAAACTATGACTTTTTCATTGCTATTATTCACAAGTGAGTTATAGAGTTTTTTTTGGTTGAGTTGCTTTGTTCTTTAAATAGTTCGATACTAAAAAGATTGTGCTCAATAGTACAAATAAATCAATGTTCATATTGCTTGCTCATTCATTTCATGCAACTTCATATTTAAATATATAATTTCAACTTGTACGTGTTTAATAAATAAAACTTTCACTCAAATATAACTTTTGATTTTCTCTGTAATAAAGAAAACTTGAAATTCCCCATTTTGTACGTGGCTAAAAAGTTATCCGCGAAAAGCCAAAAAAAAAGAAATCTCATTCTTTTAGTCTATGGCCGATCGCCATTGTTAGATGCGCGCAGATAGGAAAACTGATTAATTTTTCCCGCCATTGCGCATACATTTTCACAACTCGTGTCCACTGATGAAAATTATTTTTCAGTATTATTTTCTTCACAAGTGAGTTGAAAAACGTCGTATGATACACGTGTGTATTGATGATTACGGTCATCGGCTCTCTTAAGAACCTCACCTAACGGCTCGGGTCTCAATGGCGCCTCAGCGTTAATCACCAACATTACACACTTGTACCATAATGTACTATTTTGCTCTTATTTCCTTATCTTTGCTTCAGGGATGTTCTGCATGAAAATTGATGTATTGTTTTAAGAGTGATGTTTTTTGTAAGTTGCTACAGGTTTGAATAAAGCCAATTTTATTCTTCGTTTTCGGGCAGAATTTGGTCAGATGAAAAATTGTTGTTTACTATGGCGACAGGATAGGCTAGCTACTTAGAAGTAAATGATATAGTGACGTAATTAAATTATGGATTCTACTTACTTTTATTTGCGTTGTATTTGGGTCGACCTTGTTATAAAGCATTCAGAATAATGTCTCTCTAATTGATTCTAGATTTTTATCATATAATAATTTCAAAGTTATTATTAAGGGATTCAACACTCTTTTTTATACCTATTATTTTCTATTTTATTAATAAACATATAGTCTTTTTATTTGCCATCAACAACACAAAGTAGAATGTAAAATTCCACTGTAATAAAAATACAACCGACATTTGCGTTTGCACTGCCTTACAAGGAAATCAATTTGTATCACTTATGCAAGGTCTACCCCGGGAACTTATAAACTGCAAACAATACGATAATTGCTGAGTCTCGGAAGGAATGTAAGTGGTAAAAATACAAGAGAGAATTTTAAGTAGCGCGCTCAGCACAGCTATCATCTCGAATAGTAAAATATAAATGGTTATCGTCGTTCGTTCGATTTTGATGTTGCGTACTTTCAGGCTGCGTAGTCATAAATGGAGCTAAGCGACTAAGCTAGCAGAGCGATAAGCGTGTTACACGACACGAAAGTTTTCTTGCGAAAACCGCGCGTTGACCGCGAGGTCACCACGCTTCACCAAAATTTAATGTTAATTGAGGTATGTGGAGCGCACCGCAGCAACGGCGCGGATAGAATTCTTCTCGTGCAAACACGGCTTAATGTGCTCATTGTATGTGCCCGATTATATGACGTTCTGCTTTTTGTAGGGTATCCTTAGCCATAAACCTAACCAGCCAGAAATAAGCTCACTCATGTGATTATTCGCTCTACGAGCTCATAGGGGCCACAGCCTTATAGTTACAGAAGTCTGACTCTGAACCTCGTTTTACACTAAAATATACACGAAAGCAATTTTGTGGCCGTCTCTGGGGAATCGAAAGAAAACATTTGAGTTTCGGGAAGCTTATAAGTTAGTGGTACGTTATATGTGTGATATGTAAGCGAATGTTGGGACGTTTGCATACAGGGCTTGGTGGCTTTGTAGACTTGCAGCGAGTTATATTAGTGGTGCTATTCTGTAAACATTCCACCGTGACCCAACTTGGTGAAGTGAGCGTGAAGTGAACTGTCAATCCACTCAGAAGTTACACTTATGTTTTCACGGTAAGTTTTGAGCCATTTATAAATTATGTTTGTAAGCTAAAAAAAAAAACGAACATCGAGCAATGTTTTATATCATACTAGGTACAATCCATCTGCCTAGCCTTTTCCCAATTACGTTGGTGTTGGCTCCCAGTCTTACCGGATTCAGCTGAGTACCAGTGTTTTACATGAAGCGACTGCCTATCTGACCTCCATACCTATTAACTGGGTAACACGATACCTCTTGGCTAGACTGGTGTCGGATTCAGGCTTCTGACTACCCGTAACGACTGACAAAGATCTTCAAATGGCAGCCAGGACCAACGGCTTAACGTGCTTTCCGAGGCACGGAGGAATCTCGGTATGTTGAAATGGTCACCTATTCCACGGACCGACCTCGTCAAGCGTTGCTTAACCTTGAAGATCGACCCGTGCGGCTGTTATTATTTAGTCACGAGCTAGGTACATAGATAGGATTGAACTGTCTGCTATAGAAAATGATATGTATTCAGCTTAATGTAGATTGTAATGCAGACACACTAGATTCGCGGAATCAGTCATTCGTCAACATAGTTCGCTCGGGTGCTTTATTTCCTTTGAAATGTAGACGAGACCCGAACAAGAAACCTACCACAGATTAAGAACGTATAGAATCGACAGTTTTCCTTATATGCCTACAAAATCAGGGTGTAAGAAGTTCAATCAAGTCGGTATTGCGTCGCAGTTTTCGCAGTTATATCCGATAATTTGGCCATCATAAAGGGGAGATCATTAATGTAAACAAGAAAGAGCAAAGGGCCGAGAAGTGAACCTTGAGGCACGCCCATCTTGACTAGAGACCCGGAGGACGTCGCCCCATTAACATTTACTTTTTGCTGTCTGTTAGGTAAATAGGAAAGCACGAGATCAGCAGCTTGTCCTCGAATTCCGTAGTGGTGTAATTTATAGATCAGTGTGTTGTGGTCGACGCAGTCGACCGCTTTTGAGAGATCACAGAAAACGCCAATGGCATCCTGGGATAACTGGGCAAAGAATATAACATCCCCTTCTACTGTTGTTTTGTAGACTACAGTAAAGCCTTCGACTCACTAGTACATGAACGAATACGGATCGCGCTTAAGAATGTGGGAGTCGACAGCAAATACATAAGAATAATCCGAAATATATATAAAAACAGCACAGCTAGAGTCAAATTAGAAAGAGAGAGTGAAGAAATCACAATAAAACGAGGGGTAAGACAGGGCGATATCACCAAAATTGTTTTCAGCCGTTATCGAAGAAATTTGTCGGCATCTCAGCTGGGACAACTTCGGTCTCAACATAAACGGAGAGAAATTAACTCACTTGAGATTTGCTGACGACCTTATAATTTTTGCATCAACAAAAGATGAAATTCAAAAAATGCTAAACCAGCTAGATACTGAAAGCCGGCAAGTAGGTCTAACCATGAACCACGTTAAAACTAGAATGATGACAAATGACACACAAGAACCAGTTACTATAAACAGCAGTAATATAGAATATGTAAACGAGTACACTTATCTAGGCCAAATTATATCACCAAGGACAGCTAATGCGTGGAAAAGATACTGGTCTTATAGGGAAATTTATTAGTTTTTCATTAACAAAGAAATAAACATGTACATTAAAAGAAAACTTTATAATACTTGCATAATAACAAATGCATGATAAAAGGCTTTTGACGCAGTCTCTGTTCCCACCCTTCTCTACAAATTGGAGTGTATAGGTATTCGTGATAAGCCTCTCGAACTATTCAGGGATTATCTAAAAAACAGGAAGATGGCTGCTAAAATCGACTCACGCTTAAATGACGAAGAAACAGTCATATACAGCGTCCCACAGGGCAGCGTGATAGGACCCACACTTTTTCAAATTTACATTAATGATCTGTGCACGCTGTCCTTACATAAATCACAAATCTTTACGTACGCTGATGATACTGCCATTGTCGTTTATGGTAATACGTGGAGCGAGGTCAAGCGATCTGCGGAACAATCCTTAAATAAGGTTGGGAGGTGGTTGCGAGAAAACCTTCTCACGCTTAACGTGGCTTAAACCAACATCATTCCGTTTTCTATTAATTATAGGAACAAAGCACCACCGGAATTTGAAATTATTGCACATACATGTTCTGATCACAGCCATTGCCCATGCGCGGCGCTTACTCGCGTCAACCAAACAAAGTACCTGGGTGTAGTGATTTATGATGGACTGAAATGGTACAATTAAATAGACAATATCACTTCAAAAGTCAGAAGACTCATCTACATTTTGTAATCTCTAAGATTGTGCGCAGACAAACATGCACTAAAAATGGTTTACCTAGCACTTTGTCAGTCCGTTATCACTTACTGCATCCCGGTTTGGGGAGGGGGCCGCTAAAACCATGTTCATCGAAGTGGAGAAGGCACGACGAGAGGGTATGCTTGGTAAACCATATAGATTTCCCACTATTGATTTATATGCGGACTGTAAGTTGCTTAAGGTGAGACAGCTCTTTGTCCTCCGAGCCACGCTTAGGAAGCATAAACAAATTCCCCCACCAGATAACACTAAGCGCAAAGCAAAAATGATATACCCAACAATAAGCCACAAGACCACATTCGTCAGGCGCCAGTTCTACGTCGTGAGCTCTTTCATTTACAGAAATATTGCTAAAAGTAGTAGTAGTAATAGTAGTAGTAGGGACTCCCTTTTCCGCACTTAGACTCCCATTTGGTCCGTTGTGCGTGGGGGTACTGGCTAACATAGCCAGCCCAACTCCGCCCAAAAGCACAGAAGCTTCCTGGGAGCTTCACAGGCTTCACGGAGCGACCTCACTGTTCCGAGGGTTTCTTCGCGTTGAGAAGCCACGGCCTCGCATTCCAGGATTACGTGGGCGGCTGATTCTTCGGCGTTAAAACAGCCCCTGCAAAGTGGGCTGTCCGTGGCGCCTATGTTGAATAAATGTTTGTTAAGAAGGGTGTGGCCCGTTAGTGTCCCTATAATTATTTTGAGGTTATTTCTACTCAGGCTGAGGAGTTTCTTGGTGAGACGCGGGTTTACTATCGGTACAGCCATTTTTGACTGTCTACAGTCTGTAGCCCGTGACCATCTGTTATTGTGCAATTCTGTTGATCTTTGACGAATCCACGCACGAAATTGCGAGAAAGGCAAGGAGATAAGTGGGTACGGGCCTAGCACCAACATCTCGGAGCCCCTTTTCGCAAGTTCATCTGCGGCATCATTGCCTAGGGATCCACTGTGCCCCTTGATCCGCTGGAGGGTGATTCGATTGGATTTTGATATACTCTCCAGGGCGAGGTGGCATTCAAAGATTAGTTTGTTGTTGGTTAGTTTGTTTTCTAAAGCTTTGAGCACAGCCAGACTATCAGATAGGAATCTGATTCCGAAGTTCTGGATACCTAAACGCTTTACGGTTTTTGCGGCTTGTGTTAAGGCGACACATTCACATTGGAAAATTGAACTATGTGTGCCTAACGGTATGTGAAAGTTAATGTTGAGGTCAAGGGAGTGAACGCCAGCACCTGAGCCGCTATTAGTTTTTGAGCCATCTGTGTAGATTCGCACTTCATTAGCTCCTGACTGATCCCTTTCTTCCTCTATTGTTTGTATGTTATAGTTTTTGTTGAAAGTATTCAATTAACTAGACTAAATCACCATGAAGTCAGGGCTAAGGTAAAAAGTTGGCTTCAGGATCAGGACTTTGTTCGAACACAAGAACTACTCCACCTCCAACAGTAGCCGTACAAAATTTCTACTACCCATTTTTATCAATCACAATAACAACAATCTCAATATATTCAGCAAGATACATAAAAATACTACCACTATAATACATATACGTGCGACTATATACTAACACACCCTTACGTACACTTACACACCTCATACACACGCTCACTCACATACACACCACGGCACACACACAATTACATAATTGTCATATTATGTACACTCACATCACAACTCCTAGTTTAATTGTTTGAAAACAATTTCATTGTACTTTCAAACCTGTTCTTTGCCATGATTTTGTTTACCGAAATAACACACTTTTTGTAAAAGTTTTTGGTATCACAGCAGAATACTGACTCCTAAGTCACAGGATCTCCTAGTTTGGGAGTCAGGTTTTACTCTATCTGTATGACCTTTATTCACTGAAATTCATGCGACCTACCATGTAAGCATTGTTGAAGGTTTTTGTATAAATAAAGATTTTTTTATGCCAGTTCTTACATACGGGTGCCAGACTTGGGCTCTAAGAAAAGCCCATACCAAAAAGTTAGAAGACTGTCAAGCTGCCATGGAAATAAGTATGCTCGGGAAAAGGAGACTGGATAAAATGAAAAATGAAACACTCAGAAGACGCACAAAAATAGAAAATGTTGCACTTAAAGTAAAGAAATTAAAATGGAGATGGACAGGGCACACAGTAAGGGGAAGGGAGAAATGGAGTAGAACATTGATGAATTAGTTCCCAAAATACAATAAACGAAAGACCGTTCAAAAGGAGGGAGGACGAACTAAAGGATATCGCAGGAAAAACATGGACAAGGACGGCGAGAGGTAGAGAGGGGTGGAAAAGGTTGGTGGAGGCCTTTGCCGAAAATGGGCAAACAGATATTATATGTGTCGATGCCATGTAAAAATATTGTAATAAATAAGTACTTTGGCATTATCTGAATAAAAAAGCTTAAGAAATAATAATAATACGTTGAGTTTAATTAACTAATTAAGTTTATAAAAGTACCTACCTTGTTTTTAGTGCAAGACAAACTAATTGCATAATGACTTTTTGGTTTGCATAATTTGGCTTTCATAAAACACACTCTAGCCGCATTTTTGGCGCCACATACGAACTACAAAAATGACTTGAAGTCGCGATTTGAACATATACAACGGCCCGATAACAACCATTGGGCAATTGTACTTTTTTTTTCAATCGAGGTTGCCAGACTTTCCACCCTACTCCGCATACCTGTATGTGTGATATAAACGCATTATATTTATGGATTATGAGTTTTACCCTTTTTACCACCGCAGTACGGCGGTGTCTTTGATTTGCTAGACTTTCTAGACCTTTCTTTTTCTCGAAGCCATTCAGGACATTTTCAGCGGTACCAAAATAAAGTTAATTTAAAGTTTACTTTGTAGTTATTCATATTCCCTAATTTACAGTCACTGTGCAACCGTCCCCATTTGTTATAAACTCTACTCTCATTTGTATTAAAATACTTCGAATGCACATTGTGCTGTATTTCAAGTAAGAGCTGAATAAATTATTATCACCGTCGTCATTTCTCCGAGTCGAATTTAGAAAAAAATTGTGCCGTTTTATTCAAATGAGAAATGTAGTGTGTCGTTTTTTTTAACAAACGAAAATCATTTTTTTTCATCCTCAGGCTTTTTACGGTTTGTAGCACTTAAGACCTTATTTATACAAATCTGTAAGTTGTTTAGCAACTGATTAGCAGGTTCTTTTTTCAAAATGAATTTGCTAAGCAATCGCTTAACAGTGTCGAGATTTTATATAAATATGAATATTAGTTTGCAAATGTTATATTGCCGGAGTTACGTTGAACTAAAATAAAGTAGGGATGCCATAATTTGGAAGTTGTTGGAAAGTCTGACGTGTACATAAATCACATTTTTATTATATATCATGTTTTGTCACTAAATGGAAGAAATAAAATATTCAAAGCCAAAAAACCGTATAGAAGAAATAGTTAATTAAATAAGTACAGCATTTACCGGGTTTGTGGTTTACAACATACATTGTAAGCATAGCTAAATCTAAAACACAAAACATTACCTGTAAAAAATATAACATAATTAACATAATTCTGGTTTTAAATAACAAAGGATTTTTACAACAGTACTTTTTAAATAAAAATCTAATTACTAGTACCATAAGGCGTATTTCCTTTTTTAATTTTATTAACAGAAAGGTTTATTCATAAGTCTGCTTAAAGTACCATCTGTAGGTACTTTTATTTTTTTACACAAAAACAAAGGGAAATTTTGTCTTTTTCCGCTGTAAAAAGTTGGGGACGAAACAGTATTTCGTGATGGTACGCTAACTCTAAACATGTATTTTACAAATTAGATATTTTTAGGTACAAGTTATGAGGAAACCGGCCACAGTTACTGGGTAACACAGCATCTCTTGTTAGACTGATTGTCAAACTTTCGGGCTTTTGACTTCCCGTGCTGGCTGACAAAGATCGCATCTAATAAAATAATGTGGTAGAAATTGGAGAAATTATCCCAAGTTAATTTCATGGTTCATTTATCTACCAAAGAAGAAGTTAAAATTTCAGCGGTTATAATTGTAATTGAATACAAAGCTCATAACACACATAATCTACCGATACACGTGTCAAAGCATGCATAGATCACGACGTGTAAGGGGCGTGCATTCACGCGGATGCATTGTCAGCTTCCAATAAAGCGATCGCGAGGCGGCGACGCGAGCCGATTAGCTGTGCCTCGCGACTGATACCTTCATTGTGATGCTGTAATGCTGGATATAGGTAAGCCAACGATGTGTTCAATACATTTGGTACTAAGATTTAGTGTAGCATGACTGCATGATTTTATTTCCTCACAGAACACACTGAAGTCTGTCTTGTATTCCACTTTCTGTCAGTTTGTAGGTAGGTATCTAAATTTTTTACAACATTTTCATTAGCAAAATAAAAAACCTTTTGCAAAAAAATACTACCGACTTCCAAATACAAAACTACAAAGTGAAAAATAACTTAATCTTTTGAAGTCGGTGTCCATAACGAAAAAAAATGGTACCTACGAAAGACACCTCCTCCTTTTTGGGAAGTCGGTTAACAAGTATGAAATACGAAACATTGTTTTCTTATATTTTCTCTTGCGGCTACTTTATTGCAAGAGTGCCTTGTTACTACCATTGCATCTGCATTTCATAGATAGGATCTCATTTTAGGTATGTTAAAACAATAATCCAGTTAATAGCCAAGGAACCATTGTTTCTCGTAATGAAGGTTAATTATAATTCTCTTACGCATAGTAAATTAGTGTCACTAATTTGGTATACAATAAAGTATTATACACACATCAACACGGTCTAGGGATATTTCGTACTCAATTAAATAACTCGAAAAGTATTTATTTATTTATTTATTCATTTACACATACAATTATTTTTACAGGTAGAACCCAAGGTAACAAAAGTAGTCATACAATGCGACACTCAGCGACGCCCCGTAAAAACTGATCACACACCTACTCGCGTCCATGATTGACCAGTCTCAGGTAACGGCTCCGGGCGTCCGCACATGTTAACTAGAGGACAACATAGTAATTGTAAGTACTGGCCGCATTGGAATCTTTTATACACCGATTTGTTTGTAATTTATCTCAGACTAATTCCAAATTCAAATTTTTGAAAATTCTTTTGTTTCGGTGGCATAAAAATGTCTTGATGTGTAGGAGAGGGAATTTTCATTTGTGCGAAATTTAGAAAACAATACGAATTACGTTTAGTTACAGTTTTTTTTCATTTTTAAACGAAAGATAAAGTTAAAATTGAGGTATTGTAGCCATTCAACGCCAACATTTGACGAGGGCGGAGATGTTACGAGCTGTGGGAATGCTGGAAGCTGGGTCTGTTCAGCGTAATGTTGCTGAGGCCATAGGGACCCACCAAAATGTAATTTCAAGATTGTGGACACGCTATCGTGCCACAGGTGAAGTAGCGGAGAGGCACCGGGGGCCAAATCGCATCACTACCCCCAGACAAGACCGATTTTTGCAAATAACTGCGCGAGCTCAACCAAATGCAACGGCGACTCAATTGGTCCAAATGCTGCGAGTGGAACACCAAGTGCTTGTGAGTGACCAAACTGTAAGAAGGCGACTGCATGAAAGCAATCTACGCTCTCGTAGACCACTCCGGGTCCCACCTTTACGGAGAGGCAATCGTGGACGACGATTAGAATGGGTTCGGAACCACGTGGACTGGGGCCGTGAGCAATGGTCCAATGTGCTGTTCACGGATGAATCCAGGTTCGGCTTCCATCCAGATTCACGAAGGACGCGTGTTTGGCGAGTTCCTAGACGATGGAGCCGTCTTCAGAACCCTCAGGAAGTTCACCCATACCAAGGAGGAACAATTATGGTTTGGGCAGGTATTCGTCTTGGAGGACGGACGGATCTCGTTTGGGTGCGGGGCAATATGACGGCAGAACGATACGTCCAACAGGTGCTGGGGCCCGTAATCTTGCCCCACAGAACACAAATGGGGCAAGATTTCCTGCTCATGCACGACAATGCCCGGGCTCACACGGCGAGAACGGTAGCAGCTTGGTTACATACACACAATGTTAGGGCCTTAGACTGGCCTGCTCAATCGCCAGATCTAAATCCCATTGAGCATGCGTGGGATATGCTGCAAAGAAGAGCTCTGAAGGAAGTTCCTGAAAATCTGGCTACAGAAGATCAACTTTTTGCGCACCTCAGAAGGACATGGGACAATATTCCGCAGCAAGACATTGACAACCTTGTTCTGAGCATGCCGAATCGTTGCCGATGTGTTATGAACATCATGGGCGCTTTCTCAGACTACTAACTTCAAGTTTATAAACACAAATTAAATGATTTTTCTATTTTTTTCAGTTTTTACTCATAAATTAAAAGTTAATTCATATACGGTTTCCGTCTATGCTTCATTTTTGTTCCATAAAATCCTGAAATTTTAATCGAAGTACCTTAACCATTATTAAAAAATGGTAGAATATTAAATAACGTATCTTTTAAATATATACATGTCATATAAATAATTAACACATTGATAGTAATTCGCTTTTTTTTAAATATCCCTAGACCGTGTTGATGTGTTTATTTTATTCCATTGACTATCCTTTTCAATGTAAATAAAATAAATATTCCCTTAGTGGTGATAAATTAGCTGTTGGCAATTAATTTCAACTTCGCATAATAAATTGTTGCATAAATTCGAGTTTTAGTTGCGAATTAGATAAAATATGTCCCGGTATTTTGTAGCTGTGACATTGTTTCCCTTTGGAGTGCAATTGAAAACTAATGCTTATAATGGAAAAAGAAGGGTGTTATAAGTTTTACGTGTGTACCTGGGCTGTTTGTGGTTTTGTGTATCTGTCTTTGGCATCATAGCTACTAAACGGATGAACCAATTTTGATTTCGTTTTTTTTTGTTTCAAAGGTGATTTTACTTTATCGAGTGTGTTTTTGGCTATGTTTAATGAACATCGGTTTATCCGTTCAAAAATTATGAGCTATTTGCATCGTGGTTTTTTCGCAAGATATCGTTTCAACATTGAGTGTGCCGTGTTTTGCGGGTATTATTTTTATGTTTTGGTCAGGAAAAGTGCCTCGTACTTTAGGTTTTTATCTTTTTAGTTACATCATAATTTTGGTTAGTTTATTTTTATCTTACTGTATACGTATTTATTTTATGTTCTTTGTAGGTATCTATTTTAACATACATAAAAGATTTGGTTTCCGTACGTCACATCCTAGGCGACCACTGAAAATCAGCGCCGTGCTGTGGGTCCCCACGGCACAGGATTTATGCTGAGTGGAAGTCTTTTTGCCACAATCACGACATGCATCTGCCTGGCATCTTTTTAACACTATTTATTTTCTGTTATAAACAAAATGTAGGTAGTATATGATATTATTGTTTGATTTATATCTCCTCTTTACAAACTTAATTTAAGTACTACTAATACTATTGTTAAGGGTTTAGCATAAGCATGTTCTTATAATGTGTGTCGTTTTGTGACAAATAAACACTTTTTCTTTCTTTTCTTCTTTCTTTCATAATTACGTGTTCAATAGATTGTCGATCAATGCGTGTCTACTACTAGATAAGTTATGTATCATGCAATAAATTTTTTTCGAGTTTTTTATAAATTTTACATGTCAGTCTTTATTGTTGATGAATAACTAAAATTATGTCTTTATAATATTAGTTATTCATGGTTGCGTTTTTAAAATTATTTCTAGGATCTTAGTTCTAGGGTAATCTGTGGATCTGATTAGGAAATTCTTATTAACTCTTTTTCATAGAAAGTTACACCATACCTGATTGCATTTCTTACTCCTCCATTTTCTTTTCTGATTAATTTCGTTGCGGGATCCAAGACAGTTAAATTAATTCTCCGGGACTTCGTCGAGCTTCATTGCCTCGGCGCTTTTCTGGTGGTCGCCACTGTTGATTCTGGCTTTCAGGAGTTGCAGTGGTTTGGGAATAGTGCGGTGGGATTGTCCCAAAAAAAAAATACCTGATTGCATGAGCAAAGCGGTAAAGAGCTTGTTAAATTATCCTAAACCGTGTTGAAAAATATAATATTTTACCAACGGAGAGAACCTTGAAAACCACAAATAGCCTAAGCATAATATTATTTGTATACAACGTTCCCACTGGTGAGACAGTCGCCTCTCTGACAGATAGAAAGAGGAGTGAATCGCAATCCACCATGCGGGCCCTGTGCGTTTTGTTGGTTATCACATGTTGCCTCACTATGATTTCCTTCACCATTTTGAGAGCAGTAGGAATGAAATCTATATATAAAAGAGAAAGTATGTATGTATGTTTCTTAAAGACTCCGAAACGGCTGAACCGATTTCAAAAATTCTTGGGAATTCTAAACCGTTGGGAAGCTACACTATCCCCGGGTGACATAGGCTTAATTTATACAAAGTTAAGTGCCTGCCTGGGTTCGAATCCATGATCTACAACTTGTTGGTCGTGGCTGTTACCACGGTGCCACCACTGCTAGAAAAGCACTATATAGGTGTTATTTCACAATATGTATTCAGAACTTTAGAAGTGATCTCCTGAACGTTGTGACCAAGAATTAACGCCTTTTGTAAGGTTTTTAGCAATCGTAAAGCTTTAAAGAGATGTAATAACTATTATTACTTATTAGATGTTTTCAGAAAAAACATGGAACTTTACATATAATATTGAAATTACTCGTACTCCGTAACAGATAAAATACTCATAGCGCTGTATAAAAAAGGCTAAAATGAAAAGTGGATTTCACAGATAAGATTTCATAAATTTTGGCATCAGGCCACAATGCCACAAACATTTATTTAACGCCTGGAAATCCGAATGATTTATTTGTTTGAGTAAACATTTTTTATTTGTTTTTGTTCGCGATGTTTTATTAGTGGTTATTTTACCATTGAAATATCAGCACTTATAAGAGCTCTTTCAATTTAGACGAAAGGTGGGGCGCCGCCGCGTCGCAGTGGTGCGGGTGTCGTACTGCGCTCGACTTTTCCCATACAATTCAATCATTTTTCTCTTCAGAGCTCTTTCAATTCCATAATATTATATTCATGAAACATTACTTTATTTTACAAAAAATATTTAAAAAATAAAATAAAATTACATTCATAAACATTAAATTAAAAACAGAATCCAATAAAAAGTTAATTCAAGTAGTCAAAAAATCCAACTGCTTATGAAGCGAACTAAACAGACTTAAACAAGAAGGAAATCATGCTGTGCAGTCGGAGGATACATATTCGCAAGCTGGCTGTCCAAAACCAGATGTATCCTCCGAAAGCACAGCATGATTTTCTCGTAACGAATTAAGTCTCTAATGAGATGACGTGAAAGAAGGCAAGCATCCAAAACTGTAGTACAAGGCGATTTAACTTTAGAAGATTAATTAAGGAAAGTTCTCTAATTAACTTCCAGAAGTTTGATCACTACTGGGAAAAATTGCGAGGGATAACGGACGGAAAAGTTTTACTTTAGTGTTGTTTTAATTTTTTAATAAACATGTTATAAACATGTTAATGTTGCTTATTTTGTTTCTCCTATTGTTTTATGTTTTGTTTGATTGAGTAATCGTTACGTAATGGCAGAAATAGAATAAGATTCTGATTCTGAAAATCAGAACCTTTATTTGTAAACAATAAAGAAGAGAGACACAGTGTGTGAGATGTTACAACAATAGGTAGATTTTTTATGTTTTGCGATGAGGTGTACAAATATTATCAATTATAAATACAATTAATTTGCAGTTTTACAAGACAGCATAATCGATTGTATTATATAAAGAAGAGCTATAATATTAGATTGCTTTACTTAAAATTAACATCTTTCCACAGTATCGGCCTTTTGAATAACCTAGGTGAACTTAATAGACATAACCAGAACCCTTAGGCACACTTGCACGAAAATCTTAACTTAGTTACTAACACGAGGTTAAATTGACAATATTGTATGACAAACTGTCAATTTAACCTCGTGTTAGCAACTAAGCCCGAGTCATCAAATCAAAGAGACATTATCACCGCAAGACACTTGCGTCAGACTGTGATTTATTTTAGCGGAGGTAAAGTATAATTTTGCTTTAGTTACCATTATATTAGAATAGAAGAACAAAACGATTTACTTAAGTCAAATAATATTGTATTCAAAACCTCATTCTCTAAATAAATCCTGTCCTACCATTTTCGCAACATCCATCTAGAAGTTCTAATGTAATATTATTTTTGTCATGGTACGGGTGGAGGAATTAATTGTTCTCTCTCGGGAAAATAAGTCGAAGTAAAGTTTAATGGTGATTTTAATAATAAATCAATTTACAAACGCGCCGCTCGAGTGGCTGGCGTCCTTGTGATGCGTCGGATCACTGAGTATTAATTTATTAATTAGAACCTTAAATTAATAAGTAAGTACGCGTGATGTGGCGTTATTGATTGTGTTTTTGGCTTGGTATTTTGATTTGGAGTAGAAATGACTATATATTAACATTCTGACCATGTCTGCTCTTGCTCTATATCTATGAGTTTTGTTATTGTTTATTTTTGTTGATCGCCTGATTTTGGCCTTTGATAAGTAAGATGTGCTTCACTAAAAACTTTATTTCTTACTTACTATGTGGACCAATTGCCCGGTGAGGGCCTTGGCAGTTTGTTGAATGCAAGAAATGTGCTTATCTGACTACTGGACCTGTCAATAAAGCGACGCTTGGTCTTTTGGTTGAAATGATGAAGACAAAAACAAAGGTCTATTCATAGAAGAAGTATATTTAAGGTTACAGGGTGAAAATTAAAAAGCTAAAACACCTCTCTAAGCCACACCACACGTAATGGATGAACTTGTAAAGCTAATCCCAGCAGATGTTCAGTCGTTGCCACAACTCCGTGAGCCTCTGAACATTCCGCTACAACTTCGTAGCAAGCCAGAGAAAGCTATTTAACTTCTTAACTTGTTAAAGTTTTTAACATTTTGGTCCAGTGGCGAAGTTTGGCAGTTTTGGACTGTCCATGATATATGTGAGGTAGTTGGTACTGTATTAATTAGGTAGTCCGTTTGAGTAAGGAATAATAATAGGGCACATTTCACATTGGGATATTTATTTATTTATTTATTTAAACTTCATGTACAATAGTGGTACATAGGCGGACTTAATGCCACAAGGCATTCTCTTCCAGTCAACCTCAAAGTCAGTCAAATATGTGAAATGTGCCCAATTATTATAACAGTTATTGAAACTCTGTAGTCGCTCAAATTGTCCGTGATAAAGTGACTATTCAGTAGCGATAGCGTAGCGCAAGTCGTTATAGCAATGGTCAGAAATTAAAAAAAATATTGCGATTGACACGCTCAACCGAAATTAAATACGGACAGTTTCTGCATTTCGACTTTTAGGCAATTATTAATGATGCTGATAAAAGAACTTTGCCTATAGCTTCAGTTCATCAAATTCCGCAGTATATCGTCACAATCTTTTACACAATCTTTTTTTATTAACACCTTTGACTATTATAACGTGTCTTAAATATTCAGTTTTTTTTTTAAATTTAGTATTCTAAGGTGGGTTTAAATTGATAGTTTGGCATACAATTTTGTCAATTTAACCTCGTGTTAGCAACTAACTCTGCGTTAAGTTTTTCGTGCAAACTGTAGCTATTTCAGCACTTAGTGTAGCTAGTTGAAAACATAACTTTCAAAGGTAAACAATACATTTAGCTAAGTTAAGTAGTTGATAAACTATGTACACATTTTTATCTATGTAAATAAATATCTATTGTTAAGTATAACAAGTAAACTGGCTACAACCTTTGGTCTTTAAGTCAAGAGTGTGATCTCAATCGTCGACCACTACATTGCTTCATCCCATCAGGTGAGATAGCGTTGAAATGCGAGCCTACCAATAACAAAAAATAACATACAGGGTAGGTAGCCCGTAACAGCCTCGTCGGTCAATCAATCAACATTAAACAGATAGTTATCTAAACGATTAATGGAAACTCAATTTGTGGAACGATTCGCATTCACTTGCTCGACATTCAACTCGATTCCACTTCGTACCGAATCTGTCAGTGTCTGGTCACTTGATTTAGGACATTTTTAAAGATTCTACGCACTAGGCTTGAAATTTCGATTTAAGTTTAAAAAGAACTGTGTATATGGATTTTATTCCATATGAATAATGCTTTTTGTTTAGAGCTATCCAATTTATAAAGAGAACATGTAAAACCTGAAAAATATTATATCAATCTGCCTAGCCTTTCCTAACGTTGGCATTGGCTTGCAGTCCAGCCGTACGCAGATGAATGTCAGAATTTTACATTGTGCGACTGCGTATCTGACCTTCATAATCCCGTAACTGAGTATTTATCACGACAGCCCTTGGCTTAACTAGTTCCAGATTTTCTGGAGTCTGACTACCCATAATTACTCTCAAAGATGTAGATCTTTGAGTGTCACTTTAAAGCCAAGTTTAAGCCGTTGGTTTCGGGTGTAATTTGTAGAAATGACACCCAAAACCAACGGCTTAAACAACTTGCAAGGTTAGTTCTCAATTTACTGCCAAATCAGCAGGTATGTTCCAGACAGAATTTCAACTAAGGTCTTTTTCGCCCGTAAAATAGAACACACATTCAAATTCCAATTTAAAAATCGAACATGTTAAAACCAGTGCAAACTCTTTAAAATTAGAACCTCTCTATATTATGTTCAAATATTCTGAACTGCTTTGAGCGTTTCGCCTAGAATCTCCATTGAAAACGGCTTTAACCATTACAAAGGGGGATAATTGACTCAATCGCTCCAGCCTCCCCGTTGGGTACACGTTTAACAAGTGGCCGTTAGAGAACTCTGTGGGGCTAGATTAAAATAGATGTGAATAGTTAGAACTTTAGGTACCTTTAACCGCTTGCCAAGAGTGGCTTGATGACAATATTGTTTTAGAACAGTTCATAGTTTTGGTCTGTCCGGGTACCATTCATACTACATAATTTAGAAGGTAGTAGGTTGTTAACCGAAACAAGGTAAGTTATTATGTTAGTAAGTTGAAGATCCAAAATGAAAATATTTAATTTGGAGATATCTTCTTTTGGGGTCGAAAAGTTCTTATCCACCAAAACAAACCACCAAGAATTAATAAAGTATGTTGGCCTGATTGGAATACCAGGCATATCTGTTTTTCACCATTTACCTTGTTATAGTTAGCTATATTAATTAATTCCCTGTTTTTAAAGGTAGCTTAAAGTTGGCGAATCCTGCCTATACATATTTTGGGGACTATAGGTAACACGATGTGTGCTTTAAAAGCTGCAGTAAATTAATTACCAACGAAAACTTTCCCTTCATTCAGATTAACTTTTTACTAACTTAACGAACACACTTGCTTTTCTTGATTAAGTCTGTTTTAAAATTACAGCGAAATAACAAAATGTTGGAGGAAATATTATTAAAAAAATGATAAATTTATAAAAAAAGAGGTTACGCCGCGTAACTTCATTTACAAACCTAAATTTGCAACAAAAAGACGTAATTTAACGGTGACGCCACGAAACCGTCGAAATTAAAAACTTATTACAATTAACACTTCTCTAAGTGACCAAATGTTAAGCGAATTGTACTTTATCCAATAAATGGTGAATTAAAGCGGCTTTTAAAATGGCGACGGGCAGAAAAGCGTTATGTTCGTAATTCAAATACCCCGTTTCAATATCAAATGACAGTACCATTCTGCCAATGACAAAGCAACCAAACAAAAAAGTTGATGGCTTTATTATTTATTCAGAACTCTTCAAGCAAAAATCCTGTAAATAATCAAACTTTATTTCTATCGAAACACTTTGTCTTTTAAAAATAAATATTATAATTTACGGTTTCAAAAAGCGAACGCTTTAAATAATTGAGTAGTTATCTTGAGGCAAATGACGTAAATTTTTCAAGCTAAATGATTGTTTTTTTTTACGTTGTGATTTTATCATTGAAAACAGAAATAATTCTTTTTAGGGTTCCGTACCTCGAAAGGAAAAAACGAAACCCTTATAGGGTTACTTTGTTATCCGTCCTTCCGTCCGTCTGTCTGTCTGTCAAGACCCTCTTTCTCAGGAACGCGTAAAGTTTTCAAGGTGAAATTTATATCAAATACTCAAGTCTACTGTCCCTTAAAGCTGTGAAAAAATCATACTTCTAAGCAAACGCAATCAGAAGATACAGCCGTTTATGCCGCAAATTTCCACAAATTTTCGACACTCGCTAGGAAATCAAAACCTACAGGGTACTTCCCGTGAACTCAGAATCTTGAAATTTGGTGAGAAGTAACGTCTTATTGCACAGATAAACGAAAAGTTGCGAAATCCGTAAATTTTTAGTTACATCATATAATAAAGATATTTTTAATAATTTTAAACTTACTACCCCTTTCCTCATGAACGCGTAGAGGTATTAAATTAAAATTCATATAAAAAACTCAGGTCTATAATACCTTTAAGCTGAAGGTTTGTACGGAACCCTCGGTGCGCGAGTCCGACTCGCACTTGGCTGGTATTTTTTTAATATTTCTCCTTCAGCGGGCTGGCATTGTGTTATAAATCTCGGCGATCATTCATGTCTTGTCATAGGTTCACAAACTTATTGCATGTGTTTTATAACCATGATTTTTATTTTGTAGCCAATTTCTCTGATTTCCAAGAACCTAATGCCCTTGAATCGAAAATATGAATACATGTGGCTAATCACCAACCTGCACCGGGTCCGCGTGGTGTATTATAGCCCAGTGTTGTCCCTCTTCCACGGTGGAGGCCTGTGTCCCAGCAGTGAGATAAATTGAAGCTTTAACTTTTGCATAGAAATCTCTTCTGGAACGAACATGAAAACCAAAAGTACTGTAATGATACAAAAGGCAGATTCAGGTAGTTTGTTGTAAACGCCTCTTTTTACTTACTACTTGCTTATAGTCCGCTAACCATTATAATATAGTACTCACTCGTAAGCGAAATATAACATCTCGGCAATATGAATCGGTCTCTCAGGAATGTGATGGCAAGCGTCCAAACGAGGCTTGGTACCGATAACATGGTTGGAAATATGGCGGTCGTATCGCACAATTTAGAATCGTGTCTATGACAGCTGTGTTAATGGTTGAAACCTGTATAAACTTTCATACATGGGGTAGATATCTAACGACTTCAACGGAACTATATTTTTTAAGTGTCTGGTCGGCTACATGTTGGTGACGTGACTAATGTGTGTGTATGAACCTTGACTTTGAGCCTGTAAGACTGGGCCTGGAATGAAAAGTAACGCAAAATTAATGTAACAAATTGTTCTGCTGTAATTGATTGGTTCTATGAATTTTCAACAGCCAGTGTTAGGTCAATATTCTTGCCCTATTTTTTTATTCTATCCTAAGCATTGATACTATTTTGAATTCGATTCCAAATCTCGTAATTCCCATCGGTATTTTCTGTAAAATTCATTCGTGTACTACTCAAACATTTCATGGAATTCATGTCTGTATTCAAGTATGAAAAGAGCAGATTATGCTCTTTTCATACTTGAAAGATAGTACGTTCTGTAAAAGCAACCCCCGCTGGCCCCTACTGCCCTAGTAAATAATTTGGAACATGGTACAGAATTTCAGCCACATTTTTCTACAGAAATTCTTGAATGTGTCCGTTCTTTTCATGGCTCGTTGAGTGTAAGCTGATGTAAGCTTCTCACTTCAACTTGTACTGAAACACGTGTTTTTACATCCCAATGTTTTGTACGAGATTTTATGTCTTCCAGTTTTTGAAATGCATAAAAGATAGGTTAAGTGGACATTATAGTTCCTATTCGGCAAGTGGCAGATATTTTTAAAACGAATCGTACCTAGGTAGTTACTAGATAGTTAGGTAGGTACGTTTGGTAGGTAGGTACTTCCATTTTAATTTATAAAACTTGTCCTTCGTTCTTGCTGGTTGCCGCCCGCGGCTCCACCCACGTGTAATTAGTACCTATCTTTATAAATTATAGCTTATGTGCTACTCTGATGTATAAGCTAGCCTATATTTTCATCAAAATCCTTTCAGTTGTTTACTTAGTGGTTTGTCTTAGAGTAATAAACATCCACCCTTCCTCACAAACTTTCTATCCGGTCGCGTACCTACCATACAACAAACCGTATTGAAGGATATACTTAGTTTAAGTTATTGTTAATATAATTTGCGTATAATCTGTGCACCTTTACTATACCCTCATTTCAACCTTACTCCACTTTAGTGCCGTAAAACGGTTGGGTACTTTCTAAAGCATGCTAGTAACGGCTAGATTAAAAAGTTTGAAAAAAAAATATAATATTTATTATTCATTCATATACATTATTTTTGAAACACTTTTTTTTTCGTATGACTATACTTTTGCTTTATTAAAAATAAAGAAACGATATTTTTTCGGTTCTTTCGGATAATCTCCTAAACGAATTGAATTTTTAAAAATATTTTTACACAGAAAAAATTATGGTTAGAATTTGTTCTTAACCTACATAGGACATGTAAATCAAACAATATTTTGTAAACAAACATGTCCTAAAGGAGGTCAAATATTGATATTCTGGCACCGAGCGGGCGCATGGCCAGTACCGCGTTAACATAAGGGAATATATATGACTTAAGTCCCTTTAAATACGAATGTTTTGCCACTAACCGGGCACAAATACCGACTCCGGACTGCTACTGAAAAATGTAAGATGGAAAAATCCAATAACACTTTGCACCACCTGGTAATTGAAGCCAGGATGTCATGCTCAGCAGTAGCGCTTGCCACCATTATAATAACTAACGACTACGACTACGAAACGACTACGAAATAACCAACGAGGCATATAACACGCTATACAAGGACCAGGTGGATATTAAGAAATATTCGATTATAAGGTACTCGTCGTCGTCGTATTTGATTATACCTTGGTGCTGATTGGACCTTTACTTTTCCCTATAGATTCAACCAGGTACAAAGGATTTATAACTATCACGAATTAGTCGAGAGAGAGAGACAAACCGAATCGAGAGTCTGAAATAGCCAAGTCAGCCGCCTGTGGGGTTTCCAGAGGCGTTTTAATTAACTCTAACACCAGAGGTGGCCACATCCTCACACGAAAAGAAGAAGACGGTCTCGAAAAGCTCAAATATCATTTTAAATGAGTTATTATGGTTATTTAAAACCCTTTTTTTAAGATTTAGGCAAATACATGCTTATAAGATAAGTAGTGAAATTTTTGTAAGCTTGACGAAAAACATCGGTTGATCTGATATGAGAAAACCATTGGATTTTACAATCGTATCAATTGGGTAAGTAATCCTCTTAGCTACTGAAGATTTCCGTAGGTACCTTTACCATATTTTTTGACGAATTTTCAATGTCTGATATTATTCTAACATAGTGCCTGATTATCGACACTGAGTAGCTCAATGTAGGTCCCTGACAAAATAATCTCATAAGCACGTGAAATGCACATAATTATAGAAGCGTAGATATGCCTGGGAGAAATTATCGCAACGAAACGTATAAAAAGGTATCCTATACCCAGGCTATGGTTTGATTGTGTTCCAAATTTCATCCAAAACTGTTCAGCCATTGTGACATCCATCATTGACAAACATACTTTAGCATTTATAATATCAGGAGAATTTCAATTGTGATCATATATTTTTATTTTTTATTTATTTATTTGATTAGGTTCACCAACAACTGTTTACACTTAATTATAACAAAAAATACATGCTTAAACTAATCTTACAGTGCAACAATTACTTAGAGGCAAACACCACATTCACAATTTTAAAGAATCTCAAAGCTAACTTACATAGTAATAAGCGCTAACTATTAATACGAGTGAGTAGGTACATAAAATCGATAACATTAATAAAATTTGTAAACATTGGTAAAAACTATACAATTAATTAAATTCTAATCTATAGTTACTTCATGGCCACAAATTGTAGTCAAAGCTGAATAGATGCTCTCCCAGAGAAATTAACAAATTATCAAACGACTTTCAGTGGGTATTCGTTGATTTAAGGCATCAATTTTATGTGTGTTTATGTGCGTTTTCGCATTGCTGAATTGACATGAAGCTAGCCTTATTTTAAAGAAAAATCCAATAACTAGTAATGTCATTATTGCCAAATATTTTTTTTTTATAAGGGGCTTGTGGTTATCATATTAGAAGCACATTTGTTGATCTTCAAGGTTAAGTAACGTTTAACTAGGCCAGCTTGAGGATGCGCCTAGAAAAGCGCATTTTAGTATTTGGTTTCAACTGTCATTTCTAGATATTTTACTGTGGTTATGGGTGCATAGAAACCCGAAAATCTATCTAGCAATGACCACACAGTAATCCCGTAACTGAATTGTCTGAAAGTTGATCCATGTAAAATACTCAGTATTCAGCTGTATCCAGTTAGACTGGAATTTGAACCCACTAAATAAAGGTTAGTATAGTTCTCGCCAAACTTCTTGGCCAATCTAAAGTTGGCTACAATGGCTGCGCAGTAGTAAATTTCATACAAAACAGCACCGCGTGTTGCGCATCGGTAAGCCAATATCAGGGCGCCGCGGATAAATTTGAAAGTTAGTTTCCGTGGCCTTGACACAGGCAAATGAAGGAACAGGAGTGGGTTTTAGTCAGTAAAAGTCTTTCACGTCCTACCGCTTCACCCAGAGCGGGAGAAGTCGTTTGATGATTTTCAACCCCCCAAAAAAAATAGTAAGGGCGACTAAGAAGTTTGGCGAGAACTGTAAATATGTGATTGTCATCAACAGCTAAGTACATAATACTGAGGTCAACTGCCTGTCTATCCAGCAGGTACGTCACAGCTACAGCTACTTCATTACTATTTTTTTACTCGATACGAATAGTTTAATTTAATTGTCTGGGTCATTGTACGGGTCAGCACAAACAACGACTGCATTTTCGTACTGTCATTGCCCAAACCACCAAGGCGTGGTTGAAGCAGTTTTACCGCAGTGCAATTGGACGACCATAGATGTATTATGATTGCCTGTATTTGAAGATAATAATGTTTTATTTAACTATCTATTAACGAATGGGGTTACAATTTAGGGGTCCCAAAGTCAGGTGCGACAATTCAACAGCTCTGCGACAATACGACAATACTGTTACAAGTCGACAATACTACAACAACGCGTTTTCATAGGTATTTCTTCGAACACAACAACAACAAATGAAAAATAAACATATTGTAGAACAATTCCTATGGAAAGGCATCGTCACATTGTCATCTCACATTTCTGCGGGAGCGATTAAATTGCTTTCAGATTCGTACGCTGTTTATTGGCTGCAAATAGAAAGTAGGTGGCTATCACAAAATGTTGAAAGTTGAACTCAGTGCTTTAGTCTGTAGCGAGTTGTGTGCCTTAGCCGAGACTAGTAAATGCCGTAATACATTAGGCACATAAATAATGCATAGGCAGGTACTTAGTTTTACTGCGTCTGGTCAGTCCGCCAGTACAACATTTTACTAAGACAAGTAACCCTGAATATCATTAATACCAATGGGTTATAAAAACGGTAGGTACTTATTTTTTTTACCTTATTAATTATTCATGAGCGGCCGGAATTCATCTTCTTCAAAGTAAGTGCTTGATCTCCTAATATTGATGTCTCTCTTGATGTCTTAATACTAGCACTCTGGAATATTAATTTCCTGAGATGGTTCAAACAAGGAGGAAAAAGATACGGTATTATAATCCGCTGGCAGTCAAGAGTCGCCCGACCTTTTAAGAAGCTAAATTAAGAGAGCTCGTAAATTGAAATACAGGCTGAATTAAAAAAAAGTTCAAGTGGAAGTAATTTTAACATAGATATAATAAACAAGGAGATATGCCCGGTAGACGAAAATATATCGGAAACCTGTGTCTCCAGTTTGCCCCTACCACACGGCAACTACTACACATGCAGTTCAGTAAAAGCAATAGATACGCGGTCGCGCACACACCCGCATTTCTTAAATCAGAACTTACTAAACAATCAATTATAAACCTTATCTCATCAAACACAGCGCCAGTCTTATTACAAAAAGCGGTTTAACTAAAAACCCAGGTTTAAATCTCTATAAACTTTGGTTTACACAAAAATGATATTACAAATAATGGTTTAACGATAAACCATAGTCCAAATCATGGTCTAACGCTAAACCTCGGCGGCCCCTAGTTTAACGATGGTCTAAGTCGTATCTGTCAAAGTGTATCTTTTAGGTTACAGCATCTTTTTTATTGTGTTGTGTTGTTTTTACCCGAAAATGGATATTAACATGGTTGATTTAATAAATTATAGTATATTACTTTTTACTCGGTACTCCAATTCTCAGATCGTTTGTTTTTGTCGGTCCATCACAATATATTATTATATATATTATTAACAAAGAGGCAATTGTTCTAAATTGACTTCGATAACTTAAAATTCCAAAGCTTAGTGAACTTTGTTCAGCTTGCGATGGTTTTGTTTAATGTTAAGGTTTCATTTAACGCGCGAGAATGTTACGTTTCGTTACACGTACGTAGATGTATTATTAGTAATTATTAAGAATTTAAGTAATTTGCTTAAATCTAAACAAAACTTCAATCAATAAATAACAAATGTTTATATCCATGCAAAATAACAAAGTCTCAATATTTTAACACTCTTAAATGTAATTTAATCCTTATCGTATTATCAAAACGTCTTAATTTCTGGGAATACGGAACGTTGGAATTTAATGATATTATGGTGAACGAATGATATTTGTATTAATCTGTGGTTGATATATTGACAATGGTTCAAATGACGGTACTATGAAGACCACGGTTTTTTAAAGTTTTGTAATACGGACAAATTTAGACCATGGTTTTGCAGATAAGCCTGGACTTGATAGTGCAGGTTTAAACCAAGGTTTATTTCGTTTTTTGTAATAAGACTGAGCGTGTCTTTACCATGCAACGTACAACTTACCCACACAAACACAACGGTCGATATCGTTGTGCTGTGCAAAAGCAATTTATTTTACATTTACGCTAGTGATTGACTAAATCGGATAGTTATCGATTCTCCCATTTATTATAGATTTTTTTTTGTTCTGAAAATAAAAAGAGCATGTCCAGAAAATATTATAATAAAAATAAACAATACGTACCTAAAATATATTAAGTAAATCAAAAAATTCAAACAATCAAAAATCCGGGTATGTTGGTTGAGGCTGCCATAGCGTATTGAAACAGGAGATATTATTGAACCCTGCTATGGTGTTTACTTTGTGTTTGGTGTTTGCCTGTAAAGTCGAGGAATTTGTGCAGCACTTGACACTTTGGTATTACAGGGTGGCATTTTTTGTCAAAATGTTGGTTACGCATTTCTCTACGACGCTGTATAATCAAAATAAGTAATAAACTTTATTTCACATTGACCTTCCAACCAGTTAAAACGGCTGACAAATTGAATAATAAACTAAAACAGCAATATTTCATACGTCAATCGACTTTTTTGTCGATAGCCTACGTTAGTGGATCTGCACAAGCACATCACTAACTCGTCGCAAGAAGCAGCGGCCGTACTACGCTTAATAAAGTATCGTTTTTTGTGATCTTTACATTGCTTGTCCAGTCACTCAGCGACAAACTTAGGTTGTGGTTAAGAAGCAATGTATTTAATGCAAAAATAGTATAGTATAGTAAAATACTTGTATTTACAAGTGTTAAGTGATTCCTTGATTTACAAAGTTTTGTTTTAGGCTTCGGTTTTTACAAGAAACCACTGAACAACACAGCATTCTTATAACTTGTCACGATCACGGTCGAAAGCGCACTAGTTCGCGGAGACGGCCATTTGTATATGACATGCTCAGTCAGACCACGTCCGCATCGCGCGGCCACCGACACGCCCCCTTGCCACTTCTCCTGTATTTTATATTTCTATGAATTTTAAGCTGGCTCCGCCGTCTTAACTTCATGCCGTTGCTTTTTTCTATTTATTACCTGGTAAATTATATGTTAGAAGTCTTGACATTATGTAACAATGCTTTTAATTCAGGCAGGGTAATGTGTTATACCAATTTTGAACAAATTTTTAGCTTTTTTTTAGATTATGATACCGATCAAATGTTAATAATAAAGTATTAACCACATACAGTCATTGTAACCGTTTTATTATAACATTTTATCGATCAATAATTTAAAAAAATATTAACCCTCGTATACAATATTCGCTATCCCGATGGGCCTACTAATGGGTATTAGTAGGCCCATCGGGATAGCGAATATTGTATACGAGGGTTAAGTATTATCTAATACCTTTTGAGATAAATAAAAACAATATTTCACATTTTATTAACCACAATACTACGAATCAGCTTCTGTGATATATGGTACTTATTTTTATGGTGATTGGTTTGCTTTGTTGGTGATAGAATAGAATATAATTTATTGTACATCAAATTAGTTAGGTACGTAACTTTTTTTTGGTACAGTGGCTTATTGTGTCATGATTCAAACGAAATAACACAATTCAAACTTTACGAAGGTACAAATAAATAACCCTCAGATCCAAACATTTGTATAACCTCTTTAGATTTATAGCAGTGTTAAAGAAAATCTTCGACACCACTCAAAGAGCTGGCATTTCGCCACGTTTCCATTTATGACAAGTTAACAGTCTGGAATTCGTCAGCTTTTTATATCCAGAACATTTTAGGAATTAACCTCGTATTATTCTCAAATTTTCGCTGGACCAACAAGTAATTAGAAATATATTTCATTTGCATGATGTATTCGTAATTTACTGTCGCGTTTGTTCGGGTTTTTTGGGCTAGAAAATAAAGATATTTTTTTGAGCGAGATACAATTTTCCGCTGAAGAAACTGGCTGTCTTCTTGGCGATAAAATAAAATAAAGACATAAAATTTCTTTTGGTGACTGTTTTATACAAAATGGTAAAAGGCACCCACCACCAACAATATTACTTCTTCCGACTTACATCTTTATCACCCCGAAACTTAAAGCTTAAACAGACAAGTGCGACGCCACAATGTGACGCCATTTTTCATTGAAATTGTTCTGCGGATTAGGCATATACGTTGACAGATTAGCTCTTCTTTAATCAAGTTTTTAACAGGATGAGTTTTTATTTATTTCGTATTGTCCTCAGACTACTCAGCGTAGGTAATTTGCTTTGCTTACAACCCAACTTAACCTTTCACTGAATTCAGTACTGGTTATCCAGAGCTCCCTCTATGACGTCACTTGATATTCGGATGCATATCTGAAGACCACCGCCCGCAACCTGCGGTTTCATAAACAACTTGTTGGCTTAAATATATAAAGGCTGGAAGACTTCTAGAGTAATGTACTGAGTTTAAGGTAACCTGACTTCTATTATAAACGTGAAAGTTTATGAGGATGGATGGGTGTTTGTTACTCCTTAATGGATTTTGATGAAACTTTACAGAAATATAACTTATAATCAGAATAACGCATTGGCTATAATTTATAAAGATTATTGTGAGAAGTACTAATACCGCGCGGGCGAAGCCGTAGGCGGCAGCTAGTTTTGGATAAAGATGTTCGATAACTAAGTACATAATGTTAATATTATATCATGTCACTCTGAATCTAAACCGACCTCATCTAGTTTTAAAAAAATATGTTCGACATGTAAAAGTGTTTGTACAAACCAACTTACAGAAATAAAATCATTTATCATTATCATTTAAACCAATATATTTTTTTTGTTCTTTGAAGCAGATAACTTCTGGAAGTAAGTGAACTGATAAAAAATCTTTCCATCCCACCTATTTTAACTTTTAAATGTGCTGTTTTCAATAACAACCCTCTTTTTCCGTCGGGGGTTAATAAAATATATTCTATCCACACACATATATCATAAACTCATTATGGTACATTTAATTCAAGTAAAATGCACAGTTTCTGTGAGATAAGCCAGAGAAATGAAGCCACGAGAATCTAGAATTAAAAAGTATTTCCAAAACACATTTATACGGAATGCAATCTGTTCTTTTGTGTTTCAGAACTACTTAGTCTAAAAACTTTTCAGTGTAATAAATATTTAAGTCGTCGGATCTGGCATTATTAGTGGCAGTTGTACATTAATATTCAACATCACTTTTATAATATTAGAGTAGAAAGAACCAGGGATCAAGAAGAATCCCGATTCTGTTACTATACTTTTTCGGAATTACTTCCACTTCCAACTATCTTCTTGGTTTAGTTTCCAACTTTCATTTGAGTTGCAACCGTTTGGTTTTGGAATTCAGATGAGTCTGAGACATTTTACGTTGGTACACAGTATTATTTTAACATAAGTTTACGTAAATATAAAGATATGTGTTGTATTTAAATACTGAAAACTTTCACCATCTGATTACTCACGCTTCTTTCATTTATAGTCATAATCATCATTATAGCTAAAAGACTTCCACCGCAAGCAAAATAGCAAACTTCCAAGCAAAATGTTTTGTGACTCGCAGAAGAAATACAAAGAATAAAACTAACGATATAAAAGGACAAACCAATAATATAAAAGATAAAAGACCTGCGCGAAGCCAAAAAGGCAGCATATTCAGCATATTCTGCGATGTTTAAGTTTCCCCAAGTGTCTAAAAATACAATACACGAAATCAATGGGTTCTCTGCTTCTCGCATCCAGCTGATTCCCGCGACCTTTGCCAGGTAGTTGGCCTACTTTATGGTAGGCATACAAACCTATGTATGACAAATTCAAACACGGGCCACGTCTCTAAACCCTCCGTCAATCTCCTAAAACGTCTAAATGCGATAAAATCTACCTTCTACGTTTAACGATTCCAGATCCGAACCGATATGAAGTTTTGAGCCGTTTCTAGATGTTTCGAGTTGCCTCGAGATGTTTCAAGACTTCTTAAGAGCCCTCCTCACCCACGATAGTAAAATCTTCAGTCCTCTTTACTTTTAGTAGCTGTAACATACGTCTAATGTGGAAGTAAGGACTAAGTTTATAACGTAAATAAATTACAAAGTATTTTTGTAGTTTATTTATATGTGGTAGCTGAAATAAATTATTCTAGGGTCATCGTAAATATTTCTGAACTGACTGTTATTGCGTTGGACATATTTCTTTTTAGCTTATCTTTAAACTAAGATAATATAGAAGTGCAACATCTCCGATTATACCAATAAAATAGAACGATCAACCAATCGGCAATGATTATTTATTCAGACACTTGCTGTTGCCCGTGACTTCGTCTGCGTAGCATCAGTACTTCCAACAGCATTTTCTTTATATCGCGCAATAATATTGTAGGTTTGTGGGCCGCCTTACTTCAGAAATTATTGGTTTACCATACAAACTTCCACCCCCTTTTCCATCCCCTTAAGGATGATTGCCGGTATAAAAGCTATCCTATATGTCCTTCCCAGGGTCTCAAACTATATCCATACAAAGTTTCATCTAAATCGGTGCAGAGTTTAAGGCGCCGATTCCTTTGATTAGATTTTAAAACGAGAATCACGTCTAAACGGGTCGTCGTAATTTTTTTGAAAATATGTGCTACATCGATTGTCATTAAGTTAATAATAATGCGTTGATTAGTTAGAAGCATTGTATTAATAACGCCCGCGTTCACCAACATTCAATCAAGTGATTACATATTTATACCGTGGTTGTTAAAACCTAATGTTATAAATAAAACAATTTGTTTATCCCTGAAAGAACTGCTACACTAACACTGAGTGCCATTTTATGCTGTTTTTTAACCCAGAAAAATGCACGGTTCCAGTGAATCGACCGAAGCCGCGGCTATGAGCTGGTTTTGTATATTATGGAACTGTTTTAAACATATTATGTTAATGAACACGATGGTGTAAATGTGATAATTTATTTATTTATTTAAACTTAATTTACAATAGTGGTACACCGGCGGACTAAATGCCACAAGGCCACAGTCAATTTCCAAACCAAATATCTTGTGAACGCTCTACCTATGTCTGATGGATTTGGCAGATTAAAAAATCCCTAAAAGTAGAGTAAAAAGGACAGTAAAAATGCTTAATAAGTAACATATTGATTGAAATCACGGATAGTCCGTGATTTCAATCAATTCAAGGACATTTCATTATATTGACAATATACCACTCTCACAGTTTTCCTTCCAATGTAACATTTACATTCCGGGCACAAGGAGGAATCAGGTGTGTAACTGACAGTCAAATCACTATTCTCTTATCAGACCTTAATCTCTTTGGGTAAGACGGAGGTACATCGTTGACAACCAGGGCAGGGTTTCAAGTGGTAGGTACCTAAGAAATTTGTTAAAGGTCAAATACTTATAAAAATAAGTAGGGTAGGTATTGATAAAACTGTCAGATATCCCATTTGTTTTATCTTCTGATAAGCATCTATGTAGATATAAATTGTAATCATTCTTAATTCCTTATTGTACACCAAAAACAATATTCAATACAGTTTGATAATAAAGTAAGTAGCGACACCAACGCCGCTACCTACGGACTAATGTTTTCGGTGCGATTTGAACACATACAACAGTCCGACAATAACCGTTGCCGCGTTGGGCAGTTGCCCGGACCAGACAGAACACCCGTCTGGTCCGAGGATCCTCCCTTTTCTATGGAGGTTTGTGGGACTTTACACCCTGTTCCACTACCCCCAAAAGTACATGTACAAAGGCGAGCTTAACTCAATTTTGAACTCTCTTACAGCAAACCCTAGAGAGTGACAGAGAATGATGACAAAAGAGGGTAGTCTTTTGACATCATTCTCTGTCATTCTCTAGGGTTTTCTGGAAGAGAACTCAAAATTGAGTCCTCTTACAGCACACCCTAAAGAGCCAATGTAAAATTAAAAAAAACAAAGTCTTAAAAATTAATCATAAATATATACATAAATAAATAAATATATATATATCTACTAACATTGCGTTAAGAGGAAATGCTCTTTAATTTTCCTCTTGAACACATCGAGAAAAGGGCTATCGCGTAGGGAGTGTGGGAGAGAATTACAGAGGTGCACTGCAGTTACAGAGAAAGAGCCATTATAACGGCTGGAAGTATGACGCGGGGTACGAAGGAGAAATATCATACAAGTTGCACATATTGGTACATCAGCTTTCTTCGCGCATTCTGTTTTCGTATTAAACATATTTTTGTGCCATTAACCATCTGACAACACAGATCTGTTTATATGTCTCTAGCGCCCACTACATGTACTACCCAACCAATATCGAAGTCAGACTACTATATTCTTTATAAGCAACCCGACTCACATTGTGGTTCGCTGAAAGTTGTATGGCCCCGTGCCATGTATCTATACCGCTCGATATATTGTCTATTTACTTGCTTGCATCCATAGATCGCGATCAAATAGATTTCGATATGAATTTTGAATGAACTATGCATTCTGAATGTATTTTGTAGAGACAGTTTGTCCTTTTAAAAAACTTGACTTGAGTGTCTAAAATTTAATAGCAGTCGAAATATAATACTATTAAAATACAAAATTTCTTCTTTCAAAATTATTTCGTACAAATAAAACATTTATGAACAAAAATGAAAAAAAAAATTGCCAGCAGACAAATTTTCCCCATTTAACTTTATCTGTTTACTGTCAGCGAACTCCATAGATAACATAAAAACAAAACATTTTACTTTTCCATTTAAATCATCAAACGTAAATTAGCGTTTTGTTCACAGAATATCATTAAAAAGTTATTCATTATTCAAGAAATTAAAACGAGAAGGCGAAAAGAACAACAGAATTATTCGGATTCAACTAATTTAAAAGTCGCTCATTGACGACTCGTATTTCCGTCTTTTGATGTTTTCTTGGACGCGTATGTTTGGGTCGTTTGATGAGTAATGAAATTGATAATTTTGATCCTTTAAAATTTAAACGAATAAATAAAAAAATATTAGATGAAATTAGCTTATTCATGGGAATAGATGCTTTAATAAACAATTTTATGTAACGAGGAATTATTTAGGCAAGAATCATGCTTTTACTTTGTTTTTATTAATAATGTTAGCGTTTCATACGATTGTAAATACTATGATCTATGTATGCTTCAAAAATCGTAATACGTATTTATACGATAGGCCCATATTCCAGGTCAGTTCAAAAGACATCCACTCGATTCAGTCACCATGAAAACGAAAAAGCCCTGGATAATATGGACGAAATAAATAACAGAGAAGAAAGATACTAATAAGCTAGATATAACTACAACTTTATAATTCGAGTTGGAAGAGTCGACTTGAATAGAAGGACTATATCTGTTATTATAAGGGCGGTTACTCACTACATCCGATCCTAAACCGAGAAATTTTGGTTTCAAAGTAGCCGTAGTAGGCACAACTTGTAGGGAAGCTTACGCAAAACACCCAAAATCTATCCGTTATAAATCAAACCTTTTTTAGTTCGGATAGAACTCAATCGGAACTCAAATTACGGACTCGGATCGGATGTAGTGCGTGACCCTAACACAAACAGATAAATGCATTAAAATGTTAATCATAAAGCCGCAGAAACCGCATTCGTAATGCTCAATAATATACGCCAAGTGGAAACTCTAAAATCTGGCTTAAAAACAACATAGCAAAACAAATTGCATCAGGATAAAATACACGAACCGCTTTGAACTAGAAGTTCTTTATGCAACTTCAGTGATTACAGCCCGTACGTTTCCGTTTTGCTATTGAAATTGCTTCAAAGCATTTAGTAAGAAAGCTGGCCATTACTGTATTTGATTCAAATTGATTTTGTTGCAATTAAGAGCTTCGGTCCACTGAAGAAATTATATTGTAGATAATTCAGATTGCATGTGCATAAAAATGGTAGAGATAAAAGAAAATTGGTGGACCCATGACCTGGTGAAAGTTGCGGGGATCCCCTGGATGCGAGGCGCACAGGACCGATCAATGTGGCGACGATTGGGGGAGGCCTATGTCCAGCAGTGGACGTCTTTCGGCTCATATGATGATGAAAATATTTTTTTTTCAGCATGGAAACAGCTCTTTACCACCTCATAACTACACTCTCCTCGATCGGGGCATGGGGTAGTAGGGATAAATGTACAACTAACATCTATTTTTAACCGACTTCGAAAAAGAAGGAGGTTCCAATTCAACTGTAGGTATTTTTTTGTATGTTCCTTACGTGATTACTCCGCCAATTATGAATTGAATTTGATAATTATTTTTTTGGTTGTCAACTACATATTTCCCGTCTACGACTAAAGTGTGTTTTAGATGAAAGATTAGAACTCTAAAAATGGATTAATTACCTCTACGTTCTATCAGGGATCTCAGAACTCCTTCACATACCTATGGTACCACTTCCATGGGGAATCAGCATTTCAGCCGTGTTCATCCCCTTGTATTATTTGGTCGGTTTAGCATTTCAATAGCCACCATCTTTGTCCCTATAGGTACTTTTCACACAATAGTTTCATCGTTTCAATTTTCACACAACAGTCATCGTTGCCCCTTTCAGACTTCCTTTACAAACTTACAGAAGCCGTATTACCTACATTCACTGTAGCCCAGATAAACAGTATACGCTTTTATAACAAGTTGCCAAAGTCAGTTATAGAACTGACCGATGGAAGGTTCAAAAACTACATCAAACGTATCCTTATTAACAAAGCATATTATAAAATCAAGGACTACGTTGAAGATAAAAACATTTGGCCTTAGCTCCTTCTGCGCATGCAGCTTCCATGGTAACTTGTAAACGGCACAAATAAGTGGATGTCTCTAACTATTCTCAATCTCATTTTTTCTTTCCTTCTTTTAATTAGACTTTTTACAATGGTTTTCAATCATCTTTATAGCCCTTTGCTAAGAATAGTTACAGCACTGATAACAACATTTGTGCCACACGTTAAATTTAGTCTTGTTATACTTATTTTTTTTTACCTTTGTATAGATTCTTTTACCGATTGTTTTGTGAATGTGTGAACATTGTAGGCCTTCTTGATGCTAGTTAACATTTGTTAACTTTTTTATTTAATATATAATCTTTTTATTTTATTTTTTTTAGTTTCTTACGACTTATTGTCATAAGTCGGGCCTGCGTTGTCCCCCCATATCTAAGTACTAATGCTGTAACATGGAAATATTGTAAAACCAAACCATTTTTTAAAAGAGTAACCATGGAGTTTCTTGCCGGTTCTTCTCCATAGGAAACGACCAACCCGAACCGTGCACCTTTTGTCGACGTTTTATTAGTGCCCATGTAGGCCTATGTGAAATAAAAAAAATTGATTTTGATTTTTTGATTTTGATAAATAACTGTAATTAGAAGACAATCTGCGAACAATATTCATAAATTTTGCATGACATAAGTAACAGACGTCTAAGACGTACACACATCACATCAATCGAAACGCAAACTAATAACTTTTTCAGAGCTTCAATATAGCACAATAATATCACCCGATCCAAAAGTTCGTCTTTCGTCGTTCGTCTTTCGGCTATTTACCACAAAACGAAAGTTCCCAACTTTAATCATTTCATAGCTAAGTAAGGATTATGAAAGACGTGGGCCAACTTAGACGTGGTTATGAAGTTTTCTACTTAGTAAAGGTGAAATGGATTTTATTTATAGCTTAAGGTTTCGAGTGAAAGGGTGCTTTAATTATGTTATAGGTTGGTAAGGATGTCTTAAGGCATCTAATGTAATAGGACAACGGCTGACATACTGAGAAGTAGTAAAGGTGATCGTCGATGCTTTGCTGAACTTTCACACAAAATTGTAATGTCTAGTTCGTGTGATGTTAATAGTGCCAATAGCCTTTATTATGGAATACAACTTTACTGTTTGGAAGCACAATTACAAATGGTAGTAGATTTAGCGAGCGAAGTCTTTTTATTTGCTACTATCGCTTCTGTCAGCAGTTTCAACCTCAAGCTTCATCTAAATGCGACTGAATAACAAACATCCAAACATATTGGCATTTTTATTCAGAAAAGTAAGAATAGGATAGGACTGGATGTAAAAAAAATTGTTCTCAATGGAAATGATTAAACACAACACAAACGCTTTTTCGAAGCATTTCACTTTCAAAGAACAAGAGAAATGCATTCAATTTACAACAACAGATAATAATTTTTATGTTCCATGTAATGCAAAATGTTCAAGTAATTTTAGGGTTCCGTACCCAAAGGGTGAAAACGGGACCCTATTACTAAGAATCCGCGGTCCGTCTGTCTGTCTGTCTGTTTGTCTGTCACCAGGCTGTATCTCATACACCGTGATACGAGTAGCTAGGCAGTTGAAATTTTCACAAATGATGTATTTCTGTTTCCGCTATAACAACAAATACTAAAAACAGAATAAAAAAAATATTGGGGCTCCCATACAACAAACGTGGTTTTTTTGCCGTTTTTTGCAATAATGGTACGGAACCAGTCGTGCGCGAGTCCGACTCCCATTTGGCCGGATTTTTAATCCTTGTGACCGGAAATTATTTCGTTTTAGGTATCTACTTATTTCACGTAGCGTTTTTTTTTTAAATACCTACTTACTACAACAAAGTGAAAACTAATTTTCTTTTTGCTGGTACCCCATATTGGGTAGGTATACTAAATACATCTGTTTACCCCCTAAAAACGAACAAGCGTGTTTTTATATTATGGTATGGTGAAAATAAAACATAAATATACGATCACACTAATCGCAGGTCATTTGTTATTGAAATGGTCCATTGTCTATCTCTGAAGATCTTTATCAGATCCTTATATATTATACAATAAAACCTTCCCTGAAAACATTTATCATTTTTCACCATAAACATTTATCGACGTAAACCCGATAGTATCGGATAAGTAGAATTCAAGAAAATCGCGGACACATACGGGTCGAATAGATAGTGCAACTCCTTTTTTTGAAGTCGGTTTGGAAATAATAACCTACTTTTTACGACGACGGTTTGTAACAGTTACCAAATGCATTTTCAATGTGCCAACTAATCTTCCTGAATCAACTTCAATAAAATTAAAAAATAATATCAAGGATCAATTTTATTTGAGTGATGTATAAAATCGAGCGCTCAGTAGTTTCAATGAGTGCGTGCGCGTAATGTTGTTGTGTGCTACTAGATACCTAAATTTAAGTTCGTCGAAAATGTAACAGCGTCCTTAAGCTTGGCGTAACTTTACTGGGCGTAAGGTTGTAGTTAAAATGCAATCGTTCAACTGCATCCTCAACAACTTCGTTAATTTATTGTAAACAGCACTTTATTTATTACTGTTATGTAATCAACTTCTGACTCTATTTACAATTGAAATTAACATTTTTAGGGTTACGAAATTATTTATTAATAATAATAATTTATTTCTTTCAGACAGCAAAAAGGTCCACACTGACAAAATAAAATACTTAAAAGGTGTTAGTAACAATATACAAAACTTATAACCTATGTTAGTGCTTACATACTAAGATGTTAGTGATAATTTATCTTATGACCTACGTTAGTACTTATATTGTAGGATGTTAGTAACAATGTGGCTTATGATCTATGTCACTACGACAGACACTGTTGTTTTGATGAGATGTCCCATTATAGGACTCTCATCAGGCCTGTGAGCTATTACCCTCAGGAGGCTGTTGCCACTACCACGTAATCTGGCGAGCAAAGACGCACTTTTCTTCCGTACGACAGCTGATAAGCTGTCGACTCGGGCTTCTGCGAACATTTCTGACGCACTGCAGTAACGTGGCAGCCGCATCAGCGCCCTGAAGGCGTTATTATATTGGACGCGCAGCGCATTGACGGCACGTTTGGTAAAGTTGACCCATAGGGCGTTCGAGTACAAAGATGTGCAGTATGCTTTTAAAAGATTGTGTTTGGCTGCTGCTGTACATCTAGCGAACTTACGGGCCAACATGTTCGCCCGCACCGCCAATGCCCTGCGTTCCCGTTCAACATCACTATCGTCTTTAAGGTCGTCGGCAATGAAATGCCCCAAGTATTTAATAGTACATTATGGTACAAGTGTGTAATGTTGGTGATTACCGCTGAGACGCAATTGAGACCCGAGCCGTTAGGTGAGGGTCTTAAGAGAGCCGAGGACGGTAATCATCAATACACATGTGTATCATACGACGTTTTTCAACACACTTTTGAAGAAAATAATACAAAAAAATCATTTCCGGCAGTGAAAACGAGTTGTGATTTTTTTTTTCGCATTGGCGGGCAAAATTAATCAGTTTTCCTATGCGCGCGCATCTAACAAAGGCGATCGGCCATAGACTAAAAATAATGAGTTATCTTTTATTGGCTTTTCGCGAATAGCGTTTTAGCCACGTACTAAATGGGGAATTTCAAGTTTTCTTTATTACAGACAAAAACAAAAGTTATATTTAGGTGAAAGTTTTATTTATTAAACACGTACAAGTTGAAATTATCTATTTAAATACGAAGTTGCATGAAATGTGTTGCATTTGTACTATTGAGCACGACCTTTTTTGTATCGAAACTTTTTTAAGAACAAAGCAACTCAACCAATAAATAAAAAAAAACTCTTTATGTCACTTGTGAATAATAGTAATGAAAAAGTCACAGTTTGATAACAGGTGTCATTACGTGCCTAATTGCGGTGAAATTAGAGCCACTTTATGAGCAAGTGTGTTGAAAACTGATGTACCCGACGTATATTTTTACTGGTGGCACATTCACTGGACATTTCTTGCCAACAGCCTTAAAGACCATGAGTTCGGACTTCTTCACATTATATAGCAACCCATGGCCGGCAGCATAATCCTCACATATTTTGACAAGTTTCCTCAGAGCCAGCCTACCCTGACTACCCTGCCTACCCTGCCTACCCTGCCTACCCTGCCTACCCTGCCTACCCTGGCTTACCTGGCTACCCTGGCTACCCTGGCTATCCTGCCTACCCTGCCTACCCTGCCTACCTTGGCTAATCTGGCTGCTCTGGCTACCCTGGCTTCCCTGCCTACCCTGGCTAACCTGCCTACCCTGGCTAACCTGGCTACCCTGGCTATCCTGCCTACCCTGGCTACCCTGGCTACCCTGCCTAACCTGGCTGCTCTGGCTACTCTGGCTTCCCTGCCTACCCTGGCTATACCTGAGCTACCTGGCAACAGATCCACAGTGGGTGGTGGTACCCTGATACTTTGTAATAGTCATTTAAAATATAAGGAAAGGAAGGATATCACTGCTTACTCTGTTGATCGCTTGTGTGAGGTAGCATGTGCAGAGGTCGAGGGGCATACTGTATTGTGCGTTTACAGACCACCAGCATCAAACTTGTCATTGTTTTTGATTACAATGGAAGAATTATTAAGTAAACTTTTCAGAGATAATAAATTAGTTTTTGTTTGTGGTGACTTAAATATAGATCTGTTAGTCAACTCGCCTGAAAAATGTAAGCTCATTTCATTATTTAAATCATTTAACCTAAAATATTTATTTAATGAACCAACAAGAATAACAGCGACTTCAGCTTCTTGCATAGATAATGTATTCACTAATTGTAAAGTAAAAGATTCGTTTTTAATTAGTGGCGTTAGGTCAGACCATACTGGTCAACTAGTATCTTTTGAGTCAAATAAAAAAAATAACCTAGCTAAATCAATTCGATTAAGACCACTTACTAAAAATAAATTAATCTCTTTTAATAATAATGTGTTTAGCAACCTTTGTAACGCCAGTTTTGATTCAAACGACCCCAATATAAATTACGGCACGTTGTTTTCAACAGTTTGCCAAGAATTCAATAAAACGTGTCCTGTAAAAACAGTTAAAGTCAACAATTCCAAATCGAAATTTAGTGAATGGGCCACTGTGGGCATAAGAAAAAGCCGAGATATCTTATATAATTTATATTACGAAAAATCTTTGACTTCCGATCAAGTTTTTCACACTTATGTTAGAAACTATTCTAAAATATTCAAAAGAGTCTGCGCTCAAGCAAAATCTCAAATAATAATTAACAAAATTGGTGCTTCTAATAACAAAATAAAAACTGTGTGGCAATTAATTAATAGAGAAACTGGAAAGATTACTAATCAAACCATTTCTGATAGGCAAGAAGTCGCTGAGACATTAGAAAATTTCTTTACCAACATTCCGTTAGAGGTTACGAAGTCTCTTCCTTCCTCATCTAAATTAGCTGAAGCTCTTCTTAAAGAAAACTTTACTAAGGACATACCAATCTTTAAATTTAAACCAATATGTATTAATACAATTAAAAACGCGTTCAAAAGTCTCAATATAAAGAATACTGAAGACTTGTGGGGGATATCCGTTAGGGTTCTTGGAGATATTATTGACTCAATTGCTCCTGTCCTAACAGGCATATTCAATCAATGTTTGGACAGCGGCACTTTTCCTGACTTAATGAAACACAGTAAAGTAGTACCAATTTTCAAATCAGGCTGTAAGAGCGATCCTTCTAATTATAGACCTATATCCGTGCTTCCAGCATTGAGTAAAATCTATGAAAAAATCATGCTGGAACAGATGTTGTCTCACTTCAATTCAAATGGGATCCTGCATAGTCAACAGTTTGGTTTCACGAAAGGTAGGTCGACAACGGACGCGGGAGTAAAACTCATCAGCCACATCTTGGAGGCTTGGGAGAGGTCCCAGGATGCCATTGGCATTTTCTGTGATCTTTCAAAAGCTTTCGACTGCGTCGACCACAACACACTGATCTGTAAATTACACCACTACGGAATTCGTGGAAAATCTGCTGATCTCGTGCTTTCCTATTTATCAAACAGACAGCAAAAAGTAAATGTTAATGGGGCGACGTCCTCCGGGTCTCTAGTCAAGATGGGCGTGCCCCAAGGTTCAATTCTCGGCCCTTTCCTTTTTCTGGTTTACATAAATGATCTCCCTTTTATGATGGCCAAATTATCGGATATAATTCTATTTGCTGATGATACTTCGCTAATTTTTAAAATAGATAGGCAAGATACGGATGTTTTAAATGTCAACGAAAGTCTAATTGTTCTCTCAAAATGGTTCGCAGCTAACAATCTTTTACTGAATGCGAAAAAAACAAAATGTCTAAAGTTCTCTTTACCAAATGTACCACAACATGACCTAAACTTAAATCTTGACGGCAAAAATCTTGAAGTTATAACGGAAACTGTATTCTTGGGGATTACTATCGATTCAAAATTGCAGTGGGGCGCGCACATTAGAACTCTTTCGGGTAGGTTAAGTTCGGCTGCATATGCAGTAAGGAAAATAAGGCAGCTAACCGATGTAGCTACAGCTAGGTTAGTATACTATGCTTATTTCCACAGTATTATGTCTTATGGCATTCTGCTGTGGGGATCAGCAGCAGACGTTGACTCAATTTTCATCCTACAAAAGAGGGCAATCCGCGCAATCTATAAAATGGGTCCTCGCGAGTCCCTCAGAGAAAAATTTAAAGAGATCGATATACTGACTCTACCTTCACTTTATATTTTGGAATGTATTTTGTATGTCCGTAAAAATCGGGGGCTGTTCAAAACTAGAAGCGACTTCCATAATTTAAATACAGGCAGTAAGCACGAAATTGTAATACCCAAATTCAGATTAACGAAAACTAGCAAGTCTTTTCTTATAAACAGTATACGCTTTTATAACAAGTTGCCAAAGTCAGTTATAGAACTGACCGATGGAAGGTTCAAAAACTACATCAAACGTATCCTTGTTAAAAAAGCATATTATAAAATCAAGGACTACGTTGAAGATAAAAACATTTGGCCTTAGCTCCTTCTGCGCATGCAGCTTCCCTGGTAACTTGTAAACGGCACAAATATGTGGATGTCTCTAACTATTCTCAATCTCATTTTTCTTTCCTTCTTTTAATTAGACTTTTACAATGGTTTTCAAACATCTTTATAGCCCTTTGCTAAGAATAGTTACAGCACTGATAACAAAATTTGTGCCACATGTTAAATTTAGTCATGTAATACTATTTTTATTTACCTTTGTATAGATTCTTTTACCGATTGTTTTGTGAATGTGTGAACATTGTAGGCCTTCTAGATGCTAGTTAACATTTGTTAACTTTTTTATAAAATATATAATCCTTTTATTTTATTTTTTTAGTTTCTTACGACTTATTGTCATAAGTCGGGCCTACGTTGTCCCCCCATGTCTAAGTACTAATGCTGTAACATGGAAATATTGTAAAACCAAACCATTTTTAAAAGAGTAACCATGGAGTTTCTTGCCGGTTCTTCTCCATAGGAAACGACCAACCCGAACCGTGCACCTTTTGTCGACGTTTTATAAGTGCCCATGTAGGCCTATGTGAAATAAAAAATATTGATTTTGATTTTGATTTTAGAGCACAGACCGAGGGAGCCAGCAGCACCAAATAAGCCGCGTAGCTGATGTTGTTAAAAAAAATCCGTTAGCAAAACAGCCCACATGCGAGCGATTATTATAGCTCATTTCGGACTTTTACCAGTAAGCCTTGGTAAATCCTTACAGTAACATATCTACTTAAATTGAAGTTTTAAGGTTAAATACTGGCCACCAGCTACATTCGGTTGGACTGGAAACCAACGCCAACATAAATGGACCAAACCCAGGCAGATCGGTTGAGAAGCCTATGATCCAAAATCACAAAAAAGCCATACAAACTGCCATCCCCTGATTAGAAAAATTTGATTATGTAGTAATAGCATTCTCAAAAATCCTTCTTTAATTCTCACTTTTATTATAAAAGGAATCCCTTTGCAAAGTTTCAGGGTTCTTTTTTTGACATACGTTATCTGTCAGTGAATGAATTAAAAGTGCTTATTCAAAACATAAGTAGCCGTGGTGTGAGCACTGGCAGCAAAACAATGCTGGCCCGGTGGATAACGGCTCCGACTTACGTGGTAGGTCGTGAGTTCGAACCCAGGCAGGCGATTTACCTTGTGCAAATTATTTTATCACCATTGCTCCGCGGCGGCATGTCCTAGAACTAAAAATTCGAAGGCATGTGACATCCACTAACTCACATGGGCCTGCGAGGTGGATTAAGGCCCATTACCTCTCTGACAGGAAGAATGCCTGTGTCCCAGCACAGGAAACATTATAAGGCTGATGATGAATCATAAGTAATTAATTAGCTACTCCAGCATTCTGAAAATATGTCACAACTCATGATTATGTTAACCAAAATCATTTTGTAACAAATTACGACTTCAAACAGAACTAAAAAAGCTACGTGCACTATAGTTCTCAGAAATGCATTCAACATAAAAGTTTTATGACATTCACACATTATGAGACTTTTAATTCATTCACTGACAGATAACGTATGTCAAAAAAAGAACCCTGAAACTTTGCAAAGGGATTCCTTTTATAATAAAAGTGAGAATTAAAGAAGGATTTTTGAGAATGCTATTACTACATAATCTAATTTTTCTAATCAGGGGATGGCAGTTTGTATGGCTTTTTTGTGATTTTGGATCATAGGCTTCTCAACCGATCTGCCTGGTTTTGTCCATTTATGTTGGCGTTGGTTTCCAGTCCAACCGAATGTAGCTGATGGCCAGTATTTAACCTTAAAACTTCAATTTAAGTAGATATGTTACTGTAAGGATTTACCAAGGCTTACTGGTAAAAGTCCGAAATGAGCTATAATAATCGCTCGCATGTGGGCTGTTTTGCTGACGGATTGTGTTTTAACAACATCAGCTACGCGGCTTATTTGGTGCTGCTGGCTCCCTCGGTCTGTGCTCTGAGGAAACTTGTCAAAATATGTGAGGATTATGCTGCCGGCCATGGGTTGCTATATAATGTGAAGAAGTCCGAACTCATGGTCTTTAAGGCTGTTGGCAAGAAATGTCCAGTGAATGTGCCACCAGTAAAAATATACGTCGGGTACATCAGTTTTCAACACACTTGCTCATAAAGTGGCTCTAATTTCACCGCAATTAGGCACATAATGACACCTGTTATCAAACTGTGACTTTTTCATTACTATTATTCACAAGTGACATAAAGAGTTTTTTTTATTTATTGGTTGAGTTGCTTTGTTCTTAAAAAAGTTTCGATACAAAAAAGGTCGTGCTCAATAGTACAAATGCAACACATTTCATGCAACTTCGTATTTAAATAGATAATTTCAACTTGTACGTGTTTAATAAATAAAACTTTCACCTAAATATAACTTTTGTTTTTGTCTGTAATAAAGAAAACTTGAAATTCCCCATTTAGTACGTGGCTAAAACGCTATTCGCGAAAAGCCAATAAAAGATAACTCATTATTTTTAGTCTATGGCCGATCGCCTTTGTTAGATGCGCGCGCATAGGAAAACTGATTAATTTTGCCCGCCAATGCGAAAAAAAAATCACAACTCGTTTTCACTGCTGGAAATGATTTTTTTGTATTATTTTCTTCAAAAGTGTGTTGAAAAACGTCGTATGATACACGTGTGTATTGATGATTACCGTCCTCGGCTCTCTTAAGACCCTCACCTAACGGCTCGGGTCTCAATTGCGTCTCAGCGGTATTCACCAACATTACACACTTGTACCATAATGTACTATTAAATACTTGGGGCATTTCATTGCCGACGACCTTAAAGACGATAGTGATGTTGAACGG
The DNA here is from genome assembly GCA_964057195.1 of Orthosia cruda. Lineage (NCBI taxonomy): Eukaryota > Metazoa > Arthropoda > Insecta > Lepidoptera > Noctuidae > Orthosia > Orthosia cruda. The sequence continues at coordinate 11,221,522 of OZ059831.1, forward strand.
GAACGCAGGGCATTGGCGGTGCGGGCGAACATGTTGGCCCGTAAGTTCGCTAGATGTACAGCAGCAGCCAAACACAATCTTTTAAAAGCATACTGCACATCTTTGTACTCGAACGCCCTATGGGTCAACTTTCCCAAACGTGCCGTCAGTGCGCTGCGCGTCCAATATAATAACGCCTTCAGGGCGCTGATGCGGCTGCCACGTTACTGCAGTGCGTCAGAAATGTTCGCAGAAGCCCGAGTCGACAGCTTATCAGCTGTCGTACGGAAGAAAAGTGCGTCTTTGCTCGCCAGATTACGTGGTAGTGGCAACAGCCTCCTGAGGGTAATAGCTCACAGGCCTGACGAGAGTCCTATAATGGGACATTTCATCAAAACAACAGTGTCTGTCGTAGTGACATAGATCATAAGCCACATTGTTACTAACATCCTACAATATAAGTACTAACGTAGGTCATAAGATAAATTATCACTAACATCTTAGTATGTAAGCACTAACATAGGTTATAAGTTTTGTATATTGTTAATAACACCTTTTAAGTATTTTATTTTGTCAGTGTGGACCTTTTTGCTGTCTGAAAGAAATAAATTATTATTATTAATAAATAATTTCGTAACCCTAAAAATGTTAATTTCAATTGTAAATAGAGTCAGAAGTTGATTACATAACAGTAATAAATAAAGTGCTGTTTACAATAAATTAACGAAGTTGTTGAGGATGCAGTTGAACGATTGCATTTTAACTACAACCTTACGCCCAGTAAAGTTACGCCAAGCTTAAGGACGCTGTTACATTTTCGACGAACTCAAATTTAGGTATCTAGTAGCACACAACAACATTACGCGCACGCACTCATTGAAACTACTGAGCGCTCGATTTTATACATCACTCAAATAAAATTGATCCTTGATATTATTTTTTAATTTTATTGAAGTTGATTCAGGAAGATTAGTTGGCACATTGAAAATGCATTTGGTAACTGTTACAAACCGTCGTCGTAAAAAGTAGGTTATTATTTCCAAACCGACTTCAAAAAAAGGAGATGCACTATCTATTCGACCCGTATGTGTCCGCGATTTTCTTGAATTCTACTTATCCGATACTATCGGGTTTACGTCGATAAATGTTTATGGTGAAAAATGATAAATGTTTTCAGGGAAGGTTTTATTGTATAATATATAAGGATCTGATAAAGATCTTCAGAGATAGACAATGGACCATTTCAATAACAAATGACCTGCGATTAGTGTGATCGTATATTTATGTTTTATTTTCACCATACCATAATATAAAAACACGCTTGTTCGTTTTTAGGGGGTAAACAGATGTATTTAGTATACCTACCCAATATGGGGTACCAGCAAAAAGAAAATTAGTTTTCACTTTGTTGTAGTAAGTAGGTATTTAAAAAAAAAACGCTACGTGAAATAAGTAGATACCTAAAACGAAATAATTTCCGGTCACAAGGATTAAAAATCCGGCCAAATGGGAGTCGGACTCGCGCACGACTGGTTCCGTACCATTATTGCAAAAAACGGCAAAAAACCACGTTTGTTGTATGGGAGCCCCAATATTTTTTTTATTCTGTTTTTAGTATTTGTTGTTATAGCGGCAACAGAAATACATCATTTGTGAAAATTTCAACTGCCTAGCTAATCGTATCACGGTGTATGAGATACAGCCTGGTGACAGACAAACAGACAGACAGACAGACGGACCGCGGATTCTTAGTAATAGGGTCCCGTTTTCACCCTTTGGGTACGGAACCCTAAAATTACTTGAACATTTTGCATTACATGGAACATAAAAATTATTATCATCTAAAATGTTTGGAGCATTACATAATGGGCAGCAGCTAATGACTATTACCCAAAAACCATGAAAATGTCACCCATGACGAAAAGATGTCAAATTTTCGTCGGCGCCATCTTGTATTTTGGTTTTGACCCCATATTCGATATAAGCGACCCCAAAATCCATGAAAATGATATCCATGACGAAAAGTTGTAATTTTTTTATCGGTGGCATCTGTTTTGGTTATGACCCCATATTCATTACTGGAAACCCAAAAAATCATGAAAATGACACCCATGACGTAAATATGTTTGATTTTTGTTGGCGCCATCTTGTATTTTGGTTTTGACCCCATATTCGATATAAGCGACCCCAAAAACCATGAAAATGACACCCATGTCGAAAAGTGGCCACATTTTCGTCGGCGCCATCTTGTATTTTGGTTTTGACCCCTTATTCGATTAAAACCATGAAAATGACACCCATGACGAAAAGATGTCAAATTTTCGTCGGCGCCATCTTGTATTTTGTTTTGACCCCGTATTTGTCATACATACATACATACAAACAAGTTCAAATCATAAATCTCCTCCCACCCATCCAATTCTAACCTTCACCGCCGCCAGCTTAACCTTACCCATCCAAATCCTAACCTTACTAAGAGCTGCTTAAACCCTTTTCTCAACCTTGTCAACAACTGCTTAACACCACCTATCCAAATCCCAATCTTACCCAACATCATTTCGAAATCACATCCTAATAATAATAGGAAACTCAAACATACTTTTATTTCGGTCCGATAAAATATCAACTGCTTTCGATCATGACAAACGACTCACGCATGCACACTACAATCTTTTCTATTACTTTTATTGTATTTATTTTTTGCGAAAAAGCGATACGCTCGTCCTTCCACAAGCGCTTCTGAGCGAGGAATGATGAGCTTCGAGTGCAAACTGTATGAAGAAGTCGGCAAGTGTTTTTATTTTAGCTAATAATTAAAAAATATATTGATTTGCGTAAAAAATAATTAGCTGAACCTGTAAAGGACTATATATACCGCAATTTCTTATAATTTTGAAGAAAAAATATGCTGCAAAATTACCTAAATTGGGACCTATTCGGACCCTACTTTTTTAATATTTTTGCGATTATTGTGATGGGAAAAACGTATTTGTGCGAAAATTTTGTATGATGTCATGCAATTTTTCTGATGCCAATCTGGAGCTTAATATACTATCCATAAATTAAGACCATGATATCCTCACATCTGTGATTGCATATACATTAAAATTGTACCTGAAAAGCATTGTTATTTGTAGAAAAATGTAATAGCGTCCTTAAACACATCGGTCCACATCGCATTTAGTTTCTCATAATTATCAATGCAAACTCGAAAGGAGAATACAATGTACATTTTGCTATCAAAACCACCAACGAGAAATCCAATTAATAATGCTGAAAAACTTGTGAACCACGTTATTATCTATGGTCACGATTCTACTATGAGACTTAACTGTGGTGTTTTTAAAGGAATTAACAAAATAAATCGGCTTCTTCTGGCTATTCTGTTGTATAAAAATATACAAGAGGTGAGATTAAACAAACCTCGTCCATCTCTATGATTGTATTCAACCCAAGGATCGAAATTCAGTAAAATTTAAAGTATTCCAATCTAAGTTTTAGTCACCTGCCACAATGTGGTATTTTTACTCTGTCTACGTACCGCTACTATATAAGTATAAGTCTGAATAGAGATTTAACCGGTTGAATACCATAATTACCGAAACAATAAAAAAAACCTCTATATTTCGTATCGATCCACGTTTCGGCTACTCAAAAAAAACCGGTAAGAAAAATACCGGTAACAATTTTTTGGTTACAATAGCGGTAACCTTAATCTTAAAAAGTAATTAAAGGTCTTCTGAGGCCTTAGTGGGAGTTTTTTCTCACGCTCACTCGTGATAAACTAAAAGATCTCTTATGTCAAAATGTATACAAAAAAGTGGTTTCTCCTTACCGTCACCAGACGGCGCTTATCCAGTTTCAATACAAATTGACGTTTACGTTAACGCGATTGAGCGTGAATAAAAACTCGCACTAAGGCTTCTGTCTTTGGTTTTACTTTAGTTACGTGCAAGGATATCATTCCGAAAATTTAATCTTTACACCATGTTTTCCTATCATCCATCACGGAAAATGATAGTGTGACGCAGCTATGTAATTAATTACAAGCGTATAGCGTAGAAAATAAAACCGTTCCGCACAGCTGTATACCCGTACAATGGTGTACAGCAGTTTTACGGAGACAACTAATTTTGAGGTTTGTTGAACGCGTAACCGTAAAGTAATTCCGACTTCTATGGGTTTTGGTGAAGTGCTACGTTTGCTACATCTTTTACTTTGGTACTGTGGCTTTCGTAAAAGGCGATGAAAATTATATATTATACTAGGAGTTCCTACTGACATATTGTGTTGTGGTGGCCCAGTGGCTAAGACCTCGCCTCTCGTGCTTGAGGTCGTGGGTTCAAATCCGGGCAAGTACCAATGTGACTTTCAAATTCATATTATTTACTTTCTTAGTTTATCTAGAACATCAGAGGCGAAGTAAAACATCGTGAGGAAACCTGGACTTTTATTGTTAATGCAAGTCTGAAATAGCCAAGTCAGAGGACTGTGGGAATCCGAGAGGCGGCTTAATTCGCTATGACACATGAGGTGACCATATTCTCATACGAAGAGAAGAGTATTGTGGTGTAAATTAATACGGGTCTGTACCAGCAGTGGATAAACTAAGTACCTAGCAAGGCTGTATGACCAACCTCTCACTTCTAAAGACTTGAATCTAGCGATGGTTGCGTCTGGACTAGAACATGAAGCAAGTTAACGATGAATAGATATAGAACCTTTCACTCGGTTTATACAATTGTGATGGTAACTAACTAGTCAGAGTTGATACATAGGTATTGTGTAAGAAAGTGTATTGTATGTGCGACTGTAACTTTTATTGTTCAAGTACATTGTTTTCTTCTTAGTCTTATTATGTCAACACCAGCGATATTTTTCTTTTAGCTTAGTGGTATAGTATAGAAACATCTTACTTTGATTGTATGTTTGAAAGCCATTTGAAATAGCAAGACGTTGGATCTTCTCCAAATAGTTTTATAATACTGCCTGACTAAGATATCTTCAGTGTTTTCCATTATATCTTTGGCAAAATTTAAGTGGAGTATTTGACATAGTTCTGTCTAAAATATTAATAGAGTAGAGGCTACAGTGGGGCTTGTATGCCAAATTGAAATATAAAGTATTAAAGAGTAGTTTTATTTTTGTGAACGTTATTGTGGGCTGTTGAAATCTATGCTCAAAATAAGACTCTGTGAAAATATGTGTATTAAACGCATCTGTAACCATATTGAATAAAGGGTAGGTTTCACTTAGTACTAAATGCTTTGCGCGTTTAAATAGTTCTACAGGTCTTTGGACTTCTGTCATCGTTTGAAGACGACCGGTACATAATGATGTACAATTATTTAGCATTAAGTAATGCTATCGCCCGTCATTCGTCATGATGGCATTGGAACATCATACTGGGTGCGATGATCTAGAACTAAATTTTCGACCACTTCACATTTTTGTATGCAAGTTTCTAGCCATTTCTTATTTATTGTGTTGACTTGACTTCTTTAGCCGCTTTGCTATACCTCAGTTACATTGTATTGCACTTGCCAATTACAAGCACAGTAATGTTACCAAGCAAAATATCACAAGGACTAGAAACAACCCAGGAGAATCCACCATGATGGATCGCCGCCATTTATTTCCTTACACGCGATCCCATGTAAGAAAAATAACACATCTATTTCGGTGTAATAAATAAAGGCTTTGGGATTACTAAGACATAGTACTGAGGTGAAATAATTGCTGAAGATTACTTGGGGAGGATGAAACATATATAGGTAAGAAAAATGTCGTGCAATGAAGAAGATATGAATGATAGTGAAGGCGATTTATTGCAACCTATCAACACTGTATTTCACCCATATGGAAAAGGTGGTCATTAGCCGCGGCCCGCGATTTTAGTGGTATGGGAACTACATACCAAATTAAAAGCAACTGATTTCTGTAGATTAGATGTAGGCCTAAATCCTTGATAAGTGATTTGATTGCCCAACCAAAGACGTATTTTAACCGTCATTTCGTGAAGTTAATCTCACATATTCATAGTAGCCAGAACGGTGTGAATGGACTAATTAAAACGAAAGACGAAGATAAACCACTAACTGCAAGTTACCATCCTTACCTTGTTGCCATTCCACCAATTCGCACCAAGCGCTTCCAAACATCCTTCATAATGCGCACAGCGAATGAATGGAACTCACTACCTGGGTCTGTGTTTCCGAACGCATTCAACCCGAATCTCTTCAAAGTTAGAGTAAACAGGCTCCTTCTGGGTAAGCTCACTCCATCGTCGACTCTGTCTCTGTCACGTATGACTTAGACTAGAGTCAAGAGCAAACCCATCTCAAATAAAAAAAATAAAAAAAAACCTAAAATGCAACAGTTGTATGTTGTGTCAAAAATCTCATAGATGGCGCCACAAAGAGATTCGGCGCAAAGACGGGCCACTTGGCTGAAGAGGCTTTTTATTTTTCTTTGAGTACGCGCCGCTTTCATACCAGGCTTAAAATGACGCTCCGGAATAAGGATTCCACTTTTTCGAATGCTTTGATTCTCGGCAAAAACACAAATGGCGTATTGTGAGAGATGACTGAATGTAAAGCGGATTTTTCTGGAATCTAATAACAACTTTTATTGGTACTAAAATTATGATGACGATCTCCAGACATGAGGCTGCGGAAATCCATCTGCTGCAGGACCAGCGGATATGTTAGCTCTTGGCGAGGCTTTTCTCCTGTAGTGAACATCTTTTGGTGAAATGGTGAAGATTACTATAAAAAGACTTTTAAAAATAAGTATGATAGCTTATTTTTTTTATCTTTATTTTTTTGGGACATTTTCCTTTTAAGGCATGTCAGCCCCATTTTAACCTAACCTAATTTTACATTTTAACTTATAATATATCTTATCTTAACAAAAAGATTTACTACCGACACATTGCCATGTCTAAACAATTCTAGCAGTATCACTACTCCAGGAAGTGATACAGCCAGGATTTCAAAAAACGTACCCATGTCGAATTTATTGATTCTACGTAATCTTGGCAATCGCTCCCTACCCTTCTGATTCTTGACACTTTCCACCAAAAGATGCTGGACATCATCAATAACTCCATATACCTCACAATTTGGAGAACCTTTTGGTGGGATAGTGTTCAGAACGAAGTCTTAGAGCCGCTACATTGTACGTTCTGCTTATTTTGGTGTCCACAAACCAAGGAATGCGAGAAGGCTGTTGTTGTATGACCTAGTACCAGATCCCTTTTACTTTACTTAGTTCTTAAAAGTAAATATCCCATTTTTCAAAACAAGCAGTTTTATGTTTTGGCAGAATTTCTGTATAATCAGGCGTTATTGTTATTTCTATGCCTTCTGTTATTGCCAATTTTGCTAACCTGTCACCCACTTCGTTACCTGCTAATCCTAAGTGCGATGGAACCCATTGCAACCTCACATTTACTAACCGTAAGTTAAGTTCATAAATGGTTTTTAAAATTTTGTAGGCTATCGATGCACTTCTGAACCCAGAAGCGCATCGAGCCAAATGTTGAAGAGCACATTTACTATCAGATAAGGTCACGATATTTTGCGCAGCATGAGGCCATGAGTTCCAGTGACATAATGGACACATGAGAGTTAGTTTTAAAACAATGGGATGACTGAGTAACTGGGTCAAATATAGCGACTCCGCTACTATCCTTGGCCTTAGAACCATCAGTATAAAGTCGTCGCCAATCAATATAATTCCTATGCAGCTCATCAATTACATGATATTTAAGAGATAGCAGATCTTCGTTCTTTTTTGGACCCTTAGTGCAGTCTAAATTATCCACAATAACTTTATCCATTTGTATGTAAGTTACCCAAGTGTTAAGAGTGAACATTTCAAGTGGATTGGATGAATGGATATCATATGAACTACATTTACTGTAAGTTAGAAGCAGCGACGACTTTTGTTTAATTCTCCAATAACCAGTGTGGTTGAGGGCACTAAATTTATCTAATAATTTAACAGTTATGTTTTCTGACCAGGACATAGATTTGATACAATACTTATGGGCTAGGTACAGTCTTCTTAAATTAAGTGGGGTGATACACAATTCACTCTCCATTACATATATTGGTGTGCTTTTAATAAACCCAGCTACAATTCGCAATGCTCGATTTTGCAATTTATCAAGTTTGGATAAATGAGTTTTGGCTGCACTATCATACAAAAAACTACCAAAGTCTATTCGGCTCCTTATCAATGATATAAATAATGTTCTCAAGTGTTTAGGATGAATACCCCAACCTGGACCAGCCAGGACCTTTAATAAATTTAAAAATTTCGAAGCTTCTGTGGTTTCATTATTGTGTTTACTCCATATATTAATGCTCTGTCGATCCATAGCCCTAGATATTTAACACATTCTACTAATGGTAAAAGTTAATAGTTACTAACTAATTTGATTTGCAATTTTTTTCCTTCCTCTGCTAAAAACACAAATGTGATTTTTATTCTGATATTTTAAATCCTAAATCATCCAGTAAAGTTGAGATGTATTGAGAACTGTTTGCAAATTTCCTTGACAGACATTAATATCCTTATCACTTAAATAAATAACAAAGTCATCAGCATGTTGGGAGACGATAACATTTCTAAGAGAATTGCATATTTTTTAAGTTGTTATATTAAACAATAGAGAGATAAAGGGTCACCCTGAGCCAGACCTTTACTTGTCCACCTAGCACTCATTTCGTAACCCTCAATATTCTTAACCCGGAGACATCTCAAGAAAATTTATTTGTGAAACCTAACTGGATATAAGAGATAAGCCTTGTTAAACTATGCAAACATGACTGTGACCTTCTGAAGCCTGAAGTGTATGGAGATAATATTTTGTGCTTCTCAATATACCATTCTAACCATTTATTAATCATATTATGAAACAATTTACATAAACATGACATAAGGGAGATTGGTCTAACTTTTGTTTCACCACCACCACTGCTAACTAATTTAGGAATGGGGATGATTAAAATAGTACGCCACTGATTCAGAACAACTTCTGAAATGTAAATATCATTATATAAATCAAGTAGGTAAGGTTATAAACCATAGAATATGTGACCCCGTCACTACCCGGAGCCGTGTCTTTTTTCTTACAGCAATGTTTGAGCTCCTGCATGGTAAATGGTAAGTCAAGCAAATCATTTCTAGTTTGTATCTCCGGTGGTGAGTTTAAAACAAAATTCGCAGCAAGACAACAATGCATTTCATTTAATTTTTCTTCTGGAATAAAAAAGTTAGATTTCTTGTAACCTTTGTACCAACGCATTTTTCCCATATGTCGGAAACCGATTTGGTTTCATTGATTAGATTATTACTCCCCTCTCACAGAGAGGAGGCCTGTGTCCCAGCAGTGGGAACATTAATAGGCTGATGATGATGATGATGATGATGATTAGATTACTGATTTTTCTCCAGTTTTCGGACTTAGCTTTCTGTATCAATAGCCTGGCTTTCACTGTTTTCTCTTCAAATAGATATATTAAAATTTACGGGACTTGGATTTTTTCTAACGCCTTTAGATAGCGACGGCGTCTAATATTCTTTCGGTTTGAATTTTATTATTGGATCTGGACATGTACACAGATTAGGTATATTTCTATCACAGGCTAAATAATCGTATATGTCCTGGACGGTTATACAACTATTAAACATGCGCAGTGCATCATCGAGATAATTACGATACGCTACCCAGTCCGCCTTCTTAAAGTTACGTTTTTCAGTAAAATACGTATGATCATAACAGGTTATTGTAATTTTAATAATGAGGTGATCACTACCCAGGTTTTCGTTAATAACCTGAAATTGTTAACCTTTGGCGCACGGTTGGCGCAGTGGTTGAGCGATTGACTGCTGCGCTGCGTGTCGCGGGTTCGATTCCCGCACGGAACTAATATTTGTATTCCTAGTGTGGGGCAACTTTTTTTTTTAAGAAGAAGAAGAAAAAGAAAGAAAGAAAATGCTAAGTCTGTTGATATAAACGTTACGTCCGGAGATGATTTGACCACTTAATTATTTACCATTGTAATTCGTGTTGGGTCACCAGTATCCAATACCACAAATCCATTCTCCAGTGACGAGTCTAATAGTTGAAGCCCCGTCTGGTCGGTCTTATATGACCAATTCGTGTGGTGGGCATTAAAATCTCCAGCAATGATAGTCTTTCTTGATGCAAATGAAAATAGATTTTCCCAATCAGAAGCATTTACAGCGACTGACGATGGGCAGTAAACAGAAACAATATTTTCTAAATCTTTACAATTAAGTAATTTGACTCGTACTACTTCTATACCCGAATTAGAGACATGACTACGGCAAAGTTGGGTTTGGATTGATTTATGAGTAATTATGGCTAGACCTCCGTATGAATCCCTTCTATCGTGTCTATAGATATTATATCCAGTTAAATTGATAGTTGTTTCATCATCTAGCCAGGTTTCACTTAGTAAGGTTTCATAACTTACCAATTTTGGCTTTAAACTACGTGAATTCCACTGCACTAATTTAATCTGCAAGTTGTTAGATTCGCTAGCCATTGAAAAATGCAGACATGTTTTTCAAAAAGCGCCAATCATTAAACATGTTGCCATAAACAACTTACATTCTTCCAAAATTATTTCGAACAATAATTCTATTTTATCTTCAAATTTACCCGCAGACATAATTACTTGCTTCAGTTTTAACCATAATTTTCTAAGCTCAAATCTTTTCGTCCTCTCGTAACCCTTCTCCTCATCTATAGAATCTTTGTTTGTATTGTGACTAATATTTGTAAAATTGATTTCTTCTTCTACCTGTTTATTTGAAATACTTTGTTTGGTTTTATGTGTTTCTTCTTTTTATTACTTGTTTTTTGGGTTGGGATTCAATTTGTGTTAGTGTTTACTTCTTGTTCCTTCTCTGAAAATATATCGTCCGAAATTTCTTCTCGATGAATAACTGCCACGGTGTTTATTGGCTCGACCTGTCTGTTGTTTGTGTTTGAGTTTATACTTGCATTGGAGATCTTAGCGTTTTTAGCTAGATATAATTGTAAGGCCTTGCGATAAGTAACACTTTCCTTGGTCATTAAGTTCCGGATTTGTTTTTCTTTGATAAACATTGAGCATTTTCTGTCCAAGGTCATATGAGGACCTTTGCAGTTAGGACATTTATATGTTTCTACTTCACAATTTTTATGGTTTAGTCCACATTTAGGGCATATAATTTTATTTAATGGACAGAACTTTTTGGTATGACCAAACTTCCAGCAAGTAGAGCACTGGGTAACTGGAAATACGTAGTTTTCCACTACAAGCCTACAACCATTTGCATAAACATGTGTAGGGATAGACTGTGTCTTGAGACGATTATGATAGCGCCATAAAGGAACTTAACGAAGATCTTCACCGAATCGCCGTTTGGTCTGAGGAGAACTGTCTGTCGTTGAACCCCACAAAAACAAAATATGTGGTATTTGGAACCAGACAGCAGCTGTCTCGACTACCTACGACTTTTGACGTACAATTAATGGGCGAACGAATTGAGCGAGTGTACGAGGCACGAAATCTGGGTCTCATCATGGACAAGGACCTGCGTTTTGAAAAACATGTGGCATTATCAATTAAAAATTGTTTTTATCGCTTGAAAGTTTTGTACAGGGTGAGGCCTTACTTATCTGAATCGTTGCGGGAACAACTGGTTGAAACATTAGTTCTCTCTAGGTTGAACTACGCTGACACTGTGTATGGACCGCGCCTGTTAGCTCGTACAGATAGGCTCATACAAAGGGTACAAAACGCGTGCGCTCGGTTCTGTTATAACATTCCCCGCAGAAGTTATGTAACACCATTTCTCAATGAACATTTTGTTCTAAAAATGAAATCCAGGCGTAAATTGCATTTGGCATGCCTTCTGTTTGGTGTGGTTAAATGTAAAAAGCCGGACTATTTATATAATAAACTGGAATGGATAACGAGTGGACGGGAATGTGGGAGAAGGCTATGCTCGCAGCAACTCTCGACGCAATCGCATAATACAGCAGCGTTCAGAGGCAGCTTTCGTTATGCGGCTTCCAAAGTTTGGAATAATATTCCACCACCGATCAGAACAGCCAACACTATGGACACATTTAGGAGACGATTACGGCAGTATCTGGTGGAAGCGCAGCGTAAGCTGGATATGGTCGCACTGAATGCCTCAATAATATAACGCACTAGCCTACCTACCCACACCTCGTTTATTGTCTGACTCACCTTATTTATCTTATGTAGTGTACACGTATTTATTTTTTATTATTTGTAATATACACATACTATACACCTATTTTTTATCTTTTATATAAGTAAGAATTTGTTTCACATACACATTTAGTTAATAAAACTGCGTTACGTCCGTCACGTCATCGGTCACAGGTCCAGTTGAAAACCAGCGTCGGGCACTAGTTGCCCGACATTATGCTGAACTGGTCCTATTTGGCGCAGCCGTGGGACACACAATGTTACTAATATATTGTTTTCGTTTTTTATATTATTGTTGTTTAGTCTGTTATTTTTTTTTTTTTTTTTTTTATGTGTGTGTTGTGTGCTCTGGCTTGTGTCAAATAAATGTGTTTTCTTTCTTTTCTTTTCTTTTCTTGAAACCCACTCGAACAGTTTCACTATCCTCCCACTTACTCCCAGAAACGGAAAGTTTAAGTCTTCTTACAGATATTGTTTCACATGAGCTTTTGAGGGTATCTTGAATATTTTTTTCACTGTAATCTAATTCTATGCCTCTAATAATTCCATTACATATGTTTATTTCATTTACAAATTGACATCTGGCATTTAATTCCATAAACTTTTTGCTAACTATTAACTTCTCCGCTTGTTTTCTTTCATCAAACTTGATCAACACTTTGTATGGACTACAATATTTTATGTTAGTTATATTTTGTATGTTTAAATCTCTCAATAATTTTGCCATGGCCATTTTGCAAAACGTTTAATAACGTTATGCAAATTTCAAATGTTCCCTCCTCAGTTCTTAAATCACTTCTTAATAATCTCTTTGGCCTCTTTTTTTGTGACCACTTTATATCCTTCCTCGCAATCCTCACAATCTTCACTGATTTCTCTTGGTTTTTCTCCGATTTTCCCTCCATCGCACTGCTAATAATCTCTGCTTCTATATTCGTCATTTCAACCTCAGCTTCTTCATCCATGCCTAACACTCTGGCATCAACATTATCATTCTCCTCCTCTTCGAAAATTTCGCTTACATTCATTTTTTACATCTAGTGGGTAGACGTAAACTACTTTTATGGGATAAAAATGTGACGTGCACTACTCACAGCACCGCGTGCGCGACTGGTAGCTTATTTTAAATTGCCTCATGTAGAACTATTCGCGATATACTGTACGTATTCTTGTGCTATGAAAATTAAACATTTAAAGCAAGGAATACCCGAGACCCAGAGAGAAAATGGTGCGTATCACTCCGCTAAAATGGATCGTTGAATGCCTGCCTAGAAGTGACAGTTGGAGTGGTTTATAAGCTTTTAAGATATGAGTTCTAGCTTTGAATTTTGTGTTAAAGTAAGCCTGGAATTAAATTCGGGCTTTAGATACGTTTTGAACAGTTAAATGTTATAATTGGCTAGAAGAAGGAAACACAATGTTGCTTGTACCCATTTTGTAAAAACAGAATTTGCAAATATTCAGTATGACAGACGCTCGTCTTACTTATATAATAAAATAAATAAATTAATAGATATATATACTAAACCGTTTAAAGAATGCAAATAGTTACTGATTAAGTGGATAAATAAGTTATGCTACGATGAAACAGAGAATCTTCTATAAACTGTCAACTGAAAACTGTTTCTATTTACACAAATCACTTCCGTATAAAAAAACCATGCACACTCACACACACACTCTATCACACACACCCACACACTCGCACGCACACACACACATACACAACCACCAACAGACTAAGGATTAAAAAAAAACTAAAAATAGACTATTAATTATTCATTTTCAATGCACTTTTGTCTTGTATCTTATTACACTCGTAAGATATAAAAGAGCGGCGCCTCCTGGTACAGGCATCTATATGCTTAAAAAGAGAAACCACCAACTGTATAACATTGTATAACGTGTAATAACGAAAAAACATTTTTGTTTTTTTTTTTATTTGAATTGGGTGGATTATTTAAATACATTCTCTCATGGAGCATCGCACTTTGCACTTCTAGTTACTAAGCCAGGAGACTCCGCCTCCTGTAGAAACTGGTCAAAAAATACCCAGAAAATACAAATGACTGCAGAATGAATCATTCCCCTCCTTAGAATATATCGCAACATCTGGGGTGCCTCAGGGATCGCACGCAGGCCCAATTTTGTTTATTATTTTCATCAATGACCTAACAGACTGTTTTGGTCACAATCAGTGCTCTCTTTTTGCTGATGACCTAAAAATTTTTCGCAGGATTGCCTCGCTCAAGGACGCCGAACTACTTCAACGCGACCTTAATGCACTGCAGTCCTGGTGTGACACGAACGGGATGGTACTGAACGCAAAAAAAGTGTCACCATATCTCCTTCACGCGTAAAAACAGACTATACCATCACGCTTGATGTGTGAGCTCACGTTTGTCTTACACATTGACAACATATTTTCAAAAGCATCTAGGATGACCGGATTCATTAAAAGAACCTGTAGGGAATTTAAAACTCGCTTGCCGTGAAAATTCTCTTCAACTGTATTGTGCTTAGCACACTGGAACCCAAACTACAATGTTCACACGAGCCGTATCGAGGGAAGCCAACGAAATATTACGCGATACCTGCGATTTAAGGATGGCTCTTGTCCCTAAAGAGCCGACTACAGGCATTGTATGCGTCACTTTGGATTGACCTCCCTGCAAGACCGTAGAAACTTAGCTGACATGACTTTCTTATACAAAATTATGAAGAACATGACTTGCACCTCTGAATTGCTCCAACAAATCAGCCTTGACGTACCTCGCCGGGGCTTTGTTAGGTAAGCCAGAGTACTCAGAACTTTCGTAACCAAAAGTTGTCGCGCGAATCTCGGGCGTTCCGCTCCTTTGAACAGGTTGATGAGCATATACAATGGGATCTGCTCTTGCAACGATGACATTGACATCTTTTTTTACTCTCTGTCGAAGTTTAAGTCAAAGGTCGAGCTGATTGATTCGAAGTCGCATCTAAATTGCCTGCTCAAAATTGCTCAATTATTCTCTTATTGTATTTTTTTTTCTATAGTTGTTACATGATTATTTTGCTTTTTTGTGACTTATCAGTGCTTTATTTCTATTTTAACTTAATTATAGGTTTATCTGTTATTTTGTTGAAATAAAATAATTATTTACATTATGATCATTTTTTTTTGTGACTTAATAAGTCACAAAAAAAACCTTACCTTTTTTTAATTATTTTAAATATTTATTTGTAATTTAATTTTATTTCAATCTTGATTCAATTTTAGTTTATATTAATTCAATTGTGATCTTATTGATAGTTTCAATATTGTATCTTATTTTATTTTAATTTTACTGTAAAATAACTATTTCGTAGTCCTTATCTTTGAGTGCTGTGCATTCCTATAACTAACCTGCTTACACAGGATTATACATCAAATTTCAGTCTATAAAATGTAAAGGCCAAGAGGTTATTGGCAAACCTTATTAAAAAAAAAAAAAAAAAACAAGATGACCTTTACTTGTCACTGTTTTTTATATGAGTAGGAGGTAAAAAGCAACGCGGTTTGCCACAGGCAACTTTTTATCCCGGAAAACGCATTGTTCCTGTAGGATTTGCCACGGGAGCGAAACTGTGTAAAAAATCTGTAAATTAATAAAGTTGATACATTTGGTACAATTTCGATTGCCACCAAGCGCAACTCTGAATTGAAATTTTAAAACATAGATACTACAAAATTGCGAAATTTAACATCAATAGAATATTGTATCAAGTTAAATATTTTTACTAATTGTTGTGACAAACATAGTTTATTTAGCGTCTTTTTCACTCATTTTTTTTTGTTTATCTGGCATATATAGATAATTGATTGAAACTGATTTTTATCAATAACAGTTAAATGTAGAAGCAATTTTACCTGTATTATTATTTTATTTGTTCTGGTTTACGTTTCGGTTTACAGAAACATACTATTTTTAAAGTAACATTCAGAGTAAGGATTGAGAACATTTTATGAAATTGGTTAAAACAGTTATTACTAATCTCAGATAAAGAATTAATGACATTGCTGAAATTTAATAATTATCTATCTCTGAATATACCACCAGTAAACATTTTAGGCTTAACCTTGACCTACATCTAAAGTGACAAGAAGTGATTTATAGAGTACACATTGTATGTGAGTAAGGACATTATCTTACAAGTCAAAAAACTGTGTAGGTTAAGACCTTTAAAATCTACAAGAATTCAATTGCCTCACTAAAAGAAAATCTGTCTGTCATAGTTGAATTTTCACGTAATCAATCATCAATATGGATCTCATTTTGTCGAATTGGATTATTGGCCAAAAAAATATATAGATACTATATAATATCTACATAGTCTATTTTATGTCTTCGTCTATCACCCAATTTCCTGTCGCAGGTCTGCTGGAAGGAATTTCTATTGAACTAAGCAGTACCTACCTTTGTGCTCTTCTATCTGTATTCTTTCTTTTCTCTGTTAATTGTTTTGTGTAAATACGTTTTCTACTAATGCACAGTTAGGGGAGTACCTATTACACTATCTAATATGTATAAATATGGAAATGCCTAAGGAGATTTCTTAGAGAAATAAGCTTTCAAACAGAATCTATGAGGTTTATAATCTCATATTTTATCTAATGACATTGTCGAGCAAAACTATTCCAAGACCAAAAAGTTTATTTTACATCACTCTAGTACAATATGTATTTAAAAAACATAAAACATATCGAATCTTAAACCATGAACTAAACAAAAATCTTATCTTCGCGCCAATACTGCCGTTATTCCAAGGAGGTTTCACGCAACTTTATGACCGATAAAAGACAAATTCGTTGCTTGGAATTGAAGTGACATTTTAGTAGCCCGGCAGTATTTCTTTCAGCCTTTGTGAATACAGATCCTGAATTAAAGATTAATGAGAAGAGAGCCCCCTCTTTTCAGAAAGACAAAAAATGCCTTCGAACTGTGTTGAGGTGATTTTAGACAGTCATCTGATTTTTTTTGCGGTTTCGAAAAGCCTCTTGAGCCGTGAGATTTGCCTACGATTAATTAGTTACCTGTGGCTTTTTTGATCTATTGTGATTCGTGATTAATTTTCAAAACTTTTATTTAGATTGTGGGTTTCGCGGGAAATTTTTATTGTGAAATAACTGTTAAAGTACCTATTCATAATCGAATTAAAATATAAGAAACCAAATTGATTGTTTGTTGGTTTTTTGGTGATATTCTTTAGAAAGGCCAGGTACCATAACCAGCTTGCATGTATGACTAGAGGTATGAACGTTAGTGAAGCAAAAGAAGTATGTAAGGTTCGTAAGAGGTGGCGTTCTGTAGTTTCTGCTTCGAAAAAAGACGTGAGTTTATGTGTGTATCTAATTGTTTGATTTGATCAAAATAGATAAAAATATTTAATTACAAAACACCTTTGGTTTCGACAGTAAGTACCTTAGCAAGACTGTTTAAACAATAAAACAATAATTAAAAATACCTTGCAGACTCCCAAAGTAATTTCATATTCATTTCCGTTCCAAAACTAATTCAAATCGCAGAATTGCCTAGAAATAAAATAAAACGCTGTAGTTCCAAAATACGCAGCAAAAACATAACGCGGACAGGAGTACTTATCGGCTTCAACAAAATAACTTCGAACCCACAATTTAGTATGGGCATCTCTAAATGTTAAATGCAGTCTATTGAGAAAGAAAATGATACCAGAAAATTAAACATACTGATAGGCTACTTCAAGGCAAGCGCGCTTCACTTTCGACCACATCATCGCTTACCATCAAGTGAGATATTGGTAAAACGCAAGCCTACCGTTAATAAAAAAAACCTATCTCTCTCTAAATATTATTTCTTGGCTTGTTTTGAGGCCAATACTAAATACTGTATCATTTTGGAATACTAAATTACTTCGAACTCATAATTTATTGTGGCCATCCCTAAATGTTAAATGCAGTCTTTTGAAAAAGAAGGGAATGCTACCAGTGAATCTATATCTATACTTATATCTATACTAACTATATCTATAATTCTATACTAATATTATAAAGAGGAATGCTTTATATGATTAAATAATATTATTGTCGACATCATCAATCATACTCGACGTACTGTCAGCGCTCGCCAAGTTAATTTAAGCAAGTGCGCGTGAATCCCACAGCAGCGAGCTTGCACAAAAATACATCGTTAACCACAGTATCGAAGGCTTTCCGGAAGTCAAAATATACCACATCTACCACGCGGGCGACTAGTAGCTAACAAAAGACAGCAAGTTGCCTCCCGTACTGCCTCTTGTTGTGAAGCCTCTTGAGGATATGCATCCTGTTCAGCATGCACCATCTACTTTTGCATGTCAATTTTGAAGAATTGAAGAAAAATAAAATTTGTAACATTTGACGTGTAGCTGGATAGCATTGATTGATTTAATAAACGTAAGTGGTTTATTGTGACCTTAACCTTCTCTGCTTTTCTCTTTTGTGGCTATACCGTGATACAGGAGAGTATCGACGGGAATATCAGATTAATAGCATTGTCTGCCGTCGATGCGAGAAGTGCTCATAAATTACTGAATGCAAGTACTGATTAAAATACAGGGAGATGTTGGTAAAATGATCTGGACGATGTCGGCTTTGAGTGAGCGAAGACGGGTTAGAGTCACTTGTTTATTTTATGAGTGTAATGGGCTGTGGTGTTGACATTGTGAAGGTTTTCAGATCGATGGAAGTTCTAAAATAAGATGGCGGATAAAATAATGAACACACAGAACCTTCGTATTACCAGGATCGGTTTTAACGCATCCGTCGGAGGAAAACACGGCGTTATTGGCAGCCAGTAAAACCTATAAATCGATATGTTTTACTGGATCTGGAATACTATCATGTGTGTGAACTCACTCATACAACTACATACGTCAGCGCCGAATAAAAACGTATACGATAAAGATGATCTGTAAAACTGACCTCTGTGTGAACGAGAAATTCCAAAATCTTTCATTGATAATAATTATAGTTTTCTTGAAGTTTGTTCAGTTTTGGTCTTCTTCTTCTTATCGTGTGAGGATGCGGCCACCTCTGGTGTCAGAGTTAATTAACCGCCTTTGGGAAGATTTACATTAGTTATATAGTTAAGTCCAGGTTAACTCACGATGTTTTCCTAAACCGTTGCCTGTGATATCCAAGATAAACTTATATGAATTTGAAATAGTCACTATATTTTTTTTTTATTTATCTACTACGCCACTTGGCCACCACATTAGTGCAGTTCTTCAGTTTTGGTATTCCACGGGTTATCCCACGGGAACTGGGTATTTTACAGTCTTTGGCACTATTTGCACCAGTGGGAGAAGTTTGCAAGTCCTAATTTCCGCGAAATCCTTGATCCTAAATATCACCTTATGATATCAAACAAAATGTTATACCCCGGAGCCTAGTACCGATATTTCTACTTTAAAAAACTTTTCTCCCGTATCGGCCATTTATACATAGTTATTTTATCCTCAGAATATTTTATAGAAGTTCTTTTTTTCCGTGGCTTGGCCTGTTCCATAGGAATTGTGCATTTTCTGGGACAAAAAGAACCCTGTGACACTCAGCGATAGTTTATAGCTTACTATCAGTGAAATAGTGTCATAATGTGAGTAGTATTTTAAGAGTTAAATCATATTACCCCTTTATTATATCTTCATCCTGGGGTTTCATCCATTTTCGGATATTCCTTTTCTTCAGATCAGTACTTCTGTAGGTAATGGTTTAACAAATCTACCTTATTTTAATTTTAATATTATTTAATAAGCACCTTTTGCCAGAAGCTTCACCCGCGTGAAATTCGAAAATTATTCCAAAGGAATCTACTACCTTCTTCTTTATCGTGTGAGGTGTGGCCACCTCTGGTGTCAGAGTTATTTAAGCCGCCTCTGGAAAACCTCACAGCCTCTGACTTGGCTATTTCAGACTTACACTAATTATATATAAGTCCAGATTTCCTCACGATGTTTTCCTTCAACGTTGCCTGTGATGTCCAAGATAAACTTAGAAAGTACATATGATTTGAAAAAGTCACATTGGTACTTGCCCGGAATTGAACCCACGACTTCAAGCACGACAGACGAGGTCTTAGCCACTAGGCCACCTATTCTTCAACCTAATCCCGGTCACAGTCTCAGCCAGTCCGGTCATCATCATCATCTCAGCCAAATGACGTCCACTTCTGGACATAGGCCTCCGCCAAGCGTCGCCACACTGATCGGTCCTGCTTCGCATCCACCGGACTCCCGCAGCCTTGACTAGGTCGTCGCTCCACCTGGAGCGAGGCCTTCCAACGTTATGTCTTCCAGTAAGCGGTCAACACTCTAGAATTTTTCGGCCCCAACAGCCATCCGTTCTGCGAGCTATGTGCTCAACCCACTGCCACTTAAGTTTGGCAACACTGTGGTAAGTAAGACGGAAGATACCGCACAACTGCCCGAATTCTGCCCTGCCGATTCTGATTCGTCGGTTGACCTCTCTCTCGACGTTGGACCTACCTAACTGGACCGTTTGACCACGGTACACATTATCGTCCACAAATTCGAGTGTAGTGTCTCTAACTTTGATAGGAGTGCGTGCAACATGGGCATTCAACATTACCTTGGTTCTGTCTATACTAATTTTTAGGGGCAACATTAAATTTTTCACCTCTTACGACACCCAAGGGCAAAATTTTGCTGCACTATCATTGTGTGGGCATAATTATGCTACTTTTATCCCGTGGAAGTGCTCAAATCCTGCGAAATAAACCACGGGAGTGATGTTGCGAGAATAGTGTATTTATTATAGGTATTAAATAGTACCTAACTAATGATCTCCATGTTCATGAAGTGAATGACAGCATTAATAAATTGCAGAGTGTTGTCAAACAAAGTTCGACGTCAAATCGGCAATACAGATCCGTATACGCCTATATGTTGCATACCAATAGCACAGCCTGCAGACTATCTAGGCGACAGTTCGTAACCAAATTATTCAGACAGGGAACAAGTTGGGAGGCAAGTCTAATATAGGTGCAGAGTTATATCGGGCATCAATTTGACGCTTGCGCTGAACTTTGTCTTAGCCGTGACTAACATACGTAATGGGCCCATCAGACAGGTTCACGAGATAATTTCTGTCCGGCATAGAACACGTTCTAAGTGTATACTTATTGACTTATGTATTTTTTTAAACTACATAACTTCCATGCTTTTGGCGGATGCGAAAAAAGTGTACGTCTGATACACTTGTGCTGTAGGACGTTACGAGTATTTTGTGTAAATTCAATATTTGAAATGTTGGTGTTTTTTGAAAAGATCTTTGAGCTTTTACTTTATGTAAATAATTTCATCACCACTGCTCTCATAACGGTGAAGGAAAACATCGTGAGGAAACCGGCATGTCTTAGAACCAAACATTCGAAGTCGTGTAACATCCACCTACCCACACAGGGCCCACGTATTAGATTACGGCCCATTCCCTCTCACAGAGAGGCAGCCTGCACGCACAACGGACCAAATGCGTGCCTAAGTGTGGAAAAGGGGTCCATCTATCCTATCCTTTACTAATATCTTGATCTTGATCGATGATATTCCTTTTCGTTTAACAATGTTTGTAAAGAATAAAATATTTATTCAAAATATTATCCATCAGTTCCAATGTTTTTTTTTTCATAATTTATTTAATTGTGCTGGTTATTACATAGCGGAAGGTATTTTGTTCCAACTGGGCGTCCCACGAAGCCAGTCGTTTCTTTTTTGTTATCGGTTAATCATATAACTTATGCGAGGTAAACTTAGACAGACATAGAGGTTTAATAGGAAAATGGCTTTTGCCCAGTCGTGAAACAGAAATGAGCCAAACAAAGAGAACTTCAATTTGAAACCGAATACTTATATGTCAATAACTATTTAGGAGTTTGAACATAACTAAGGCGTGAGTGCTTGGTTTTAGAGAGATCGCATAAACTTTGCTTAACCCGTAAAAATAAGTGTCTCACTACCCAAACATTCGAGAAAACAACATCATTCAAAAACATCGATAAACAAAAATAGACAAAACTTTGCAGGTAAAATATTGGAATAATGTTCGAGATTCGTTTAGAACGGTATCGGATCGAGAACAGTTTTCAAACTCAATTCCTTTCTGCCCGTATCGTAACTTGTTTCAGTATTTCAAAATACCGTTTTTCTCTTTGAAAATAATGTCAGAATTATACAAGAGCTATTTCAAGAAAATTAAAAGATGTGTGATGATGATGAGTGTTTAGGTTTTTCCATCTGAAATTTGAGCTCCACCAATCCCCACTGGGCCCGCGTGGTGGTTTAAAGTCTCTTCGTGGTACTACCCTCTCAAAGAGGCCTGTGTCCCAGCAGTGGGAACGTTAAAAGGCTGATGATGATGATTATAAAATAATAGAAAAAAAAGTGATGACAATGTGTAGAGCACATAAGCGCTCGTAACAACTTACGACAAATCATCTTTTACCAAACAATAACCATTTTCTTAGTTCACCTTCGACTTAATCCGATGTCTAAATCTAAATCTTAATACCTACACGTGACTATAAAATGGATCAAGATCTCGAACATTCGTGAACACCTCATTTCAGCCAGTTCAATCAGCTCACTATTCACATGCAAATACATTCAATTCGCAGAGAAACCCGGGTTCTGTGTAAAACTACTTTTTGTATCGCGATAAAACCCTGTTTCAGTATTGTTCCTGTCCTATACTGTCTTGATACAATATTGTTTTTTTTTCAGGAGCGTAAGCCTGGTTTGGCTAGACTGGGTTTTTTACTAAATTATTGGAGTTTGTGCGTGTGTGATTCATGGATTGTCGGCCTTAGGTCTTAGATAAAGTGATATTCATTCCATCAGCAATAACGATTATCAGAAGTCCAAAATGTTTGTGATTGAGCATGTTTTTCAGTTTTTTTTTTACACTTTTAGTCAAAGTGTTGTAAATAAAGCTGTTAAAACTGTGTGAGCATTGGCTTTACCAATTATCTTAAATAAGTAATAGACAGAAAAAATGGTCATTACATTTATTTGTATGGCACTCTTTCATAACAAACGATGGAATCAATTTTAATGAAATTCAAGCGCAGCGTTGGGCACTTTTGGTAGATTTGTTGAGGGTTGTTAAAAAAACGGAACGCGTCTTGCTGCATTTTAGTTTTTGAAAGTATAAGGTTGGCCATCGATTTTATCAAGATCAACGAACCGTTTGCCTCAACTTTTAGAAAAACTCCACGTTTGGTACAGAATGGGTTTATACTTAAAATATACATACACTAGCTTCTGCCAGCGGCTTAACCCGTGTGAAAAGTGTTTTCTTATCTAAAAAGAGAAACCGGGATCAAAAGTAGCCTATGCGCTATTCCAAACTATAATATAATATCTGTGCCAAATTGCATCCCAAACATACACCCATCCATCCATCCAAACTTTCGTATTTATAATTATAGAAAGATACATAAATGAACATTTGTTTCCATGGGGATGGGCAGAAACTAAAGAATGCACCTGCTACGATCCTTACATACTCATTTTGCTTCATTTACGTAACGAATAAAATATAACTGTTATAAAAGCGACAACCATGCCGAAACATTATGTATATGATGGGAATACTGTGTAATTGTCAGGAAAAGACATTATTGCATGGGTTATTTTCGGGCTAGTACGAGTTAGACAAACCAACTTCTTCGCTTGTATGTAGGGTCACAATGTAACTGATCACATTATGTATTTGCGAATAACGTAGGTGTAAGACATTCCACTAAACACGTAGTTTTATTTACACGAATAATCGGTCACTCATTCACAACTCAATCAAACCCGCCATATTCTTACTCCTCGATCCTTGACCTCTCTCTCTCTTCTTCGCGCCAAAAACTAGTGCTTAGTGTTACGTGAAGTTGACATCTGTCAAAGTCGTTTCATACCATAGCTCTCGTCAGAACGAAATCGTTAGAAGTGTCTACACGGCCTCCTGACTACTGCTAGGCCACGAGCATTTAACAATCCTTATATTGGCCCGTCATATCTCACACACAATTAGTAAGTAACATTCCATTTGGATCCGCTCGTCCATTCCTCACATGCATACTCTGCAGTATCATACGGTGTAGACCAGGCGCACAAGATCCTTTAGATCAACCAACAACTCATCATATCGTGTGGAACGGGCGCACAAGGCCCTTTTCAACCAACCAACTATTCACAGCTATTAAGACAATTTTATGACACAAAATAACATGTCTGCACTCACCAATTCATGTCTGCAAGCAGAGGTGTATTGCGCACCCTTAACTCACCAACCAAGTTCAAGCTTCAAGCAATAGGATATCACTACATGTTGTCCAGACATTGAACCTTAGACCCCATGTCCAGCAGGTGCACCAGCAATTACTTGACCAGCAAGGTAACAAACACACACAGCAAATAAAAATCAATCATCACTAGTAAATTGTAAAATGCACAGTATAAGAGTAAGATACACAGTCAAGAGTAACAGCAAAGATAATCATACTATGTTTCATAAGAAAAAAGTTAAGACTTTTGTGAAAGCCATATTATCCACAACACGGGCTTCTGGGCCTCAGGTCCGGTCTCTCCGTAAGGCCATGGTGGAGCGCTTGAGCTTGTCCTTGGAGGCATTCTCCGAATGGGGCGATGCCAATCTGATCAAGTTCAATGCCGCAAAAACACAGGCGTGTCTCTTCTCCGCGAAAAAGACCCAATGTCACCTGGATCCATCTTTCCGAGGTGTAACCGTACCGATAACGGACCATCTTGAGCTTCTTGGCGTAACGTTGACATCGACACTCAATTTCGGCCCATACATTGACGCAAAGGCCCAACTGGCTGCCAAAAAGATGGGGATCCTTGCGAAGGTGAGACGGTACTTCACGCCAGAACAGCTGCTTAAGTTGTATCAAGCGCAAGTTCGATCTTGCATGGAATACTGTTCTCATCTCTGGGACGGACCTGCCAAATACCAGGTTGATGCACTACAGTCGATCGAAAAACGGGCCAAGAGGCTCATCGGCAATGAGGCACTGGTCGAATCAAAGCTCCAGAGCCTTGAACATCGTCGGTTTTTTATCGGTTACATTTCAGGGAGTGTGCGATGGAATTGCATGATCTGATTCCGCCTAGCCCGTTTCATCAACGGAATACAAGACGTACGGCGATGCGCCATCGCTACATGGTGTCATCCCACCCATATGCACTTAACGTTTTGGAAATACTTTCATTATGCGTACAGCTAAGGAGTGGAAATCCCTGCCGGTGTCTGTGTTTCCAGATAGCTACAACCTCGGGGTCTCTAAGTCAAGAGTGAATAGGTTACTTCTAGGCAAGTGCTACACAGTCGACCACATCAACGCTTACCATCAGGTGAGATAGTGGTCAAGCGCGAACTTATCAAGTATAAAAAAAACCTTGACGACCTTTTTCACTTAATTTCTTTTATAAGACAAAAACATTGTGTATTGTAGTGTAGTAGAAGTTCAACGGCTATAAATTGTAATTTTTGTTTAACCGACTGCAGTAAAACCACAAAAGGGTGGTAATGTTTTGTCCAATGAATTATAATAAGAATAAAGTGACCTTACCAGTTACTGTAGATACTTTCCGTAATCAGATGTTTGGTAAATCTGAACTTTCTCATGCGCATCACATTCTTTAATTAATTAAGATTTTATTACCATTACTTCTAAAACACGATACTACCAGGCAGGTAGAGTTAAGAATCCCATCACTGGAGGTACTTTTCAAAATTGTTAACCATATTTCCAAAATAGTCTTGATTTTCAAAATCAAGCATTTATTTTATTTCCTGGTTTTTGTACCAACTTATTGGAATCCTTCCAGTATTCTTAAAGTTAAAATAAACAGCTGAGCTCAAAAGCCTGAAGCGTTGATTTAAAACAAACCACTTTGAGGCATTTTTCAACTAAACTAACATTTACCGGCTTTAGTGAAAATGATAATCATGAGAATTTCGTTATCTTCATTAGTTTAAACTAGTTACTATTATTGTAAATTCTCCAAATTTAATTGAGCAAGAAGTAGACCTTTCAATAAGCTTTGAAACCATCATGAGCAAACTTTATGGTTGATGCATGTTTTCCAGGTACTCCTTGTGCTACAAATACGATTATGTTCTGACCGAATACGCGTCACACTAACTCTTCATGTATTTGAGGTTTCCCGCTACCAACTTTCTTTCAGTAGGTAATTTCACTGATCACAAGTTGTTCGATTGTTATTTCACTAGTCTCCTCAGTAAAAAACCCTTATATCCCACGATCGGATGTAGGGAATACTGTATAATTGTCAGAAAAAGCCATTATTGCATGGGTTCTTTTTGGGCTAGTACGAGTTAGACAAACCAACTTCTTCGCTTGTATGTAGCGTCACAATGTGACTGATCACATTATGTATTGGCGAATAACGTACAGTTTTTATCACAAATTCACAGCTCAATCAAACCCGCCATATTCTTACTCCTCGATCCTTGACCTCTCTCTCTCTTCTTCTCGCCAAAAACTAGTGCTTAGTGTTACGTGAAGTTGACATCTGTCAAAGTCTTTCCAAACCATAGCTCTCGTCAGAACGAAATCGTTAGAAGTGCCTACATATATATTTACGTATTATGAACGCAATTATTATTGTTACGAAAAAAGAATAACAGAATGAGCAATTTAGTCCAAACGTTCATGTTTATTATAGCAATCTCGTAGGTAAACACTGGCCGAATTAGAACCCTAGGCTCAGTGAATACACAATAATAGCAGAATAAATATTATTGTTAGTGGTAGTATCTAATTAGGATCTTATTTATTTTGGTATTACTGCTTAGACAAAACAATAGAAATTTTCAAGATAGGTATATTATTGGCACAAGTGGAAGAACTCTAAATATAGTCAGCCCGCCACTATAACAACTTGGCAGAATGGGATATTTTAGGCCTCGGTCTCGAATTTTGCGGGCGGCGGAGCGGCAGCGGCGGCGGCGCGGGAGAGCTCCCGCCGCGCCGCTCCCGCGCCGCTGTTTTCGAGACCCGGTCCATTTGACGATACGCATAAGATCCTGCCGCTCCCGCTCCGCTGCCGCCGCCGCCCCGCTGCCCGCGGAATTCGAGACCGAGGCCTTAGACCCATTTGGTACCAAATGTGAGTCTGGTGTTGAGAATATGACCCACATGTGCCCCAAGTGCTCAAATCCCTACTCTTTTAACGCCACTGATGCTACTATCAACGGGGTCACTTTCTGGCAACAAATTATAATCTTACCAATGACTCGAAATGAAGAAGTCTGAATAATAAGTAGCAAAATCTAAAAAAATATAACATCCCGGTTAATATTTTAGGTGAACCGGTTAAAAAACTCGCGGCACCTCTCGTAACAATAAAATGTAAACATTTGCCGTTGTCTTGACTCTCGACAGTCCACTTACCTAAGTGTTTAATTAATTACATCTCTTGAATTCACGTAAACCGAGTTTTGGTTTTTTCATTTCATGGGAAAATAAATTGATAATAATCAGATGATAAGCAGACGTTGCTTCAAGCAAGACAACCAAGCCGGTGATTTTTCACAAAACCTGTACTGTAAATATTTTTTTTAAGTTTGATCAACATATATTTACAATTTTATTTACAATCATACAATTTTACGTATTATGAAATATTTAATTCACAAAAACTACCTATATACACACTTAAATAAAAAAGTACGAAAGCGTTTAAAAGGGGAAGGGGTAAAGTTACATTAAGAAATAAATTATTACATTGTTTCCAATCTATACACATTTAAAAAAAACTTGTCGTGTCTATATGTAATATCAAAATAGCAACGTTTTATTGAATACATGTGAAATTATATACGATACTAATAACAATTACGCAATTTTAAGATTTTTGTCTGTCTGTCTGTTTGTGCTGGGTAATCGCCGAAACAGCTGAACCTTGACGGGACATTCACTGTTAGATAGCTGATGTTATATGGACTAACATAGGCTACATTTCCTGAAAAAAAAAAACAGTTCTTGTGGCAACGACGAAGTCGCGGACAATATCTAGTTCTATCATAAATATTGAACCGGTTTAACCCAACTCTTACCACTGCAGTTTATACTTGAATAAAATAAAACACTGGTGCACTGAATACTTATTTCACTCTAACAAAATCATAGCACAATGGCCTACAATATAAGAGACACACAATTTCTCAAATGGTCCCAAAACCTCTCCACTTTTCATCATTTATAAAAGTTTCATAATTTATTTTTAACCGTTTCCGACCAACCCTCTCATAATGTACTGTGGAATGTACAAATGTACTTAAAATGCTGTTCAGGACTGTGTCCGCTGGAAACACTTAACCCTGTAGTAAGTAGCATGTAATTTCGTACTAAGCTTAACCTGTAATTATCGCTTATTCTT
Source organism: Orthosia cruda (assembly GCA_964057195.1). Taxonomy (NCBI): domain Eukaryota; kingdom Metazoa; phylum Arthropoda; class Insecta; order Lepidoptera; family Noctuidae; genus Orthosia; species Orthosia cruda. The sequence goes on from OZ059831.1 coordinate 11,250,234, forward strand.
TATGATTTACTGATGCGATGAGTTTCTGAGGCCCACTTGCACCACGTTGCATTATCTTGCTAACTCCGAGGTAGTAGCTAACTTTGCCAATGTTGTATGACATATTTGTTATTTAACGTCGTGTTAGCAACAAGTTCTAATTAAATCTTTCTTGCCAGTGTGCCTTAGTGTCTATTTCTGTGAAATTAGCGCTTTTCTGTACATCCAGTAATGTGAAAATCTAAATGAGTATAATAAACCGTTAAAATTTAAGAAAAAGTAGTAATCCGATTACGAAAATATTTCACTGATATAAAGCTATCATATGCGCCGTTTATGCCCGAAAAATTAACGCTTCCTATGGGATTGGCCATGTAAACGTATTTGCGGGCAAAGTTCAGCTAAAAATACGACTTAACTTATGTAACTTAGATTACAAAAATATATTGTCCCAAAATGGGATAACTTTGGTACTTGCTCTCCATTATTCATAAAACAGACCCATAATTTATTTTTAACCATTGCCGACCATTCTGTAAACAATTTTTCTTAAAGCGCCGTTCTGGGAATGCCCGCTGAAATAAGGCCCCGTACAGGGTGAGGAGGTTTCGCGGTAGCTATCTAACTGGCTTTTGCGTTCATATAGCTGCAAGTGCACTGATGTAAATAGTATGACAACTGGCTGACAGATGCCAATTTTTTTTTTTTAAATAATATTTATTTAATGTTTATACCAAATAAAGGGCTACTATCATGTTTACGTTTTGTAGGTAATGGGCATTTTGTCTATGTGAATTTATTTTTATTGTTCGTCTAGCTTCTGTGACGGCCTTGCTAGCGAGCGATCGTCAATTGTTTAACCCGAGGAAACACCCTAGCCCATTCCAACATCTCGCCATGCACTGTCGCCACAAAATCGCATCCGCTGCCGTGTCCACACCCGCCATAGCCACTACGTGCTCACTCTCAACAAGGCCTATAAAATACACAGTAAGACCCCTCGACTGATATCGCCTTTGATCGCGGTCTCTGTGTGTGTGTATCTCAGCCATTCATAAGTTGATATTCGAAGTTAACTGACGTCTTTGTATTTAAATGCTGTGGGTTTTAATTAAATGTATTATCTTAAATTTGTGATGATTTCTGTAATAAGTGTGGAATTCGGTGGCAGTGGTATGAATATAGCAGGAATCACCAAATAAGTAATAAGAATTGTAAGGATGGGTCTCCTATTGTTTTAATTTGAACTATTTAAAAATAGTGCAGTCGAAAAATTATTAGCTTATTAGTACAAGTAAAATTTAAAAATTTAAAAAACCCCCGACACATTTATCTTGCGAAAACATCCCGATTCAAACAGTAAAACGCCCATAACTTTTGAACGGCTGAACCGTTTTTTTTTAAACATAGCTAAGAACACTCTCGACACAATCACCTTTCCAACAAAAAAAACTAAATCAAAATCGGTTCATCCGTTGAGGCGCTATGATGCCACAGACAGACACACAGATACACAGATACACAGATACACAGATACACAGACACACAGATACACAGATACACAGATACACAGATACACAGATACACAGATACACAGATACACAGCAACACACCTCAAACTTATAACACCCCTCTTTTTCCGTCGGGGGTTAAAAATAAGGCTGATCATTCAGGGACGTCTTTAAATATACTCGAGACTATTTAAATGTGATTATAAATAAGTCTGCCTCGTTGTAATGGTCGCAAGAGTTACTACTTAGACCGTTAATGGTAATTGGCTCTTCCCCTGTTATGTGGGACTTAAACTTAACTGACGGAATGTGAGTGTACTGCTTACTTGCATATCGAGAAAAAGCTGTGACATAAGCAGCACATATTTTCCCAAGTGTCGTCACCTTCGATAGGTGTTACGTCAGCACCACTTTATCCACGTCAACATGAAAACATACTGAGAAAGCCTTGTTCACTCACATTAGGTCTAAGAACGGATATAGTGATGTCATCGATCACGATTGACATGAACTCCTGACGCTTCGCAAAATTCTCGATCAGGGGGTGTCTCGTCACCCCTTATGTAAGATTTTCATGTCGGATTGGCAGAAAGAGTAGATAAATCTTCTGGATTTAGTTTTACATTTCAGCATATTTTTCGATGTATAAAATGTTTTCGTCAAGGGTGCTCTGTTGACAAGCTATCGTGTTACTGGGTGATATTGAGTTTCAATTTTCGATCTCCGATCTTCGTTGAATATGTTGGTGTTTATATTATATATTTTTTGTTTGAGATAACTTTAGTTTAGGTAATGGCCAGAATTTTCTTATTCATTGTCATCTTCAGAATTCCAATCTGATAAGAGTAGGTATGATTAAATAAAATAAATAACCTGCTTTGCCGAAGTCGGAGTAGAAAAACGAAAAACTATAGGTACCAACGACACCGACTTCAGAAAACAAAGTAATTTTTCGCTTTGTAGTGTTTTGCTTTAGAAGTCGTTTTAGTGATAGCACCTCACATTACCATGAAAATTATTTACAGCCAGACTATATCTCATTTCAATTCCAATAAGCCCAATCACGACTGAGATACATTGTTTTTTTATGGAGTTCCAGTGCTTACCTTCCGGCTTCATCATCAGCTCAATTAGTTAGTACCATTTTCATCAGTACCATTTATCTAAATGTATTTGCTTCATCATAGTTGCTTAACTATTTGAGATACTTACTTATACCCATGCCATACTTATTAAGGAGTTCCAGTGGTCACCTGTGGTCTTCTTCATCAGTTCCACTTCACCAAATGATACTTTCTGAGTGCAAATGCTTGTCATGTTATTGAAAATAAATAATATTTGGGTTGTTTCCGTTTAAACAGATTTTCGTTTGACAGTTCCCTCGATTTTCATGGGATCTCATCATCAGATTCTGATTTGGTGACAATGGGAATACTTTGAGAGTACACCAATTAAACAAATAAAATAATTGTAAATCAGATGAGGCAGTTATGCCCGAACATACAAATAATAAATAAAAAAACATCCAAATTGAGAACCTCCTCCTTTTTGGGAAGTCAGATAAAAATCTCCGAAACGAAAACATACGAGTACATACATAAAGTCACGCCTTTTTCCCATGGGGGTAGGCAGAAACTACAGAACGCCACCTGCTACAATCCTTACATACTCCGAACCGAAAAGTAAAATTTATATCATCGTGATCATCATCAGCCTCTTAATGTTCCCACTTCTGGGACACAGGCCTCTTCTCTGTAAGAGGCCTTAATCCACCATGCGGGCCTAATGTCGTAGGTCGTTGATTCGAAGCCAGGCAGGGCTCTTTACTTTATGTAAATTATATCAATATCACTGTTCTAAAAGCGATGAAGAAAAACATCGTGAGGAAACCGCCTTGACCTATAACCAAAAATTAGAAGACATGTGACATACACCAAAATTAAATGTATTATTCCCATTAATTTCACATGAGTAGTAATAATTATATTTAAGCGCCGTATTCGTGTCAAGGATAAAAAGAGTCTGCTGAATGCGAAAAACACAGGACCGTTAGATGTTTAGGCGCTTGCGAGGCTTATGTCCAGCTGTGGACGTCATTAAGCTGTCTGCTGTTATATTAATAATGATGATTTAATAAAAAAAACTATTTATCTCAATGGGAGCAACATTCATCACCAAATTTCATAACTGAAATTAAGGTATTCTAACGCGCACCTTTTTCATTTCATAACACTTTATTTTGCTTCACCAATTTTGTTCTGCATCAATGTAGCTGAGTGCGATGCGGTAAAGTCAAATGCATCCTCATCATCCGAGCTAGTCATAAATTTCAACCAGAGGCTGCAGTGGTGCTTGAAGGCGTATCTTTAAGTCATCCTAGTTCCCTGAAATTACGCTCGTAAAGGAAAAATAAAGAGAACCTACTATTTTCTAGAAATAATAAAAGCTGCATTTTTCATTATATTGCACTAGCATTCAAAATGAACGTTTTCACCGAAAATATAAAGCCGATTATATCGTTTAGTGAAGTCTTCGGGAAAACCATTAAACATTGACATTGACAAAAAAATTGCATGGATGCTCTTTTTAGCCGACTGCCGAAGGAGAGTAATGTGTTTATTAAGGTACGGACCTACCATGCATCTTAGATTTATTTTTATCTGAAACCTTAAAAAGCGGTTGCTTGAAGGGACACTAACGCACAATATTACAAGTATCGTAAAATTAATGTATAAAGTTTTCAAGCGCGCATAAACTGCTGTGATTGGCTGTTGAGACATGTATTCAACCAAGTACGATCGTACATGCAAGATTGACAATTCGCCGCATTTATATTGCTAGTTTCCGTTCGAGAAACTGGTGTTGTATCTTTCCAGAGGCTAGACCAGTGGATCCCAACCTTTATTTGACATGGGACCGATTTGATTTATTTGTTGTTATTAGGGACCATACGTCCAGAATAAAATATAACTGTATTAATTTTAAAATAATCTTAATATCTATCTATAAATTTAAAACTTGTAGCATACTTATTAAAAAAATCAATAAATTGTCACAATAACAGAACGTTTCTGATACAAACTTAAAATGACTTTGCATTGATTAATTTTTCACTTTGATATTTTTAAACATTCGCGGACCATTTTTTAACTCTTAGGGACCACCAATGGTCCGCGGACCATAGGTTGGGAACCAGTGCTCTAGACGAATTGTTTTTCTATCAGCGATGTTGATGGTCAAAATGCCAAAATATAAGGACATTTCGATAGGCTCTTCCGCCTGTTACATGGGATTAAGACCTACACCCGCATTTCACCAGGTTCAAGGTAAGAAGAGTTAGAGGTAAACCTAGTTAGAGGTAGGTTGGTATCACATCTGCCGAACCCCACGTCAATTCAGACGTCATAGATAACGTTCTTTTTTTTTTGAAATATTGTACCTATAATAGATATCATAAGAACCCCACGGAGAATGAGGAAACCAAAGCCGTGTTTCAGTACAAAACGGACAAGCATGCCCGGCAAGCCGATTTACCCTTTAGAAATACTCATGCATACTGCGCAGCGGGAGAGCAGTGGTGGGGGAGAGCAGTGGTGGCGGGAGAGCAGTGGTGGCCCATTGCTTACGGTCCCGACTTACGAGTTGTAGGTCGTGGGTTCGAACCCGAGCAGGCGCTTTACTTTGTGTAATTTATTTCATCACCACTGCTCTCAAAACGGTGAAGGAAAACATCGTGAGGAAACCCGCATGTCCTAGAACCAAAAATTCAAAGACATGTGACATCTACCAATCCGCACTGGGCCCGCGTGGTGGATTATAGCCCACTCCCTCTATGAGAGGAAGCTTGTGTCCCAGCAGTGGGAACTTTAAAAGGCTGATGATGTGCATACTGCGCTGCTACGGGGAGATAGCGCAATTAAGTAAGACTACAACACACTAAATCTCCATGGTGTCCTCCTGTGCCGCTTAAGAGGGGAACACGGGCACGCGTAAGCACTCATCCGTGAACCCACCATGGTTGTCCATCATCGGACCTTCCTCTGGGGAGTACCCCCATCACCGGAGCACCAGAAAACATTGCACGCCGTGACCTCCCCAGGGACCAAACCAGCACATGGGTGCCAGACGACCCTGTGTATGCACCCCACCACCTACCACTTTTTGGACGCAGATAATTGTTTAATATCACATCTACAGAAGATATACATGGTCACAAAATTTATAAAACTATTTTTGACAAGAGCAATATCAACCAGACCATGTTTCAATATCATTTACAAGTTGCATCACGTCTCCTAGGTGTCTATTTCAATAATAATAATAATAATCTGTGGCCTGACTTGTCAAGAGTGACACAAAAATTTTCTTCGCTCTTCGAATTTTTTGATTATATTTATGAATCCGAAGAATTTCACTGTTAAAACTACATAAAACTAAATTTAAATAATGCCTCCATATATATATAATAAAACAACCAGAAGAAAACCAAAACTATAATTAAAATGAACAACCTACAATAAACCTGAATGACAAGCTGAGAAGAAAATGTTGACACGAAGCCAGGCCCGAGCCAAAAACACACGCCCAACATCTTCGGGTTCGTCGCTCAGCTCCGCCTCGCAGTCGCCGGGATCCCCTACAACCGTAAGTCAAGCGATCCTGGATGCTGCAGTTGCGTCGAGCTCGAGCGACGAATACTTCTCTCCGCCGACGACACCACCACCTACGCGTCGACGGGGAGGACGCCGGCCACCGGACAGCCTAGGACCTCGAGGCCCATCGGCCTCTGACAGGGTCCCCGCTCCCGGTGGAAGTGTGCAGCGCATGCGATGGACGCAATCGATTAACGAAAACGTCATGCGCGCATACTTTGGGGCTACAGAGGGGGGAAGTAACCTGACTGCGTACCGTGGTCGGATGCTCTCTCGATCGACTCGTGGTCGGATGTTTCAGGTGCTTGAGCCAGCTGTCAACGTGTCGGCCCAACGTCTATCGGATCAGGTGCGGGTCATCCAACGTAAACGTATGCTGGATGACGCCGTACTTGATAGACTGCGTGAGGAATCACAGAGTAGCCGTGTCTCACCTGCCTTGCCACCGGCCGCGGTGCAACTGCAACCCAGTGTTTCACCGCGACCCGACCATGTTGGCGAGGATGACGACGACGGGGCTACATCTGTGAGTACCCAATGCAATGCACGTTTGAGGAGCGCTTTGGAATGTGCATTCAGCGAGTATCGCTCCACACCGCCTGAGCTTAGACCTCGACTACCTCGTTTGCCCATGCATAAGAAAAATAGGGCGCTGGTGTGTGCTCTAGATTCGCAGCACAAATGGGGGCAATTACCATCAGCCCCCAAGATGTGGCTCGTGCAGTCCGCCCGTTGCCTAACTGGAAATCTCCTGGGCCGGACGGACTGCACAACTTTTGGATTAAATGGTTTCAAAGGTCGCACGCTCGTTTGGCAACTCAGTTCCAGTCTGCCTTAGAGTCAGGATCGCTACCTCAGTTCCTAACGACAGGAATAACCCACCTGCTCCACAAATCAGGTAGTACTGCGGATCCTAAAAATTATAGACCGATAACGTGCTTACCGACGGTCTATAAAGTCCTTACATCCATTCTGAGAGCGAAAATTAATCAACATATTGACAATAACGCCATCATGTCTGCTTCTCAGAATGGATGTAGGAACGGGTCCCGCGGTACTAAGGAGCTGCTCCTCATAGACATTGCCATTAGCCAACAGGTTCGCCGTTCCCGCAAGGATCTGGCGACATGTTGGATAGATTACAAGAAGGCTTATGACTCAGTGCCACATACATGGCTTATGAGGGTGCTGGAGTTGTATAAAATTGATGCAACTCTGCGCGCCTTCCTGACGTCATGTATGGGGCAGTGGAGGACGGTCCTTCACTATCCAGGATGTCGACAGATTCAGGAAAACAGCGAACCTATAAGGATCGAGCGCGGCATATTTCAGGGCGACAGTCTGAGTCCTCTGTGGTTTTGTTTAGCCCTGAACCCTCTCAGTACACTGCTGGAGGGTTCAGGTCTGGGCTATCGGTTGAGAAGAGGCGGTCAGGTCATATCACACCTCCTTTACATGGATGATCTGAAGCTCTTTGCCCCCAACAACTTGTAACTGATGAAGCTACTGAAGGTAACAGAAACCTTCAGTGACGCCATTCGTATGGAATTTGGTGTGGACAAATGTGCAGTCATGCATGTAAAGCGAGGGAAGATTATGGAATCCGTGGGAATACAACTCTCGGATTCCATACACCTTCGATCCCTTTCCTCAACCGAAACTTACAAGTATTTGGGTATGTCGGAAGCACTAGGCATCAATGCTACTGACGTGAAACAGTCGTTGAAGGAGCGCTTCTTTGGCCGCCTGAAAAGAGTACTAAATAGTCTTTTATCGGGCGGTAACAAGGTGCGCGCCTTCAACGGCTGGGTCATGCCGGTATTGATGTATTGTTTCGGCATACTCAAATGGACTCAGACTGAACTTGACGCCCTGGATAGGAGGAACCGCACGCTGCTTACCGCAAATCGTATGCATCACCCACGTTCATCGGTTATGAGACTGTATATCCCTCGGAAGTGCGGGGGTCGTGGCTTTTTAAATGCTAAGACCCTACACAACCGCGAGGTATGCAGTCTTAGGGAATACTTCCAGGCCGCTGACGTGGGTATGCATCGAGATGTGGTAGCGGTGGACAAGGGCCTTACCCCGCTCTCCTTGGCTAACGAGAACTGGCGCAAACCTATAGTATTAGATACTAATGTACGCAGGGAGGTATGGCAGAGCAAGGAGCTTCACGGACGCTTCTACCGGGTCCTACATGGGCCCGATGTAGATCTTTTAGCGTCCGTGGCCTGGCTGCGATTTGGTGACCTGTTCGGGGAAACCGAAGGTTTTGTCTTTGCGATTATGGACGAAGTTATGATGACGAACAACTACCGGAAATACATTGTGAAGGACGGCACAGTTGACATCTGTCGGGCATGTCACCGGCCGGGTGAATCAATCCGTCACATTATCTCCGGTTGTTCTAGTCTGGCTAACGGAGACTATTTGCATAGACACAACCTTGTAGCCAGGATTATCCATCAGCAACTTGCTCTTAAATACAATCTTGTGGAGTCGGAAGTGCCTTACTATAAGTATGTGCCCGACCCAGTTCTCGAAAATGGCCATGTAACGTTGTATTGGGATCGGTCTATCGTCACTGACAAGACTATTGTTGCCAATAAGCCTGACATAGTGGTGATGGACCGACTAGAGCGTCGCGCAATGATTGTTGATATAGCGGTCCCACATGATGAGAACCTCGTGAAGGCTGAGAGAGATAAGAAAAGCAAGTATCTTGATCTGGCTCGCGAGGTTGTCGACATGTGGGACGTGAATACAGCTATCATTGTGCCGATAGTTGTTACGGCCAATGGCATAATAGCCAAGAGCCTCGACGAACATCTGAGGAGGCTCTCGTTAGGCAGCTGGATCAAGGGCTTGATCCAGAAAGCGGTACTTCTGGACACGGCGCGTATCGTTAGGAGGTTCCTCTCTCAGGAGCCCTGACCACCGGTAGCTTGGACCCTGTTCCCGATACCGGTGGGCTACTATTTTTGTATTTTTAAATGTTTTTTTATTTTATTTTTAATAGAATAATATTTAAAAATTTAAAAATATGTAATATAAAATGAATAAATGAAATAATAATAAAATGGCAACACTAAAATGTCAAACAAAATACCCAACAGAAGAAACCAATAAGAAAATAAAACCAATTCACGTATAATATCCACTCAAAAAACCAATCCAATTCATAAAAAATACAAAAAACCAGTTGACGTATGTCAGTGACGACGTCAAATAGAGTGAAAATGTTTAAGGAAAAAGTGAAAATGTTTAAGGAAAAAGCATAATGTTGACGAGAGTAGCAGCTAGTCGCGCACGACTTCTACCCCCGGACTCGTCGCTCAGCTCCGCCCCGCCGCCGCCGGACCTCGGATCACCTGTGTCATCGGTGGCTGTTGCCGCGTCGAGCTCAAGCGACGAGTATTTTTCCCCGCCGACGTCGCCAACACCTGTACGTCGGCAGGGGAGAGGCCGGCTGCCGAGGAGTTTGGGACCTAGGAGCCAACCGGCTCCAAGCCGGGTCCCCGTTGCCGGTGGTTGTGTGCAGCGCATGAGATGGACTCAAAATATGAATGAGAACGTCATGCGCGCATATTAAGGGTCTACTGAGGGGGGAACTAACCTCACTGCGTACCGTGCTAGGATGCTGTCTCTGTTTCAGGACCTTGAACCAACTGTAAACGTCTCAGCCCAACGATTGTCGGATCAGGTGCGGGTCATCCAGCGTAATCACAGGTTGGACGACGCCGCACTTGATAGGCTGCGCTCAGAAGTGCTGAACAACCAAATCGTCTCAACCCCGACACAGACCGCGAGACCGCCAGCCACTATTGTGATCCCGCCGCGGTCCAATCATGTTACCGAAGAGGCAGATGATAGGGTTGTTACAGTAAGTAGCCAGTGCAATGAAAGATTGAGGAGCGCACTGGAGGATGCGCTTCGCGAGTATAGGTCAACACCGACTGAACTTAGACCCCGATTGCCACGCTTGCCTATGCACAAGAAGAATAGGGCGCTGGTGTGTGCCTTGGACTCGCTGCTTAAGAATATCTTTGAAAGCAGCGAGAGCCTCGTTGATACGCACTCAATCCTGTATTGCGGGGCTGTTGCGGCATGTCGTTTGGCCAATGTTAAGTTCCCAAACGAGACTATTCGGCTAAAGCCTGCCGTGCCAGCCTGGCAATGCATGATCCAACGGCGTATCGATGGGGCCAGGGTACTCATCGGCAAACTATGCTGTTTCAGGGAGGGCAATACACGACCACGCGTGATGCGCTTCGTGAGGCGGGCGTTTTCGGGCACTGGAATCAGCCCTCGAGAATACATGTCCCGTGTCACGGAGCGCATCGACTTCCTGAAGCAGAAAGTTTGTGCATGGGCCAGCCGTATTTGGCGGTATAGGCGGCGGGTTGACCGGTACTCGCAGAATCGCATGTTCCAGAGTGATGAGAGGTGGGTATACAGAACTTGGGAGCGACCTGAGCACAGTGTGACTGACGTGTGCCGCCCGGATGATGTCGCCACGAGTACATTCTGGCGAAGCATCTGGTCGGTGCCCGTCTGTCACGCTGAGGGTGGCTGGATGCGTGAAGTCGAGCGCGTGTGTGATGCTATACCAGAAATGGAAAAAGTTATCATCAGTCCATCTGATGTAGCCAAAGCAGTTCGTCCGCTACCGAATTGGAAGTCTCCGGGATCGGACGGACTGCACAAATTTTGGCTAAAATGGTATAGCACACACGCGTTACTGGCATCTCAATTCCAGTCATATTTAGAGACTGGGTCGCTGCCGCAGTTTTTAACAACAGGCGTTACCCACCTGCTCCATAAGACAGGTAGTCCCGCGGAACCCAAGAATTATAGACCAATTACTTGCCTATCGACGGTTTATAAACTTCTTACATCCATCCTGAGAGCAAAAATTGATAAACACATTGAAGCTAACTCAATAATGTCTACCTCTCAGAATGGATGTAGGAATGGGTCCCGCGGCACTAAGGAGCTACTCCTCATTGACATGGCCATAAACCAGCAGGTTCGTCGATCCCGCAAGGATCTGTCGACATGCTGGATAGACTACAAGAAGGCCTACGACTCTGTGCCACATACATGGCTCATGAGGGTGCTGGAGTTATACAAAATAGATGCAACTCTATACACCTTCCTTCAGTCATGAATGGGGCAATGGAAGACAGTCCTTCGATATCCAGGATGTCGACCGATTCAGGGGGATGATGAGCCTGTATCGATTAAGCGAGGGATATTCCAGGGCGACAGTTTGAATCCACTTTGGTTCTGCTTAGCCCTGAATCCTCTAAGTAAACTGCTGGAGGATTCAGGACTAGGCTATCGGTTGAGAAGAGGTGGTCAGGTCATATCTCACCTCCTTCACATGGATGATCTGAAACTCCCAACAAATTCCAACTGTCGGAGCTACTGAAGGTAACTGAAACCTTCAGTAACTCCATCAGGATGGAATTTGGTGTGGACAAATGTGCAGTCATGCATGTAAAGCAAGGGGAGATTATGGAATCCGAGGGAATTCAACTCTCTGATTCCATACACCTCAGACACCTCTCCTCGACCGAAACTTACAAGTATTTGGGTATGTCGAAAGCGTTGGGCATCAACAGTTCTGACATGAAGCAACTGCTGAAGGAGCGGTTCTTTGGCCGCCTGAAAAAGGTATTAAATAGCCTTTTGTCAGGCGGAAATAAGGTGCGCGCCTTCAACAATTGGGTCATGCCGGTTTTGATGTACTCTTTCGGCATACTCAAATGGACTCAGACCGAGCTTGACGCCCTCGATAGGAGGGTCCGGACACTGCTGACCGCAAACCGGATGTATCACCCACGATCATCAGTGATGAGACTGTACATCCCGCGGAAGTGTGGGGGTCGAGGCTTTTTAAACGCCAAGACTCTTCGCAACCGCGAGGTGTGCAGCCTCAGAGAATATTTTTTAAAATCTGAAGTGGGTATGCACAGGGATGTCGTCGCAGTGGACAAGGGACTCACCCCGTTGTCCATGGCTAAAGAGAACTGGCGCAAACCTGTAATACTAACTACTGATGAACGCAAAGAAGTATGGCAAGGCAAGGAGCTACACGGGCGCTTCTATCGGGCTCTACATGGGACCGATGTAGATTTCCCAGCGTCCGTATCCTGGCTACGTGTCGGTGACCTTTTCGGGGAAACTGAAGGTTTTGTCTGTGCAATTATGGACGAAGTTATCCTGACGAATAACTACCGAAGACATATAATGAAGGACGGCACGGTTGACATATGTCGGGCATGCCACCGTCCGGGTGAATCCATCAGACATATTATCTCTGGTTGTTCTCGTCTCGCTAACGGCGAGTACTTGCACAGGCATAATCAAGTGGCCAGGATTATTCACCAGCAATTTGCTTTGAAGTACAATCTAGTGGAATCGGAGGTACCGTATTACAAGTATGTGCCCGACCCAGTTCTCTAAAATGACCATGTCACGTTGTACTGGGATCGGTCTATCATCACTGATAGGACTATTGTTGCTAATAAGCCAGATATAGTGGTGATAGACCGATTAGCGCGCCGCACAATGATAATCGATGTCACCATTCCGCATGACGAGAACCTCGTGAAAGCTGAGAAAGAGAAACAAATCAAGTATCTCGACTTAGCACACGAGGTTGTCGACATGTGGAATGTGGACTCGGCGATCATTGTGCCGATTGTCATTACGGCCAACGGCCTGATGGCCAAGAGCCTCGACGACCATCTGTCGAGGCTGTCACTGCACGGTTGGATCAAGGGCCTGATACAGAAGGCAGTACTCCTCGATACGGCTCGCATTGTGAGGAGGTTCCTGTCTCTGGAGCCCTAACCACCGGTAGCTTGGACCCTGCTCCCGACACCGGTGGACAACCATTTTTGTTATATTTTTAAATGATTATTTAAATGATTTGTTTTTTATAAAGAAATATTTAAAAATGTAAATATAAAGTGTGTACAAAGCTAAATAAACGGAATAATAATAATTTCTTTATTTGTATAGAATGCAGGTATTACAATAATGGTGTTAGTTTCAGATATATTCCCAGTACATTCTGCCTGTTGGCATACAAAAATAGTGGTTAACTTACAGATAATTTAGAAACTAAAATTAAATTAATTAGTACTTAAATTCAAAATGAGATCATGAATCAGCTAAGTCTAAAATTATTTACATAAAAAATGAGGTAAAGTGAAGCAAATATTACAATTTATCATTTATAAAATCGGTAACAGAGCAATAACATTTATCTGTCAATGAATTACCGAGAATGATTGAGAATGCGTAATTTATAACCCTGTATAAAGTTAGGGCCTGTAAACCTTTGGAGTATTACCAATTTAATTGAAGATTGGTGAAGCGATAAAATAGGATTAACGGATATTATTTATGTTATAGCAAACCTCATTAGATTTATGTTTTTGTTTATAGTGGGCGAACAAGCTGGCTGGTGATGTAAAATATGGTTGAAATTTTAAACTGAAACTTTTTGGTTCAATGATAGAACAGAGGGAGTAAGTAGACGTGCGATATTACACTTATTTAAGTTGGGCTTTGACGAGGCACTATGGTGTTAAAATTACAATTTTCTCTTTTTATCAAATAAAAATCTTTTTACCCGACCACGTTTGTATTTACGTATGTTCCTCCGTAGTGCCTAAACTCTTCATCCCATTTTGATGTGTAAGGTGTCCATCGATTTGTTATTATGGCTTGGGTAACATAGGCTAAAAAAAAGCGAAGACGGGTTACAGTTTTTACTAAACTTTATTCTTGTTTATCATTCCTCTTCCTGACCTTGTTCAATGTCACTTGGAATTGGTGTAACACTTTGCCTTCTTTAAAAAGTATATACATCATCATCGCCATCATCTAAAGCCCGTCTTCGCCCACTGGTAAGCCAAGCCTTTTTTTCCTATGGCAACCTCATCCTTGCCCGCGTGGACATCAATGTCGTTGGCCCATCTCGCCCATGGACGACCAACTCCTCTTCAGACATTCCTTGGACGGCACTCAGTCATAGAACGTAAATGTACTCATTACCTATCAAAAGAGGAATTCTGGGAAAATGTCGGTATCTAACGATAAAAGAGTGAAGTCTGAAAATCAATTGCCCACATCACTGAAGGATTTTTTACAACAAAATGTATCTTATTCAAAAGCATGTGGCCTTGTCTGTTCACAAATGAAAAAGCCCTACATTTTTTATTTTTTCGGATGATGGCACATATCACACTGACCGAAAGATCAATGTCAGCTTCTCCAAAGATTTCAAATTTGTGTATCAAAAACCAACTGCCAACTTTACTTGACACATAGCCTATATTTGAAACATTTGTATTTCTTACATCATAAGGTTGGATATTGAATGTTTTTGGTTAAACAAAGAGGTCGTAGTAAGATAGTTTTTTGGGGTTGCTGAAGTTTCTGAGGGGATTCAAGGTCGGCTTTCATTTATCTCATATATGTTTCAATGGATCGAGTAATATTGTTTTAGCGTCGGTATTGCTTTTTTCGGACATGTCAATGGCATTTATATTGGGTTAGTGTGGGTCTAAAAAATATTTAACGACAGGGAAGTTGTTGGGAGATTACCTATCACTTGAAAGAAATTTTTTCTAAGGGACATATTGCAAAGATAAGATTCGGCATAGAGCAGAGGTGGTCCAGTGATAACAACCCCGACTAACGTATTAAAGTTAGTGGGTTCGAATTCTGCTCTAAGAATTGTGAAATAAATTATTGTTAAGAAACCAGCATGTCCTAAAAACAAAATTTTAAGACATTGACATCCTAGGTGTTTTAAGAAATAAAGTCCATTTGTTTTTATAGAGAGTAGGCCTGTATCGAGGGAACGTGATAATATTGATTATGCTTAGATTTCGATCCTAATACTGTTTTGATCAGTAAAATGATATCTATAGATAAATAGATTTAGGATGGCAATAACGGTCATTGATCTTTTCTAACATCTCTGCGTAGCAACCCGAACAATTAACGTTATATCGTTTTCCATTAGTGAAAAATTGTGAAGATTTTAATTTAAGTCAGCTTATTTTTCATTATTGCCGTTTTGATGACAAAATAAAAAGACTCTGCCTTAAAAAAAATTGGATTCTTATTTATTTTTATAAAAAATTGTCCTCGAATTGTATTACCTATTTTTTCCTACAGTTTGCTGAAAGTTGCCCAAAATTAAATTTTGGCCTCTGTGCATTTTGGGCTACGTGACCGGTATGGCTATGACAAGCAGTGGACGTCTTTCGGCTACTATGATGATGATTATGATGATGACCGGTATGGTGTCGTGAAATTACAGGACTTTCATATTTGATTTTATGTAATAGGAATTTAGTTTGAGTTGAACTATTATGCAAAATTATGTAAATCTTTGTAAAAATAAAAGCCTTATGTAGTGTCTAATTCTGTGAATAAATCGTACATGGACTGACTTCGTAAGACATGCATAATGCTTAGCTTTACAGGTTTTCAACTTAAAAGTCCGTTATACCGTTTCATCATCATCATCATTTCAGCCGAAAGACGTCCACTGCTGGACATAGGCCTCCCCCAGGCGTCGCCACATTGACCGATCCCGTGCGTCTCGCATCCAGCGCCTTTCCGCAACCTTAACCAGGTCATCAGTCCACCTAGTGGGAGGCCTTCCAACGTATCGTCTTCCGGTTCGCGATCCGGTTCGCGGTCCGGTTCCGGTTCAGAACTTTTCGGCCCCATCGGCCATCCGTTCTGCGAGCAATGTGCCCTGCCCACTGCCACTTAAGTTTGGCAATTCTTCGGGCTATGTCGGTTACTTTGGTTCTCCTGCGGATATCATCATTTCTGACGTGATCACGCAAGGAAATTCCGAGCATAGCCCTCTCCATTGCCCTTTGGGTGACTTTGAGCTTTCTGATAAGGCCTTTTGTGAGCGACCACGTCTCGGTCCCATAGGTGATCACTGGCAACACACACTGGTCATAGACTTTTGTCTTGAGACACTGCGGTAAATTGGACGAGAAGATACCACGCAACTGCCCGAACGCCGCCCAGCCGAGTCGGATTCGACGGTTGACCTCTTTCTCGAAATTGGACCTACCCAACTGGACCGTTTGTCCCAGGTAGACATAATCGTCTACAACTTCGAGAATCGAGTCTCCGACCTTGATAGGAGTGGGTGTTACATGAGCATTCACCATGATCTTGGTTTTGTCCATGTTCATTTTAAGATCCACTCTTTCGGAAGCTCTACTAAGGTCATCGAGCATTTTACTGAGGCTCTCCATGGTCTCAGCCCTGACCACTATGTCGTCGGCAAACCGAAGGTGAGTAATGTTCTCGCCATTAACGTTAATGCCAAGCCCCCTCCAGTCCAGAACCTTGAAGACATCCTCCAGCGCAGCAGTGAACAGTTTCGGAGAAATGACGTCTCCCTGTCTCACGCCGCGCTGGAGAAGGATTGGTTTCGAGGTCTGATCCTTAAGACGGACTGACATGGTGGCGTTTTAGTATAAACACTTCAACACCTCAATGTACCGGTAGTCGATCTGGCACCGTTGGAGAGACTGCAGTACAGCCCAAGTCTCTATCGAATCGAAGGCTTTCTCGTAGTCCACAAACGCTAAACAGAGAGGCAGGTTATACTCTTCGATCTTCTGTATAACCTGCCGCAGCGTATGTATGTGGTCTACGGTGCTAAAGCCTTTTCGGAATCCGGCTTGTTCGGGGGGCTGGAAATCGTCAAACCTGCGCGCGAGACGAAGACGATGAAAACAACTTGTAGACATGGCTAAGAAGTGAGATGGGCCTATAGTTCTTCAACCGGGCATTGTCGCCCTTCTTGAAGAAGAGTACCACCACACCCCCGCACCATGCATGTGGCGTTTTGCCCTCTAGTATGACGGAATCAAACAGCTTCTGAAGGGCCCTAAGGACCGGTAATTCCGTCATCACCCGGCGCCTTGTTGTTTTTGAGCTGTTTCAGAGCCATCCTAATCTCGTACAGGCTGACTTCCGGGATATCTTCGGTATAGTGTCGGGTCAATCTAGCTCTTGGGTCGTTTGCTAGACTCGCAACGGGCTTGCTGATCGATGTGTACAACTGCCCATAGAATGTCTCGATCTCCCTGAGAAGCTCCGATTTGGCGGATAC
This sequence comes from Orthosia cruda, assembly GCA_964057195.1. Taxonomy (NCBI): domain Eukaryota; kingdom Metazoa; phylum Arthropoda; class Insecta; order Lepidoptera; family Noctuidae; genus Orthosia; species Orthosia cruda. Next base: position 11,267,558 of record OZ059831.1, read on the forward strand.
GATCCTGCCATCGTCGGTCTTCAGTTTCGTGAGTTGGCTCTGCCCAATAGCCAGATTCCTTGAAAACACCTTGGAGCCTTTATTTCGCTCGATTGCATCTTTAATACGCTCGGTATTGAAGCGGCGGAGGTCTCTTTTCAAGGATTTAGAGATCTGTCTATTGAGCTGCCGGTATTTGCACGCCTCATCTGAAGACTGCAGGATCATCTCACGCCTCTCCTTCATAAGCTTGAGGGTATGATCAGAGAGCTTTTTGTTTCTATCAGTACGACGGGTCTTGAAAAACTTAGACCCGACCGTATGGACAGCTTCCACGAAGCCGTTATACCGTTTAATAACCATCTATTGTCCATTTGACTGTAACCGCATTTTATCTGGAAGCTTTATTTTTAATTTTTATTGATAGTCGATGAGGAGCTCGTAGCTAAATAATATCAGCCGCACGAGTCGATCTTCAAGATTAAGCAACGCCATACGAAGTTTCCTCCGTGCCTCGGAAAGCACGTTAAGCCGTTGGTCCCAGCTGTAATTTGAAGTCGTTACGAGTAGTAAGAAGCTTGAAATCTGACACCCGTCTAGCCAAGGGGTACCGTGTTACCCAGTAACTGGGTTGGGGAGGTCACATAGGCAGTCGCTCCGTGTAAAACACTGGCACTCAGCTGAATCCGGTTAGACTGGAAGCCAACCCTAACATAGTTGGGAAAAGGCAAGGCAGATGATGAAGTTTAGATAGCGAATGCACTCCTTAGCTGTATTTTTATTAATATATTATTATTATAGTATTATATTATAATGAAAGTGTTTTCAAAACGTTTCGTGCGTATGGATGGGATGACCATGTATTGTACATGTAGTTATAATAAATTCGCTTCTCTATAACCTGACCACTAAATCATGTAATTAAAAGGTAAGAAATTAAATGACGTGAGTAACTCTCTAAATAATTAATATACACCGGACCCACGACATATAAAACACTTTAAACCACTTTAAACCCATTAAAACTTTAAATTAACAAATACCAGTTCAGTCAAAAACTATTTAATATTTAATCAAGAGTCAACCCTAACGTAATTGGTTGCAGGTGGGAAGTAATGATGAGGCCCAATTGCGTCACCCCAGCTTTCGGCATCGATTGGGGCCGAGGCCTGAGCCAATGCGTAATTGGCCTGGCATTGTCAATGAACATGCAAACTGGCCCAGTGTGAAAATTGACTGTGTTTTCGGCCTGCGAAGTGCAGGCCGAAAACATTCTAAACGTTTTGGTTACGGTGGGATTGTACGGACTTTCTCGTTTTATTAGCCTATGTAAAGTGAATATTCTAGTTCTATGATATGTTTATCTAGCTTCTGTCCGCGGTTTTGCCAGCTTGAAAAATGTTTTATTATTTATTGAGGTATCGTTATACCGGGATAAAAAGCCTATGTGCTGTACCAAACAAATCTATCTCTGTGCCAATTTCTTCCACATTCCTCCAGCCATTCTAGCGTGATTGAGTGACAAACATCCATCAATCCAAACTTTCGCATTTTTAATACTAATAGGATATCTGTTAAACGTATGTGTTGCAATCTTCCACCCTATTTTCAACTACCTCGTCAGTCTTATTGTCACAAGCGCTACTGTGTGCAAAACTGATCACGGTTTTGATTACAGGATCACGCAAAACGCTATAGTGTTTTCCCATCTGAAATATCTATATAGTAGTAGCCTGGATTTTCGCCTGGTTGATGACTACTGGTTCGTCCTTTTTTGCAATGTATATTAAAAACCCTATACAACGAACTCTTGGGGAACACAAATGTGTTGTTATGCTATATTTGCTATCTTAATCCTAATTTATTACGGCGTTGACTCCGTCTTATGTATTTAAAGACATAATACATTACACACACTTTACTCAAACTGAAATCTCACTCAAATCGAAGGGACAAAGGCCAAAACCCTTCCGTATAAATAACACATATCACGAATCTATATCCAAACCACAGCACACAATGTTATTCCATACTTTTGTTCTGAATCCACTGATATTGGCCTTATTCATAGAGAAAATAGCGACTTTAGACGCCATAACTAATAACATTTATACACTGTGAACAAGTTTCAGTTGTCATGGCCACAGTCAGAATGTTAGCCATAGCTAATAATTGTAATAGCCAACAATTGCTTTGTGTAAGTGGTGACACTCAAGCAGCTCACCTACGATAATTATTTGCATTAATCCAATAGAGGTTTTCGTTTAAATAGCCACTGCATCGTTACTCTTGGCCGTTTGTTGCATTTGCAACGCTCGAGAAAAGGAATTAAATCGCATTCTATCTTATTAGCATCACTAATAACGCTATACCGCTTCGGGTGACTTCTGGTAAGGGGAAATGCCGTGGCTAGTCGGTTGTGAAGACGGAATACTTCATCGCGATTATATCGATGCTGTATCGCGATAGTAGCAATGCAGAAACTTGCTAACACCGCGACCACATAAAGACTGAATCGCATCTAAATCGTTACAAAAAGTCGCCGTGAACGATCACATCGAAGACACACTTGGTTTGTGTAGAAAGTTTTGACAATACCGTCTCTTACTGTTAGAGAAGAGAAATCCGCTGAGGCGCTTACATGGTCTATATTTTCTTTATAAACAAATCACAAATCTATTTCCGGACCACAGCACATGTTAGTACATATTTTTGTTCAGAGGCCACACTGATATTGGCCTCACTAAACAAATATAAAGCACGTGAATGTTGCAGAGAACTGGACTGGAACCGGTCTGGCAGCTGTCTAAATCACTTAAAAGAATAATACACGGATAGTTTTCATTTAATATAAGGTTGAGTGGAAACGTTTCGATTTAGCCGTGTTAATTTTAGGTTTTGTGTTGCTTTTTACCGTCATTTAGGACATGTTACTGGATATTTTGAGAACAATAATGAAGTTTATGAGTTACTGAGATTTAAAACTGATGGTTAACAATATTAATGATAGAATTAAATAAATTCATAATTTTCTTTGTCTTATTGCAGTTTATTTGGAGTTGGTGCAGCATAGCTTTTTCTTTTACACTTCTCTATGAGTCGTGATATCGATAACGTTATTACAAGCTTTTTTATGCATATGTGTGTATGTTCGGGTCAAATCTTGCAACTGAAATTTAAAGCAGTTATACTCGACCGATTAAGATGAAATTTTGCATACACGTTTGGTTTGGATAACAATGCACGGTAAGCTAAAAAGGTTGGGTATTTTTATGGAAAAAATATATTAGCCATATAACAAACTAAGAGTAAACAAAACGAGTATGAAAATAATAAGCTGGTTCGTTGGTCTAGTAGTCGCAAGCGCTACTGCTGAGCATGAGGTCTTGGGTTCGATACCCATGTTGGGTAAAATGTTATTGGGTTTTTGCATCTGAAAATCCTAAGTAGCAGCAGGTCGATGGCAATAGGTTCGCCCCTATTACATGGGTCTTAAACATAACTGGCGAAATAATATAAAAAAAAAGAAATAAATATTATTTGTTGTGTGGTGATTATTGTTTTTTTTTATATTGTTTTACTTTGTTTTCAGCTTTTGTTTTGTTGTTTATTTTGTTTTAGTTATTTTAGTGTTATAAGTGCAACTTTGCATAACTCTTCGGGGAATTCAGGCGTGATAGACATATACCTACCAATAAAACGTAGGCTATTTTTGTACTGTGTAGCGTTACGCTACGTTAGTAAAATAAGTTAAAAATAAGGGACGGTTTCGTTCAACGTGTCGCCCGCGCAAAACGACTGGCTGAGGAATCAGCTTTGGTCGTTGCCGCTCGCCTCTTCTAAATTGGCGAAAGGGCAACCACAGACCAGGGCGGCGTGATGCGGAGCGATGGTCGGCTGGTAGAGCGCTACCGCAAGATGTGGACCGAACTGAACGCAGTGCGCAACCTGCGCGTACTGCTGGCGGGCGCGCCACATTAGTCTTTTCTGCTGCAGCTCATGCACCACGTCCGGTTGGTAGGCATGAAGGCAGTCAGCAAGGAGTGTCAATTAACCGGGCTGTGGCGTTACACGCCGTAGATACGAACCTGAACAGAGGGGTAGGCAAGGCATCGGACAAATGATATACAATATACCACACACAATATATTTAACTGGAGCACATCAGAAAGTAATACACTTACACAAGCTAGAAATTTACAGTTTAAGAGAGTTTTCAGAATAGAAAATACGTGATAATTGGTATTATATAACTAAGTAGATAAGAATATAATTTGCAATTTAAGGCTAAAATATGTCCTTCAAATTTCGCACCCAAACGCAAACTCAAAAAGCTGACGAACGTTTTTCCCTCGTTATATCTTCTAAATTTCAAATTCAAAACTCAATTAAGAAATCAAGACCAGAACGAATAAAAAACGGTTTACAGAGGGCGCAGTCTGCCGCTACCCTTATTATAATGTACAACTAGCTTAAGGAAGATCTAGTCCATTTTATGTTATGGCTTAAGAAAATAAAATAAACAGACAGACGTCAGATCAGATGAAAATGTCAGAATATAAAATATTGCAAGATTTTACAAATTAGCAATATAAATTAAGTTGTGAATACAAAACAATCAGAGATAACTAAACATATGTTTTTCAGGTGTTAACAGTATCAAAGAATACATACGAGTAAAAATGAGTCACACGAATTACGTTTACCACAGCCGGGGGATTGGAAAGAAACCCGAAATGATTCTAAACTTTTAATTATTAAAGTTAATTACAATTAATTATCCTACAAATGTCCATTCCAAGTCGAGGTTGGAACATGGAATGGTTACAACTACTAACTACAGCTAGCTTATCTACAAATGTCCACTCCAAGCCGATGTTAGGACATGGAGCGGTTACAATAATTAAATAGACTAACTATAACTAACTAGCCTACGAGAATCCATCCTACACGATGTAGGAATATGGAATGCCTTTTCCTTACAAAAATGCTTATAAATAATGGTTTCGAAATCGATTGATATACTGACGTTTAAGGCTGCATTGGCTTCAAGGTAATTGCATCGTCAGTAACTTCCTGTCTCGATGATACGTAGTTTCTGAGTCAGCAAGTCAGCTAATTCCTGAGCTATGCGTTTCGTGCTCAAGGTAACTGCACCGTTGCAAGGTCTATGAACACTTAGTGTCGGCAATGTCAGCAGATTCCTAGGCATACGTAACACATGAGTTGATACAATATCAAAAGGTATGGTTTGTATAGTGTTATAAAACGTAAATAGACTAAAAGATGTGGAATGAATACCACAACTGGTAATGTGTTCCTTAGGTTTAAAACAATTTATTTCCTATAAGAACTTATAAAATATAACAGTTCACTTATAATGTGATACAGAGTTACTTATTCTAAATAATAATACTAGATTTGCCTCCGGGGCGTTGGCGATGTTACAGGGTACATACATGTTTTTTTTTGTTTTCTCTTAAATATGTTAATATTATCACTTATCTCTTATATCCTCTCTCTTAGATACTCTTTATATCCTCCGGTAGATCATTGAATAGCTGTGCCCCCTCCACTAATACTATTTTATTGCCATAATTAGTCCGTGCACATGCAGTTGCTAGTTGGAATTTGTTTTTACTTCTTGTGTTGTATGTTATTGTTCTTTTATGCAGTTGTATGTTTGATATATATTCCTTCAAATGATAAAACTCTGTTTACACGAGCAAAGCCACGGGCAGAAGCTAATTTAGTTTCAAAATGATTATTACTATTTAGTTTAGGCAAGTGATTCCAGATCCCACTACAACACAGTATTAAAAATAAGTTAGGTAATTAGCGAAACTTTTAATGAGTTAGTGAACTAGAGTTACGAGGCTTTTGAGCTGTCGTGTACCCGAACTTGTGTAGTTGCCATTTGCATACCGTTATGTCATGTAATGATCGTTGGCTGAGTGTTGCTGATCCATGTTTCATATTCGTGAATGCCATCAGTTGGGATTTATCATAACTTAGCTGCCTCGTCCTCGTTTTAATTGTTTGTTTGCCTCTAGACGCTTTTACGTGCACGTCTTTTTAAATCATTCGTTCTCACATATTGTAGCGTAACGTTAGCTCAGTCGAGCAAACGTGGCTAACTTGACAAACAGGCAAACAAGTAAGTTCGTAGGCTCCAAGGGGTGAGGAGGCCGGCTATGGCTCAATACGCCAAACAGCGAGGCCTTTGATGCCAAGAGATGACCGTTGAGGGTGTTTCCAGGAAATAATGCTCTCGGGAACCACACAAAATATATTTAATTGGAGCACTTCAGATAATAATAGTTTACATAAGCTAATAAGATAATTCACAGTTAAGAGTTTTCCAGGAGTTTTTTAGATTAGAAAATACACTTCGTAGTATTAAGTAGTCAACCGACTTTCGGCGTTCAGTCAAGATTTCAAACTAAAAAAGCTGACGCCCGTATTTTCACGTTCTGCCATCCCTTCTAAATTTCAAATTCAAATCTCAATAAGACTAGAATGAATAAAAAACTACACAATTTTACAGAGGCGGGACAGTCTGCGCTGCCCTTTCAATAATGAACAACTAGCTTAAGGAAAGGTATAGGTAGTCCATGATACCTAAGTTATGTCTATGGCTTAAGAAAATAAAATAGACAGACAGATGTCATGTCAGATGAAAATGTCACCGTAGAAAAATACACACCGCTCAATAGAGGGAATCTAAGTCTACAGGGAATTTAAGTCTTCTCTTAATTTAAGAGGAAGAGGGAAGAGGGAAGAGGGAAGAGGGAAGAGGGAAGAGGGAAGAGGGAAGAGGGAAGAGGGAAGAGGGAAGAGGGAAGAGGGAAGAGGGAAGAGGGAAGAGGGAAGAGGGAAGAGGGAAGAGGGAAGAGGGAAGAGGGAAGAGGGAAGAGGGAAGAGGGAAGAGGGAAGAGGGAAGAGGGAAGAGGGAAGAGGGAAGAGGGAAGAGGGAAGAGGGAAGAGGGACGAGGGAAGAGGGAAGAGGGAAGAGGGACGAGGGAAGAGGGAAGAGGGAAGAGGGAAGAGGGAAGAGGGAAGAGGGAAGAGGGAAGAGGGAAGAGGGAAGAGGGAAGAGGGAAGAGGGAAGAGGGAAGAGGGAAGAGGGAAGAGGGAAGAGGGAAGAGGGAAGAGGGAAGAGGGAAGAGGGAAGAGGGAAGAGGGAAGAGGGAAGAGGGAAGAGGGAAGAGGGAAGAGGGAAGAGGGAAGAGGGAAGAGGGAAGAGGGAAGAGGGAAGAGGGAAGAGGGAAGAGGGAAGAGGGAAGAGGGAAGAGGGAAGAGGGAAGAGGGAAGAGGGAAGAGGGAAGAGGGAAGAGGGAAGAGGGAAGAGGGAAGAGGGAAGAGGGAAGAGGGAAGAGGGAAGAGGGAAGAGGGAAGAGGGAAGAGGGAAGAGGGAAGAGGGAAGAGGGAAGAGGGAAGAGGGAAGAGGGAAGAGGGAAGAGGGAAGAGGGAAGAGGGAAGAGGGAAGAGGGAAGAGGGAAGAGGGAAGAGGGAAGAGGGAAGAGGGAAGAGGGAAGAGGGTAGAGGGAAGAGGGAAGAGGGAAGAGGGAAGAGGGAAGAGGGAAGAGGGAAGAGGGAAGAGGGAAGAGGGAAGAGGGAAGAGGGAAGAGGGAAGAGGGAAGAGGGAAGAGGGAAGAGGGAAGAGGGAAGAGGGAAGAGGGAAGAGGGAAGAGGGAAGAGGGAAGAGGGAAGAGGGAAGAGGGAAGAGGGAAGAGGGAAGAGGGAAGAGGGAAGAGGGAAGAGGGAAGAGGGAAGAGGGAAGAGGGAAGAGGGAAGAGGGAAGAGGGAAGAGGGAAGAGGGAAGAGGGAAGAGGGAAGAGGGAAGAGGGAAGAGGGAAGAGGGCAGAGGGAAGAGGGAAGAGTCAAGAGTCAAGGAACCGTCATGATGTTAATGCCCTTAAACAGTTCCCTTAGAGAATCGCGCCGTCGAAGATTGTATATCGCTCTGATGGCTCGTTTTTGCAGAATAAAAATTGACTCCAATGTCTGCAGCCCTTCCCCATAGTAAAATACCGTAAGACATAATACTATGAAAGTAACTGAAATAGAACAGCCTAGTATCTACATCACTAAATTGACGAATCTTTCTAACAGCATAAGCTGCCGAACTTAGTCGCCCTGCAAGTGATATTAAATGAGGACCCCATTGTAACCTTGAGTCTAGCGTGATCCCCAGGAAAACCGTTTTATCGACGAATTCAAGCTCCTTGTTTAATATAATGTCACAATCAGTACTTTTGACATTCGGCAAGGAAAATTTTATGCACTTGGTTTTTTTATCATTTATAACTAAATTATTGGCAGTGAACCAATCCTGAACCTGTCGTAGCGCGTTATTTACGTCGTCAACCTGACAAGTACGTCTATTTATTTAAAAAATTAAAGATGAGTCATCAGCAAATAACACCATGTTTAGTTTGTTTTCCAATAAACAGGGTAAATCGTTTATGTTGTTTATGTAATTAAAAATAAGACAGGACCTACAATTGAGCCCTGGGGTACCCCCATTTTCAGGTTTAACCCCGACGAATTCACACCGTTTATTTGAACTAATTGCTCTCTATCATTCAAATAAGATTAAACCAAACTTAACGCTGATTGACCTAGCCCGTAATGCTCATGTTTCAGAAGTAATGTTTCATGATTAACGCAATCAAACGCCTTCGACAGGTCACAAAAGATACCTATGACATCCTGCGACTCTTCCTACGTATTAAAATGTGTTTTAATAGGGTGACACCAGCGTCAGTTGTACAACGTCCTTTGGTGAAACCATACTGTTTATCATGCAAGATGTTATTCGTATTAAAATGAATGAGCATTTGATTTAGCATTATCTTCTCAAATACCTTGCTGAAAACCGGCAACACGGATACTGGTCTATAATTATTTGTGCCTTTACTGTCCCTAGATTTAAAAAGTGGTACCTTACTATATTTCATTAGATCCGGAAAGACTCCTTGATCCACACACAAATTGAAAATTACAGCTAAGTACGGCGCTATAGTCTGAATAATGGAGGTACAAGCTTTGATGGACATTCCCCACAGATCTTCAGTCGGTTTGATCTTGATTTGCTTAAAAACTTTTGTTACTGTTATGGGGTTTATATGTGAAAACGTTCGCGTTCAATAATCCAAAAGCAAGCGAGGGCGAAGAATTTAAGGTTTCAGTAGTTTTAATTGGGTTTTTGGTAAAGAAATTTACAAATTCTTTCGCAACTTTTTTGGTATCTCTAATAAGTCCGTGTGTGGTCTCAAGCGTGTATATCAGTATTATTTATTTTATTCCTGTTCGTTTCATTATTTATAATTTTCCAAACCGACTTGATTTTATTTTCTGCTAGTTTAACCTTATTTCTAATGTACAAGGCCTTAGCTGCCTTACATGTATTTTTAAAAAATTCTTGAGTAAGTAGCAACATACTTATTAAACGTTTCAGTGTTAATACAAGGCTTAAGGCCATATAGCTTGTAAACTCTTTCCCTACTTTTTCTAAGTCCTGTCGCCCAGTCACTGAATAAAAACTTAGGGTATATAGTTTTAGTTATCTTCTTAAAAGTGTTCTTGAACTCTTTTTGAACTACTGAAAAAACTTCATCATACAAAATATTACCATCATATACCTCACAGTGAGTCCTGATCGCTTAAGTTACCGATTAAAGTACTGTTAAATTTATTTAATTTATCGGATGTTATTGGTCTGGATTGAATATGCACTTGTTTTATTAGCATAATTGACTCAAATGTCACCAGTAGCCCACTACGATCCGAAGGCAGATAATTTATAATGGCCTTGTTCAAGTAGTTGCAGCAACAAAAAAAACATTATCAATACATGTAGCAGAATTCAGTGTAGTTGGGGTTGGTTCCGTAAACACATGTGACAAATTAAATGATTTAAAGAGATTTAATAACCTACTGCTATGTGAATTATCTTCTAAAATATTAATATTAAGGTCACCACAGACAATTACTAGTTTATTACCCATTGCAAGTTTTGCCAAAACATCTTCCATCACTGACTCGAATATAGAGTAGTTCTTATAATTAGGGGGTCTGTAGACGCACACTATGACATGCTTATGCAGCAAAACACAGGACAGTTCAACACTATGCTCAACTGAGAGGTCTACTATATCTTTACAAGGTTTTGATTTAATACCATTTTTATTTAATATAAGTGAACCCCCACGCAACATAATATTTCTGTTAAAACAACTGCCCACAGTATAATTTTCATAATCGATTAGCATTGCATAATCTTTCAGCCAATGCTCAGTGAAACAAACAATTTCAAACATTGTTTTTTCTAAAAACAGTTCGATTTCCAATTCCTTTGAAGAAAAACCCTGAATATTCTGGTGGAATAATTTCAGAGAATTCTGCTCAGACCTTTTATTGAAATAAAATTTTTGCGAGCAAGAAGGTACCTTTTTGATGGTGAATATACTCGTAACTATTCCGTTATTGGTACCTTCCCTTGTCCTATTAACTAGTTAAAAGTATATATATTAATATAATTTTTGCTAAAGTTATGCAAGGTATTGACCACCTTTAAATTAGTACTATTACTAATATCAATGATAATCGAATACTTCAACATACTACTTATGTCTGAGTTTATTGTATAAGATAATAGCCGAGCTATTTGATGTCTCACCCTAAAAGGCAGATACAAAGTATCGCCTGTCGACTTCAATTTATCAACAAAAATGTTGATGTCAAAAAAACAAGTTTATCACTATAGTGTCTCACAAGAAAGTGCAGATGCTTATTAAGCATGTGAATGTGATTATTTTGTCTATTTGACAATTTATCCAAGTAAGGGAAGGCACACAAAATAATTTTACTGCAATTTAACTTTAACATCTCTTTTACACACTCAGAGATGTAATCTTTTTTTACTTTTATACTATTACCTACAAATACAGTTAAATTGGTATCTGGTTTATAAATATTCTTTGTCACAGATTCCATTATTTGCTTGTAAGATGACCGCAGTGAGTAGCGGACAAGCAGAAGTGGTAGCCAGATAAGCGGGTAATCGGGCAGGTAGGCAGTGGAGTAGGCAGCCGGACGGAAGCAAAGTTAGGGCTTCGCACGACGTGGTTAGCTGCCCGTAACGTTAGCTCAGTCGAGCTAACGTTACGCTACAACGTATGTATTTTTTCAACGAAAATGATTAACCAAATACTTATAAAACACTTATTTTAAAATAGTAAGTGTGGGGTTTATTGTCCGTTTTTCTCCATAACAAGCTTATTTGCCGAATGGACGGTAGAATCAATAATTATTACTTCAAAATTCAAATTTTTTATGTTCAAAAGTGCCGCTTAATGTCCTTATTGAATAAAGCGATTTTGATTTTTGATTTTGTTAGTTTATAATATCTTCCTATTGTTTACGTTTAACGTAAGAAGAATAACTAGGAAAGTAAAAGGAAAAGAGAAATTGGTATCAAAACCAAAATGAAATTGATACGAGCACTGGTATGCCTTCTTCCTGTATAGAGTGGAAACGTGGACAATCCTGGCCCGAGAGGAACAAAGGATTGAACATTGAAAAGAAAAATCTGCTGTTCAAAACACTTTTGTGGCAAAACTCGACCAAATGCAGCTATAGCTGTTTTTTTGCGCGATTTCAGGGTTGACCATGGCAACGTTGTTCTCATTCATGAGTACTTTCACACACTAAATGATTTTCAATCAATTCAAAGTAGCCCCCGTATACAGAGAGCATAGTTAAAAAGACGTTTATCCAACTTAACTTATAACGGACCATCCGGACAAAAAACGGGCATTGTTCAAAATTAATAACAACCTGAAACACGTACATAATTTGTGCCGATTAAGCAAAACTTTTCGGATTAACCAACAAAGTTTTGAACAAAAACTTCCGTATGTTAATCCCAGTTGCTTTCTTGAACTAGAGATGTAACGGAGGCCATCTTTATTAAAAAAAAACAGGTAAAAAGTTACCAACCAATAGAAAGGATAAAATAATAATTTCACACAAACAGTTTTCAACATGTGAATTTTATTACTCCTCCTCCTTGTGTCGTTTCTCCAATGCTGGGGACAATAGTGATCACATCATGGTTTCAAAACTTTTTCCTTTATTATGTTCATCCACTTGCTCCTACTTTTAGCAACATACACTGGCTTTAATGTTCAGCGAGGTTCAGATTAGGTTCGCCCTGCGCATAGGGCTTCTATCTCTCGGTCGTTTTCCCTCGACTTTACCAGTGACAATTACTTTAAGTGGGTGGTCACCAGGTTTGCGGGCGACATGGCCATGAAGTGAAACATATCTAGCGGTGAATTTTATTAGTGACTCATAAATCTAGCAGGCTTAACTTAACTTTGGTTTAACTAAACATGAAAGTTATAGAGTTATTTCTCTGCAGATTTTTATGAGCATTTCGCACTGGATCCAATCCGAATCTGAGAAATCTCGATTCGAAGAAGTGTTATACTAATTATAGGAGGGGCTAGATCCAAGCTCTGTCTATCCAAATTCAATTCCATCAATTCGGATTGAACTCGGATTCAGATCAGACTCAGTGTGGATCTGCTCTCTTACAACTCCGCTACAAACTTGCGGAGGCGGATGCTTCAGCGGAGGATGTTCCAATACAACCCTATCTAGAATAATTTAACTTAAGCGTGAACTGGTTTAAGTAACGTTCAGTTCAAGTTAAATTACCGAGTAATCTTTGTTCGATATCTTGGAATTTTGTCTCGAGTATAAATTGTGTATTCAGTTGGCGCGCCTTGCTTCGCTGTTATTGTTAATAACAAGATAACTGGAATTAAAATTCTTTGCTATCTGATTTTGTTTTCTTGTTGTGTTTTATAGGGGTTGGTAATGATAGTTTCATTTAAATAGTAAGGTAGAAGGTCGACTTGTACGTATGTCTTTGGGAAGATTGGATATTAATTAATCTTCAATTTCATGTTTTAGTGAATAAGTTAAACTTTTAATTTTATAACAAATTGATATTTTAGAAGCAATACATTTCAGAAATAGTTTAGTAATGTCTTTCTAAATTACTGACCACTTCATATTAAAATTTGTTTTTTCTTAATTCTCTTAGGCCCACTTGCACGAATAATTGAACATAAACTTGTTTGCTATCACGAGATTAAATTGACATTTTGTCATACAATATTTCAATTTAACCTCGTGTTAGCAACTAGCTCTGAGTTCAGTTTTTCATGCAAATGGGACATAACAGTTAACGTCTCTTTAACCTGTTAAAACTTTTTATAAGCAAAAACCCACTCTTTCTGTTTTTATAGGTAAATACACTACTATAAGAGCCGGTTTATAAATTGACTATTTTTGTTTATTTGATATGGGTTTGCTCTTGTCACCAGTCTAGATCTGAGGTAACAGAGACAAAGTCGACGATGGAGTGAGCTTACACAGAAGTTGCCTGTTCAGTCTAACTTTGAAGAAGTTCGGGTGGAATGCGTTCGGAAACACAGACGCAGGCAGTAAGTGCCACTCTTTTCCTGTGCGCATTTTAAATAATGTAATATTTGGAAGCATTGGGGGAATGATAACCAGGTAAGGATAGTACCTTGCAGTTCATCTTGATGCCTGATGGCAGAAGGGGGGCGGTGGGATGAGGTCATGGAGTTCTGGAGCACACTCATCGTTTTACAGTCTGTATAAGACCGACAAGCAAGCTTCTATACGGCGATGAGCCAAGCTGTAAAGCTTGGCATCCACCAGTTTAACGTCGCCAATAAGCCTCTACGCTCTGCTTTCCACCGAGTCAAGCGCGGCAAATTGATATTTAGCTAAGCCATCCCAAAGGTGGTTGCAATACTCCATGCAGGATTGGACTTGTGCTTTGTACATAATTAAAAGTTGCCCAGATGTAAAGTGTTTGGTGTTAAGAGCGTCTCAATCCTACTATCGTCCAAATTTTGAAAGATTTTCAGGCTAAAGTAGACTTTGAGAAATACTCAACTTCAAATTCTTAATTCAGAAATAATGCCCGCCTTCCACAAAAAAAGGGTAATGAGCGCCAACGGAGGTAACGAATTAAGTGGACCGGAGTAAAATAGTTGTGCACTTCCACTAAGAAAGAATTTCGGCATTTGTCTTCCACTGCCAACGGATTTGCCGGAGCGTGCGAATCCGTTTAAAACTAGCGTGCGACGACATGACACAGCGGACCCATTTTATTTCGGTCAATCCGCTCCGCTTACTCGCTTGCGATGGCAGTTTTCGTATGATAATCAGTGTTGCGAGTCGAGCGGAGTCCGCACTGAATCCGCTCGTCTCTGCAAACACTTTTGTGACTCTTTGAACTCGTTTAATGCGCTCTGCTCACTCTTATTCAGTGGAAGGACTTCTATGCGGTTCGCCATAGCGAGTTAACGGATTCCGTATGGAGCCCATTCCGCTCGCAATGGAAAGCTGTTATTAGGGGTGATTCTCGAACAAAATGTCTACTCTACCAACACGAGGCCGTATTAATTTGCTCGAACAAATAGAGCCTTCATTAATTAACAAACACACGTTAGGCAGAAAATTGAATCTAATACGAATCTCCGGTATACCAGTATTAATTTCCTGTTGTTGCTTATTGAATCAGGCACGGATTTAGGGTAGGTTTCTATAGAACCTAGTGGATAAAATCTTACTTGGGGATATTTATTTATTCATCAGGAAACTAAATAGTCTTATTACAAAGTGCAACGGTTCGTTCACACATACATCCGTAGTAACAAATCGTTGTATTAAGTATTTGGAATATGATAATATAATAGAGTGTACAAGTACAAGTACAAGTGTACCATGACAGAGTACAAGAGATAGGGAGTAAAAATTTCAATTACATTTTTGTCAACGTATCCGAATTTTCTTTTTCCGCATTGCTTCTGCAGACTATCCTATAGGTCAGAGAACGGATACATATCTACTACGTGACCCGTTCAGGGGAGTTCCTGCTACAATATGTTTTAAAATAAGTTTTTTCTTCTTGATAATATTTGTTTCACTTGTAATAGGCACGCACTCTTGGCGACACGCGGCAAGCACCGTATTAATAAAGACAGCCATTTTTTTTGTAATCATCTGTTTGCAAAGAAATGTTAAAACCATATATATGATTTACTACGTGAACCTTAGAGAGGGAGGGGGAGATATGAAATTACAAAAAATGTGCCAAGTAGCATGGGTATGTTCCCTAAGATGCGTTTTTCTTTCATTCGATTTTTATCTGTGAAAGATTATTGTAACCGGGTCGGCATTTCCAGAGATTACCTCGTAAAAGCAAACAGTTACTTCTTTTCATTATACTAGTTAAATAACGAATACGCTGTCACATGCACGTGTTAAAGCATGCTGAACCAAAGCTGAATCTAACTCTTTGCATGTGTACTGGGTAGCTACACAAGTGGCGTCTGACAAGGCACAAAGACTGAGAATACTTGGATTAATTAAAATAACAAACTAAGAAAACAGAAAACACGCTTTGTTTAGCATTCTGTGACGAAATTGGAAACTCGAAAGCGTTTATTTTCTGGGAAATCAATTTCGCAATAACTACTCGCAGGTACATTTCGTATTCACATTTCACCTCCTGAATATGAATTCTTTATCGACATAATGGTAATTTAACTTTTGAAATGATGAACAGTGTAGAACTTACATAAATACATAATACCTGGCAGTTTTTTTATACTTACGACACCAAGATTTTCAAACAAATTTTGGCAACGGTGGTCCAAAACTAGTAGCATGCTTCAGTGTATATTATATTTTTATACCTATACAACAGTAGAACTTACCTCCGACCCCAATATAGGTGGGAAAAGGTTAGGAAGATGATGATGATGACAACAGTAGAAATTACCAATGGGCCAGAATAAATCCTACTACTTTAGTAAACACGAAAATTGGTGAGGATGTGTGCATGGACGAATGATTGTTACTCTTCCACGCAAAAAGCAGCAGCTAGTTAAAACATAAATAAAGATAAAGCATATTTTAATAAACATTGTAACTTCAATTTCGTTAAGCCCTGTAGACCCAAAAACCTCTTAAGAAAGTGTGTCAAGTACGAGAAATTATTTTTTCTCCTGCATTACATCATTTTGGCCACATTCCAGGCACTGTATTATGCAGACGATTTGTTAATGGAGGGAAATATGGTAAGATGGCTGCCAAAAGAGAGGAGTGCTGCGTTCGCGTTTTAATGCGGCTTCATAGAATGCAATGACTCTTGCTAAGGACGGACTGGGACGTGGGATATTATTTAAATGATGAATCTAATTTTGAGTAACATAAACTTGTACTTCTGCAAGTTACAATGCGATCTTATGTTATATAGATGGAAGCTGTGGCCTATTGATCACCAGACGAGCGATGCCATCGACATAGGGCATCACCCAGATCAAGCGGGACATACATGGCCCGCGTATTTGAAACTTTATAATCCAAGGAAAACCTTCTAAATTTACCAAAAAATAGTGGAACTCAGTGCAATAACTGTAACTAACAAGTAGTATTATTTGTGACTATCAACTACAAGTGTATTACCAACTTAAGTCCATGGTATGTTCCAGTTCAAAATCAGTGATAATAATAACAATTCACCACAACCTTACTCTTATTAATATCAAATAGTGAATTTAAGTGTAGTTTTTATCAAAAAATAGTGAAATAATTGCGAAATACAAAGATACATAAACATAAAAACCGTTAAGATTTTTTTTTTTAATTGACCTTTGGACTATAATCAATGTTCAACAACTAGCGCCAGCTCATCACCAAGCGGTGAATAGACTTACCAAGATAGTACCGATACTTGCCACCAGCGGCGCAAAACTAACCATTGGGGATACCAGTGCTAAAAATATTTTAGTATTTGGTAGAAAATTATTACTTTTTTGAGGACTTTGAACGAACATAGGGATTCGGAGCTCAGAAGGTGATATTCTTTGTGAATCTGTTTTTTTTTTTTTTGTATATCTGATTTCAATTTACAATATGGAGTTCTTGGAAAATGTCACTTTCCGAAGAACACGCACGCGGTCGGAACCTGATACCAGCGCTATAATCTCACAGACGTTGGATTGTACCTCTAATTCCTTGCCAGGTATATCTGAGGATGAAGGTGAAAACCAAATAAACATCTATAAGAACGAGTTAGAAGAGCTTAAAACTCAACTACAAAGCGCACACAAGGAAATACAATTGTTATCATTGGAGATTAGCAACCTGAGGAAAACGAATGCTGATTTGGTGGAAAGGAATAAAACGTACAAAGTAATAGCGTGTAGTCCCCTTAAGACCAAAGCCCAAACACCGAAGAAGAAAGCACCTATTCGTACAAAGGCATACAAACGCAGACATCAGAAATTATGAAGACTACACACAGCGCACATCAAGTAGATACTGGTTCTGGAAGTTCTCAGGACGTCGTCGACTCACAGAGTAATATTAATGCAAATGCACCACATCCTTCGCCCCCATTTGTAAAGTGTAACATATGTGTTCTGAGCAGTGAAACATCAAACAGAATATATACAATTAGTTAGAGAACCCATTTAAAGAACTATAATATGTGTCATTATCGTACTCCTGAATGTCGCATAAAATATTTGTTAAATAATATCCATCAAAAAGTTCAAAACTTCACTCGTGCAGATTATTGCATTGTTTTCATTGGCGAAGAGGATTTTAGGAAAACCCATAATTATATAGAATTTGTAACCTATATTCGCGATATGTAATAACACTAAATCATACTAACTTTATAATATGTCTGCCTACATTTAAGTACATGGACAGTGCCAATACTAAGTTTAACAGCCGAGTAGATACTTTTATTAATTTGATTTGTATGGATGTTGAGACTTACAATTACGCATTTATCTTGCTTCGCCTATAACAGAATAAATATCTTGCATCAAAACATTGCTGGTCTTTTATGTAAGGTTAACTTGCTTACAGTCCATCTTCAGGAACTATCTAAGAAACAAAAAGATATAGTTGTGGTCTGCATTGCTGAACATTTAATTATGCGGGGCTATATTTTTCTCTCTTGTAAAAAGAACGGTACCAAAGTCCTGGAAGCTTGCAAATGTGCAACCAGTGCCCAAAAAAGGCAACCGTGCAGACCCTGTCAATTACCGTCCAATCGCCATTACCTCCATTCTGTGCTTTTTTTGTTCGTGCATTCAAAGTTATGGAAAGGGTACTGAACAGTAAGTTGCTGACCTACCTTGAAGACAATAATCTCCTCAGTGACCGTCAATATGGCTTTCGCCGGGGACGGTCTACTGGCGATCTTTTTGTGTATGTCACGCACTGCTGGGGCGAAGCCATCGAGAGACACGGCGAAGCACTTGCTGTTTCGCTGGATATCTCGAAGGCCTTTGACAGGGTCTGGCACGCAAGTCTACTTAGTAAGCTTCCTGCGTATGGCATCCCCGCTGGTTTTTGTAGCTGGATATCAGACTTCCTTTGCGAGCGGTTGATCCGAGAAGTCATAGACGGCTGCTCCTCTGACCTTATGGCTATTGATTCCGGAGTTCCTCAGGGGTCTGTTCTCTCTGCAACTCTATTCCTGCTGCACATCAATGACCTACTTCAGCTTGGTATTGTTGGGTACGCAGATGACAGTACTGTTTCAGAGAGATACCTGTCCAGCGCAAGAACCAGCGTGGATGAAGTTCGTTCCTTGAGAGAGACTATGGTAGAGCGGACAGATTTGACCTTAAGCCTTGTCTCCCAGTGAGGTGATGACAATCTGGTCTCCTTTAACGCCACCAAAACACAGGCGTGTCTTTTTACCGCTAAAAGGAGTCTTTTCGATCGGACGCCTACTTTTCGGGGTGCGTCTGTTCCAGTGACTGATCGGCTTGAGCTTCTAGGCATGGAGTTGACATCCAGTCTTAACTTCGGCGCCTCCATTGAGTACAAAGCCCAAATTGCGGCAAAAAAACTGGGCATCCTAAATAAGGTGAAGCGATACTTTACGCCTGGACAGCTTTTAACCCTGTACAAAGCGCAAGTCCGATCCTGCATGGAGTATTGCAGCCACCTTTGGGATGGCTCAGCAAAGTATCAGCTTGCCGCGCTTGACTCGGTGGAACGCAGAGCTAAGAGGCTCATCGGTGACATTGAACTGGTGGATACCAAGCTTCACAGCTTGGCTCATCGCCGCCAGGTTGCCTGCTTGTCGGTCTTCTACAGACTGTATTTCGGTGAGTGTGCTCAAGAACTCCACGACCTCATCCCACCAGCCCCCTTCTACCATCGGACATCTAGACGCACTGCAAGTTACCATCCTTACCTTGTTGCCATTCCACCAATTCGCACCAAGCGCTTCCAAACATCCTTCATAATGCGCACAGCGAATGAATGGAACTCACTACCTGAGTCTGTGTTTCCGAACGCATTCAACCCGAATCTCTTCAAAGTTAGAGTAAACAGGCTCCTTCTGGGTAAGCTCACTCCATCGTCGACTCTGTCTCTGTCACCTATGACTTAGACTAGAGTCAAGAGCAAACCCATCTCAAATAAATAAAAAAAAAAGGCTATGAAAACGTATTAAATATTCCAATTTATAAATTAGCTGCGTTTTATTCAAGACGAGAAAAAAAGCACGGAGGATCTTGCGTTCTAGTTAAAATAGACATAGAATATAAAGAACTAACAGAGATCTCACGCCATTCAGTAACAAACACTTTTGAATGCTGCGCAATCGAATTAGTCCGGCAAAAATAATCGTTATTTGTATATACAGGCCTCCGAAAATTACCAACCTAAATATGTTCTATGAAAAACTTCAACTTGTTATGAAAACTAATTGTATTAACTCGAGAGTAAAGCTGTTGTTCTATGCGGAGACTTCAACATGGATGCCTTAAAAAAGAATAGAATGTCCCTAGACTTTGAACATTTTCTTTTGGGCTGCAATCTTAAACTGGAACTGAAGCAACCAACTAGATTGTGCAGTAGTAGCTGCATTGATAACTTTGCTCACAATTCTCGTCAAAAATGTAAATGTGAAGTCTTCAATTTGGCTCAATCAGACCACACGGCACAAACTCTGCAAATTAAAGTAAATTAAACATATAGGTTGAAGTCTTGGCGAATAAAGAGAGGAGATTTGTCGTTAGAAAATCTAGCTAAATTTAATAGTCATCTTAGCTGCATTTCGTTCTCCGAAATATACAATACGGAGAGTGTAAATGTAGCATATAATATTTTCTTGTAAGGTTTCCGTTTGTTGTATGACCTTTGCTTTCCCTATAAATTTGTTACTATAAAACCGCATAGAAAAGTTAAATTGGTCTCTCGAGGAATACGTGTTTGCATTAAAAGTGTAGACTGAGTCACCCACGTCCGTAGGAGTGTACCCCATTCGATTCCCTACACGTGGTCCCCGGCTGGTGGTGGAGGCCATCGAGAAGCACGGGGAGGCGCTTGCTGTCTCCCTTGACATATCGAAGTGCTTTAATAGTGTCTGGCACGAGAGCCTTATTGGTAAGCTTCCTTCCTTCGGTCTGCCTAGTGGTCTGTGTGACTGGATTGCAGACTTCCTGAGGGATCGGTCCATTCGAGTGGTTATCGATGGCTACTCGGCCGGTCAGTTATGTATTAACGCCGGCGTCCCTCAGGGGTCAGTGGTCCCGGCAACATTGTTCTTGCTGCACATTAATGACCTGCTAAAACCCGGAACCTTTGGGTATGCAGACGACAGCACTGTTGCTAAGAGATACGTGTCTGTCGCACGGGCTACTGGGCCTCAAGTCCGGTCTCTTCGGGAGGCCATGGTTGAGCGCTTGAACCTGTCTTTGGAGGCAGTCTCCGGATGTGGTAATGCCAATTTCTCTTTGCCGCAAAAAAGAGCCAATTCCACCCAGCTCCATCCTTCCGTGGTGTGACTGTGTCGATAACGGACCATCTCGACGTTAACATCGACCCTCAATTTTGGTCCATTCATTGAGGCAAAGGCTCAATTGGCTGCAAAAAAGTTGGGGATCCTTGCAAAGGTGAGACGGTACTTCACGCCTGAACAGATACTCAACTTGTATAAAGCGCAAGTTCGGTCATGCATGGAGTACTGCTCTCACCTCTGGGATGGATCTACCAAATACCAGCTTGATGCACTAGAGTCGATTGACAGACGGGCCAAAAGGCTTATTGGCAACGATGCACTGGTCGCTTCAAAGCTCCAGAGCCTCGAAAATCGACGCCGAGATGCCAGCCTGTCGGTTTTATCGGTTACATTTCGGGGAGTGTGCGACAGAACTGCACCATTTGATTCCGCTTAGCCCTTTCCATCATCGGATTACAAGACGTACGGCAATGAGCCATCGGTACATGGTATATATCCCACCCATAAGCACAAAGTGTTTTTAAAATACTTTCATTGTGCGTACAGCTAAGGAATGTAATTCCCTGCCAGCGTCCTTGTTTCCTGATAGCTACAACCCAGGGGTCTTCAAGTCAAGAGTGAATAGGTTTCTTCTAGGCAAGTGTGCTCCACCTTCGACCATATCATCACTTAACAACGGGCGAGATAGTGGTTAAAAGCGAAAAAAAAGCAACTTCACCTTTTATGGCAATACAGACTTAGGACAAATACAGAAAATAAAAATAAATTTAAAGACTACTCAAAAAAATTCGGCAAATTATCAAGTTAACTCAGAAATCACAATATAACTATTTCATACGAACCCCAGGTAATAAGTCGAAAGCATCTTGGCAAGTCTTAATTACAAAACACACACTTACGACCCAATTTTCCAAATTAGATTACATGATATAACAATTACAGATCCTCAAAAAAATGCTAATATCTTTAATAACTACTTTATTGATTAGATTCAACAGTCACCTCAAGTGTCATTAGAAACTAATAATATTCCAAAAAACATAAACTCAATGTTTATGGCACCAGTTCTACCCCAAGATGTAATTAGAGCAAAAAATTCTTTAAAAATAATAATAGCGTTTGGTATGATGATATAGCAGCGAAAGTTGTTCAATTTGTGGCGAACAATATAGCTGTACCGCTTAGCCATATTATTAATCTCAGCATTAACTTTGGTGTGTTCCCTAATAGCTTAAAAAACTGTTATAGTTAAACCACTTTACAAGAAGAATAAAAATGAAGAAATATCTAATTACAGGCCAAAAGCCTTAATTCCGGTATTGTCCAAAGTAGTAGAGAAGGTTAATCAACGAATTAATTAACAATTTTTTATTTATATACAATATTTTGTGTAATGAACAAAAAGGTTTTAGGAAAAACAAAAACATTAATACGTCTATTTTCGAGTTATACAATACAATCTAGCTAACGACCCAAGAGCTAGATTGACATTTGACCCGACACTATACCGAAGATATCCCGGACGTCAGCCTGTACGAGATTAGGATGGCTCTGAAACAGCTCAAAAACAACAAGGCGCCGGGTGATTACGGAATTACGGCCGAAATCCTCAAGGCGGGTGGAAAACCGGTCCTTAGGGCCCTTCAGAAGCTGTTTGATTCCGTCATACTCGAGGGAAAAACGCCACAGGCATGGTAGGAAGGAAGAAGGAAGGGCGACAATGCCCGGTTGATGAACTATAGGCCCATCTTACTTCTTAGCCATGTCTACAAATTGTTTTCAAGAGTCATCATGAATCGTCTCGCGCGCCGGTTTGATAATTTCCAGCCCCCCGAACAAGTCGGATTCAAGAAAAGGCTTTAGCACCGTAGACCACATACATACGCTGCGGCAGGTTATACAGAAGACCGAAGAGTATAACCTACCTCTCTGTTTAGCGTTTGTGGACTACGAGAAAGCCTTCGATTCGATCGAGACTTGGGCTGTATTGCAGTCTCTCCAACGGTGCCAGATCGACTACCGGTACATTGAGGTTTTGAAGTGTTTTTACAAAAACGCCACCATGTCAGTCCGTCTTCAGGATCAGACCTCGAAACCAATCCTTCTCCAGCGCGGCGTGAGACAGGGAGACGTCATTTCTTCGAAACTGTTCACTGCTGCGCTGGAGGATGTCTTCAAGGTTCTGGACTGGAGGGGGCTGGGCATCAACGTTAATGACGAGTACATTACTTACCTTCGGTTTGCCGACGACATAGTGGTCATGGCTGAGACCATGAAGAGCCTCAGTAAAATGCTCGATGACCTCAGTAGAACTTCCAAAAGAGTGGGTCTTAAAATGAACATGGACAAAACCAAGATCATGTTGAATGCCCATGTAACACCCACTCCTATCAAGTTCGGAGACTCTACTCTCGAAGTTGTAGACGATTATGTCTACCTGGGACAAACGGTCCAGTTGGGTAGGTCCAATTTCGAGAAAGAGGTCAACCGATGATATCACGAAAGCTTTTGATTGCGTCGATCACGACATTCTACTGAACAAGTTGAGTGTCTATGGAATAATGGGAAATGTACTCTAACTTATTAAATCATACCTTAGCGATCGTAAACAGTACACGAAAATAACTAGAATTTGCTTTTAGACGAAGAGTGAAAAAAAATACCGATCCGAAGGACGAACAGTAAAATATGGTGTACCACAGGGTAGCATCCTTGGGCCACCCCTTTTCTTATTTTGATTATCAACGATTTGCCACGTCATGTTGATAATCCAATGGTGTTATTTGTCGATGACAGCACCGCGTTGGTAAAATGTATACATCCGGATGGCTATGAGCAGGACATAAATAAGACCCTGAAAGATATCGTACATTGGCTAGAAAGAAACAACTTAGTGATAAAGCTACAAAAAACTAGTATAATGCACTTCCATCAACGCAAAATTTTAAAAAAGGGATCTGTAGACTACAATAAACAACAAATTAACCATGTTAAAGTAACAAAATTTTTGGGGATATACATTGACAGGTAACTGAATTGGCAACCACAAGCAGAGGAAATTTGCAAAAGCATGAATTCAGCGGCATATGTCCTTTCAAGGTTGTCCAAAAAAGTCGACATTCAAACTACTTTAGTAGCTTATCATGGTCTGGTTGCATCAGTTCTAAGTTTTGGTATTATTTTCTGGGACAATTGCAGCTCAAGGGAATATATATTCAAAGCACAAAAACGTTGCAATAGAGCGATGTGTGGTTTGAAGACCACCGACAGTTGCGAACCAAAGTTTAAATCCCTAAAAGTCCTTACATTTCCGTCATTATATATTCTGGAAATGGCCATGTTTGTAAAGACCAAGAAAAACAAATTTCCCATGATATCGAAAGTAAACAAAAGCAAAGTTTTTCGATTAGTAAACGACCCGTTAGAAATCAATGCAAAAATTGATTACAAATCGAGTCCTGCAACACAGCGTTATTAAGAAAAAGCGTTATTTGTATGGGTCCTACCGTCTTTAAAAAGAAATTAGTGGCCTTTCTAACAGAAAAATATTATCACTTGATTAATGATTTTTTAATGGACAAATCTTTTTAATCAGCAATGTTTATATGTGGGAGAAATAACTTATTCCTATTTTTTATAATATTTGAGTATATTTCGAGTTACTTCCTATTTAATAAGTTGGTGTATTGACTACGCGCTCCCTGCCACTGACAAGCAAGCCGCATTATAAAAGAGTGCGCAAGAGGATTGATCGTTCAATTTTGGTTTGACTTCGGACTTTGAACGGTCAGTTACGTTTTGATTGCTCTTGATTTAGTGTGATATATGCAATTATGTTGTGTACTGATGATTTACATTATTACTCGTAACGTGCGTGTAGTTTTCACGCAATAATATTGTGGCAAGTATTTTACTGAAGTTATTATGCTGCTTTGAATATAATAATTATGGTCTAATGTATGCATTGGTTTTATTCCATTAAAATTTACCCTCACATTTACTTATAACCTCACATTTTGATGTTTACACTTTCACATTTTATTCAGAAATAATATCTAATTTTGACATTTTTCAATATTAATTAATGTATGTATGATTGTAATAATTCTGTGACATTTTAATTTGTATTTTTTTTTTGATATTTTTGAATATTAATTAATAATGTATGTATAATTGTAATAATTTATTCTGTGACATTTTAATTTGTAATTTTATTTTTCTAGATACCTAATTAACAGTTTTTGTGAATTTTCGCGTGCTTATTTCTAGGCAGAATGTTCATGGCTCACTACTATTTACTCCACCCGTATTTTAGTGTAACCTACATTCGTTGCAAATAATTTATTTGATTGATGAATTTCTTCGAATAACTGTAACAGTTACGATCGTTTTCACCAAGACTCGAATGAAAGCCTAAATAAGAGCACTGTTTCTATTGGCATTTTAACGCTTTGCTCAGAGCAGAGAGTTGAAAATCCAACAGGACAATAATATATTTAGACGTTCATTTAGTGTTACCGAAAATGGGCATTATAATAGCGAGTACTAAATATTGAACTATCTAATAGTTGTTATTCTTGCTAAATACTTAAATGGCTGTCCTTCTATTACAATAGTAGGCAATATCGAGAGTAAATTTTGATAAACTATAGTTTGAGAATCCGCATCTCTATATGAATATTATAGTCGTTAGGCTTACGTCTTTAAAAGATTTACGACTCGTAAAAAAATAAAATAAAAAGGGTTTATATTATATCCTATCGATTTATATTAGCAACAAAAATTAAAGTAAAAAGGTTTGCAACATGACTCAACAAGGAGGCCTTTATCGTGAAGTATCCCTAACATTTAGGACTTTTGACAACAGTTAGGTAGAAGTCACTTTTTTATATATTTGAGCTCTAAGTAAACTAGTAAAGTTCAAGAAATAACATTTATTACCTAACGAACAAATTATTGAGATTGAGAAATCCACCTCTGACTCATAAGTAGATGTTCAAGATAATAATTTCTCTGCAAACATCAATGATTTAACTTATTAATAACCTAATCAACTACGCTGGAATGAACTCATCTTCCTCGGCAATTTAATATTTTATGATCTTCCTCGTATCTTCAGACCTCGTGTTGTTTGCCTGTTAATTGCTTCCTACTTTAGATTTTTTTGGTATAATAGTTATTTATTGAATTGTTATTATTATAATGAACGGACGTTTTTGTTCAGGTGAAAGGGCTTTGCTGAAAATACCAAATGTGAGTTGTATATTATTTGTTAGAAATGCAAAATTAATTTTACTTGTTTTTTTTATATTTTAACTAATATTATTACGTATTTAAACTGTTCACCTACCTGATTTTGAATCATACATTTAATTTAAATTAATAATATAACAAATGTAAAATTATATATCCGATCTAATTTCTATGCTACGCCCCAATTATTTATTTAACACACTCCCTATCCGAAGAATTTAGATCTAATTGGCTATAAATTTCCAAGATATATGGCTCGACGGAGTAAAATAACGCAATGAATATTATTAAAAAATGACAATGTAAAAGGCAATATATTGTTCTCACACACTTTTGTCTACATTTCTTTTAATTTTTCCTTTTCGCGGGTCTGCTGGCAGAAATTTCTGAAGAAATAAGCAGTGCCCTTATACTCTATTGTCTTGATGTGTTTTCTGTATGTATTATACTGTGTGTGTACATTAATTATTAAATAAATAAGTAAAATAAATATATTAGATTTATTTTTTGTTATACTTTTTTGTCCCATTACCTTTGCTAGATTTTCAAACTGAAAATGATATATCTAAATAGAAGACTTACAGAATCCTGTAAGTTAGTACCGTACATACAAAGGTTTTTTTTTTATTTTTATTTTGAGTTTTGCTACTAATATAATATTGGTTTAGTTTATTTCTCTCAAAATGGTACAATTTCGGTAGGTATATAGGTCGGTTCGGTAGGTTCTATACAGGGTGTCCCAGAAATCGACGTCAAGCCATAAATGGGTGATAGACCAAGTTATAACAGTTCTCAGAAAAATACGAAAAAAAATCTATCTCATGTTTTTAAAAATTTATGGTCACTTTAAAAATTTACTAAAAAAATCAATCCCTGTAATGGTTCTTTAACTCCAATTGCTACAAATCCCATAATTTATCTAATTTTTTTATTATTATGTAATCTTGAATAATGCTTGTGTAGATTTTTGCCTAAAATTCAAAGCCAACTCCTCCTACTTGGAAGAAAATTAAACTTTTTCAAAACCAAATTATTCAAATTTACTATTTCGCCCAACTTTAACTGACTGTACTGAAAAAAAAATGTACTACGCTAGTTTGGCAAGTAACATGAAAAATTGGCGCATTTAATAAGGATTCAAAAATGGTGTAACACTTGCTAGATTACGTTTTCAATAATTGGTCAAATTTTTTTTTGTAAATAGTATCGGTTTTTACCCAAAATGTCCATACTTCCTTAAAATGACTTTAGCTTACCTAAAGCTTTGCTAAACTCCGTTTCTAGTTCGATAGAGACGGAGAGAGTCATTTTACGAAGTGTGCGAGATAAGAAATCGAAATTTTACGTAATTTAACTCGTACTCGCTGTACATGATACGGGTGGAACTCGTTCTTTTCTAAGATTCGATGGGCGGTACTCTTAGATACACCTGTGCTTGTTTCGATTCCACGTACAGAAGCACTTGGGTCTTCTTGGACTGCTTGTAGTACGACGTCTTCGTACGGATTACGATGTCTTCCTTCACCATGTACTTGTTTAGGGAATCGTCCCTCTGATAGTGAACGGTGCACATTAATAAAAACTCGATGATCTGGGTGACGATTGTTCGGGTACCTCTCACGATAAAGTCTAGCGGCTGCATTGGCATTGCATCTGCATTCCCCATAAACGAGGTGCATGTTCGCATATTCCAATGCAGTGTACACAGCCATGGTAGTACTACACAATCACAGGATCAGCAACAGTCCAGAGTAAATGACTCTCTCCGTCTCTATCGAACTAGAAACGGAGTTTAGCAAAGCTTTAGGTAAGCTAAAGTCATTTTAAGGAAGTATGGACATTTTGGGTAAAAACCGATACTATTTACAAAAAAAAATTTGACCAATTATTGAAAACGTAATCTAGCAAGTGTTACACCATTTTTGAATCCTTATTAAATGCGCCAATTTTTCATGTTACTTGCCAAACTAGCGTAGTACATTTTTTTTTCAGTACAGTCAGTTAAAGTTGGGCGAAATAGTAAATTTGAATAATTTGGTTTTGAAAAAGTTTAATTTTCTTCCAATTAGGAGGAGTTGGCTTTGAATTTTAGGCAAAAATCTACACAAGCATTATTCAAGATTACATAATAATAAAAAAATTAGATAAATTATGGGATTTGTAGCAATTGGAGTTAAGGAACCATTACAGGGATTGATTTTTTTAGTAAATTTTTAAAGTGACCATAAATTTTTAAAAACATGAGATAGATTTTTTTTCGTATATTTCTGAGAACTGTTATAACTTGGTCTATCACCCATTTACGGCTTGACGTCGATTTCTGGGACACCCTGTATAGTATTTTTTTTTTTTTTATTATCACTAGGCTCGCGCTTGACCACTATCTCACCTGATGGAAAGCGATGGTGTGAATCTACGTTACAGGCAGATTCAAACCTTTGTGAGTAGTAAAGGTTGGTAAAGATTGCTAAAGATAAGTACTTCGAGTCGCGTCTGTGACTACATGCCATTTATCTATATAATTTAATTACCGAATATTATTTTATATTTAAAACTGCGCATTACCGCCACATGTGCAGACCAAATTGAGACACAAACACTCGGGTTTAAAGTACGGTCCGACAGGCAACGTCATAAACTATGGAACACTATACATTTTAAAAGGATAAACCAATACTGATCCTTTTAAAGAGACTCATAAATTGCCTTTTAATGTAAAAGCTGCCAAGAAACAAATAATATTCAACAAAATTCTAAAGAGTCTTCAAATATCCAATTTCTAACACGAACCAGTCCCAAAACAATTAGGAGATGAAAAAAATATGAACTGAAGAGGAAGCAGGTAGTTTGCGGATGAAAGGGAGTTGGCGGGAGGCCATAGGGGCTGGGCTGGGCTGGGCTGAGAGAGAGTACGGACGGAATGGTGAAGGATCGATAGGGACGGTCTTTTTTGAGAATCACGTGGTTAGACGAATAGAGGAGAGTGGCTATGGAATCAATAATCAAAATTCGTGTTGTGGTAGTTATCGTGGTAACGAGTTTAATTATAATTTAGTCCAATCTCGTATTAATATCGTGTGAGTGAGTGCCAGTATGGATGGGTGAGTTTTAATCATTATTACAAAGGTAAGGGACAAATCACTAATATACCCTTTGATTCTAACGTGGCGAGTCCTTGTATAATATTTAACGAGACACGATGGGTGCCTAGTGGAAAAAACGCCGTTGTTGACGTCGCACAGCTGTCAATTACACTAGTGCACTCTCAAAATTGGAAAGTTTAAAGAAGTGTGAAGTGACGACTTAATC
This sequence comes from Orthosia cruda, assembly GCA_964057195.1. Taxonomy (NCBI): domain Eukaryota; kingdom Metazoa; phylum Arthropoda; class Insecta; order Lepidoptera; family Noctuidae; genus Orthosia; species Orthosia cruda. The sequence goes on from OZ059831.1 coordinate 11,296,995, forward strand.
CATTTCGACGTATAGCAAGCAATTGTGGTGAACCTGCATCAGACTGAGTCTACGGTACGCTTGATAGTTTAGTAATTGTCTTAGTAAAAGGGTTAGGTCGAGGGTGAGCTATTTATTATAGTGCGCGTCCAGTAATTCTGGAAGCATGTCTCGCTCAATGGCAAAGGCACTTAGGCACAAACCGCCCTTGTCTTATGATTGTGTAAGACATGTTTAAGTTTAGGGAAACATGTATTGCTAAGACCGTTACAAAGCCTTCTCAAAGGCATTGTGTTCTAGGACCAGCATTACAAGTACGATGTGACTGCTGTACAGGTGGTCTCACGTCACTTGGTTGGAAATCTAGACAATTGTTAAGAAACTCATTAACGTAATTCAAATAATCGTATTTCCGAATGCAAGCGTAGCGTTCCTACCAATTTCCTTCCGTTAGGTAAATTAATGCACTTTGCAATCCCTTTGTCTAATTAACTTCAAACATCACTTTTGTTTAACTAATATAGACCTTATGGCTAACAGACAGGAGTGTGTGCTGCGAAGTTTGTTTCATCATTTCTTCTTACCAGCTAATTCACCTAGGAAATGATGGCGTTATGGGGGCTTTTGGGCTGTCTGTAGGGGAGTTGATCTAATCAACTCCCCTACATTTGTAATATCTCATGAATGTAAATTCATTATCCGCGACCACTATTCGGTCTTTGATTTAAATACTCTATACATTAGTGTAAAGGGTTTCTCACACAACCTTTAGTTAATTGAAAGAATTTAGTTTATATCCCTTTAGTTATATTTTATTCTTCTAAACCACTTCCAAGTTGTATAATCAATGTAATTACTGCATAAAAGGGAACGCAAATTCAAATTTTGAAATAACTACAATGGATCGATTTGATTGCAACCACCCGCCATTTTGTCCCTCCCACTTTTTCCCTTCCTTCATCATTAAAAATAAGAAAAAAATCAACGCGTGTTCTAAAATATCACCAAACAAAATACCAATTGTAGTAGCAGCTATATGACCCGCAGCGTCCGGTACGGCTGGCGGTTGACGCGTCCAGTGCCGCCCTCGGGGCCGTGCTCCTACAGGACGGCCGCCCCGTAGAGTACGCGTCACGTACGCTCACCGACACACAAAAGAGATATGCACAGATCGAAAAAGAGCTGTTGGCCATAGTCTTCGCGTGCGAGAGGTTTCACCAGTACATTTACGGCCAACAAGGTGTTGTAGTAGATTCGGACCACAAGCCATTGCAAAGTATTTTTTAAAAACCGCTCATGTCTATCCCAGCACGTCTACAACGAATGATGCTTAGAATACAGGGCTATGATTTGATAGTGAATAATGTGCCCGGCAAATACATGTATATCCCTGACATGCTATCACGCTCGCCCCTACCCGACTTATACAGCGATGAAGTGAGTAGGAACATTTTGTACCAAGTACAGATGATTGTAGAAAATGTTCCTATATCAAATGATAAGCTTACGCTTATTAAGAGAGAAATTAAAAAAGACGAAGAATTAAGCGCACTCTCAAAGTACGTGACTTTAGGTTGGCCAGATAATCGCGGAAAACAGCAGAAAACATGAAGTCGCGAACAACGTTAAGGAGTAATAATAAAGGATGAGCTATTTATAGTCGATGATGTTCTTTTTAAAGATAAATCAGCTGTTATTCCGAAAAAACTGCTTGATACAATGTTAGGCATCGTACATGAAGGGCATTTAGGTATGGATCGGTGCAAGCGGCGAGCGAGGCAGGTAATGTTTTGGCCGCATATGTCGCGGGATATTGAGTTATATGTGAAACGTTGTAAAGTTTGTCAGGAGTACTTAAACGCCCCAACAAAAGAACCCATGCTGCCAATCGAGATTCCAAAGCTACCATGGTCTAAAGTAGGATCAGATATTTTCGAACACAATTTTTTTTATTATATAATCATTGTAGATTATTATTCCAATTACGTAGAAGTCTGTAAACTGAATAATATTACTACTGAGACTGACATAGAAAAGACTAAAGAGGTGTTTTCACGACACGGAATCCCGAAAATCTTTATAAGTGACAATGCAACTTAATATACCAGTCGTAAGTTTAAGCAATTTGCCCAAGAATGGGGATTTGATCACGTGACCTCATCGCCGAACTATCCACAATCGAATGGGAAAAGTGAACGTACGGTACAAACTGTAAAACAGTTACTACTAAAATCAATCAAAAGTAACGGTGATTTTAATAAAGCGTTACTAAATTTTCGCAACACACCCCGGGATGGTTTGAGTTCTCCTGCCCAACTATTAATGGGCCGTAGGCTGCGATGTCAATTACCAGTTAACCACAAACTGTTAGAGCCACACCCAATCAACCCGTTAGAGTATAAAACCATGATTGACAAACAAAACAAGTCTAAAATAACGTATGACAAACACTGTAAGACTTTACCAGATCTGAAAACAGGTGATTCTGTCATATACATTAATGGTAAAACTAGAGGAAGGGCTACTGTGATTGGCCAAGCGGACACTCCACGTTCGTATATTGTACAAACCAAAGTAGGTGCTAGATATAGAAGAAATCGGCGTCACCTAATAAAATGTGCAACAGGTGAGAATGAGTCACAAGATAAGCAGAGTTCATCAGGCGAGTTCAGTGACGAGTTCAGTGATGCGTGTGGGGATGAGAAACTTAAAGTAGATATAGGTACTTAGTATAACAGTAACAACCTAGCAACAGATTCAAGAAAATCCACACCCCCAATCACAAAGTACGTTCGAAAAGCAAAAGTAGCTGCTCAACAAAAGATAGCTAAACAATAATATCGTAATTAGTGTTACTAATTTGATAACTTGCAGGTACTCATTGCTTGACTTGTACTCATTAAATTTTGATAATTTACTTTAACTTATAACAACTTTTCGCTTATTATATATATAAAAAAAAAACACTATAGTACTAATACACTTGTTTTGATAATCTTAGGTTTTTTTTTTTGTAATTATTGAAACCAAATTAACACTAACTCATAATATTGTTGTAAAATTATAGAAAAATAATTCCTTTCAACATGAAATATCATGAACCTATGTAATATTGCACAAAAATACTGATTAAATAAAAAAAAATATGATACCTAGTAGGTGTTCATAACGAAATAGTTATAAATGAATTAGGTTTATAGAAAACCCAATTATTGGGGAAGATGTAGTAGTGTTTATGATTTCTGAAGGTAGATGAATAAAACCAGTTGTTGTCTAGCACTCGGTCGTTTCATTAATATCACAACACCAATTATAGTGGTTATTGTGAATATTGTATATTGTTATTGGTGATTGCTGTGATCCTCAGTTTCCAGATCCTGTTCCTCATCAAAATCGGTAAGTGGTTGTGTTTTATTCTAATCAAATTTGGTCCATTCTTCGCTGGATAGTGTAAATCACGACACGCCGGCCGGCGGCCATTAACCTCTTGCAACTTCATTGGAATTTCCCTTTCATTTTTTTTTTTAATATTTTGCTAAAATGGCTAAAAGTAATCAGATGCTGGTAATAAAATTTGAGTTTTATATTGAAAAGATTGTAAACATATACGATTCACTTTCAACAAGTAACTTAAACGATCCATTATTTGTTGATAAGTTCAAGATAAAATGTGCCGATTTGAATGAAGTCAAACAATGTGTTGAGGATTGTTATCTAAGTTTGTTAAGTCAATTTGCTTCTAATACAGAACAATTACAGTTATTTAAGGAAAAGTATGTTAATTTCGAAGAACAGTTTTTAGAAATAAAATGTATGTATCAGAATTGTGTTCCGAATGCTAGTAGCGTTAAAACTGATTTCCAATTAGATAACAATATTAAATTGCCGAGAATTAACCTACCACATTTCTCGGGTAATTATTGTGATTTTCCTAATTTTATAAACCTATTTGACAGTTTAGTACATAATCAACAATCGCTTAGTCCAGTCCAGAAAAAACATTATTTACTTAGTTGTCTTTCACACGAGCCGCTTAACTTAGTTAAACATTTGACTAATATTCCGCAGAATTATGAGGCGGCCCGTTCAATATTGATAGATAGGTTTGATGACAAGAGAATGATAGCCGACTCACATCTGAGCGTGATGTTATCCTTACCTACTGTATCTGTCAGGAATGTTGTACAGTTACATAATTTTATTAGTAATATTCAGGAAAATACACGGGGCTTAACAAGTCTTGGCTTACCTGAGAGCGAGTGGTCTTTGCTTTTATTAAACATTTTCGTACGAAAACTAGATAACGACTTACGATCGAAATTCGAACTTGCATACCAAAACGTGAAAATACCTACTTTCGATAATTTAAACACATACTTAGATAATATATGTAAGACTTTGGAAACTTCAGGTCTTAATGTAGCTCACAGCGGGAGCAAACCTGCTCCCCACAACAAGGGTCCTAATAGCTTCCCTAAGGCCTCATTAACATCAGCCAATCACAATAATCATTCAGCTCAATCAAACAAACCGAATCAAAATTATCCCAGCTGTCCATTATGCAATAGTTCTCACTATTTATTTAAATGCACGAAGTTTATGAACATGGACACACAATCTCGGTTTAATTTTGTTACGTCAAAAAACTTATGTTTTAATTGTTTACGTCCTCATCGAGTAACTGATTGTTTTTCTAAGTCTTGGTGTCAAACTTGCAATAGAAAACACAACTCGTTGCTTAACCTTTCAGGTGAACAAACCCCCGTGAATAGTGCTCAGTTAAATAATAGTAATGATCCGATTGATAATACTCCATCTTCGTCATTAAATGTCATTCAGGATTCCCAACTACCGGCGGAATCTCAATATAATACGTCACAGTCTGAGGGAGTCCAACGCGATGATAAAACACAGAACATTAATTCGTCTCTTTCACACTCATATGTTTCACACGGTGTCGCCGCGAACCCCGATAGCGGTCAGCGACACTCACTACTCGCAACAGCCATCATAGATGTCACTTCTATTAAGGACGGTTGCACTTAACGAGTCCGCGCGTTGCTCGATCCCGGTAGCATGACTAACTTTATTTCAATGAATTGTTTACAGAGATTGAATGCTAAGTATGCTAAATCGAACATATCTATAACAGGGATAGGTGGCGCGATTAGTTTTAATGTAAAGGGACACTTAAAATTGTATTTAAAGGCGATAAATAAGAAAGATGAGTCATCATCGTGTATAGATACTTTTGTTTTACCGCGTATTACGTGTGACTTACCTACAACCACAATAGATAACAAGTTTTTAGACCGTTTTAAAATGTTGAACCTTGCTGATCCGTTATGTAATATTAAGAAACCTATTGACGTATTCCTGGGTGCAGGAGTTTGCGCTCGAATATTTCAGGGTAATAAATAAGTTCTGGGTGATAACTTACCTACAGCTTTTGAAACAATATTCGGGTGGGTTTTAATGGGCGATTTTAACTCTGACAATGTAAATAAGCCAACAAGTTTTCAAGCATTTTCGTGAATTAGCAACGTTGACGAGACATTAAAACAGTTCTGGGAGATTGAGGAAGTGTCTCAGAATAAAATACCACATCCCGACGACATTTATTGTGAGAACCATTTTAAGCAGACGTATTCATGTACTCAAGATGGTAGATTTATCGTGCGTTTACCTTTCAAACAGGGTGAACATACATTAGGGGAAGCTAGGATTTTGGCATTGAATAGATTACATTCACTCGAAAAGAAACTTAGTCGCGACCCTGTTTTAGAGAAAAAATACAAAGATTTTATGCGAGAATATCACCTTCTGGTCCACATGCAGCCAGTTGAATCCTCAACTGCACAAGTTCTCCAAAATACTACATTCCTCATCACGGAGTGTATAAAAAAGACTCTGATAAGATTCGTTGTGTATTCGACGCGTCTTCGAAGAGTAGTTCGGGGAATTCTTTGAATGACATTTTACTAGCTGGACCCAAGCTTCAACAAGATATAGTAGATATTATTCTTCACTTTCGATTGCACGAAATATTTTTTTCTGCAGACATTCGCCAAATGTATCGGCAAATATTAGTCCATCCTTACGATCGTAATTTTCAATTAATATTATGGCGGGATGGAATTGGTAATGTACAAGAATTCCAACTTAATACAGTGACATATGGGGTCACTTCGTTTAGGGCGAGAAACTCACCCTCGTGCTTCGAAAGTATTACAAAATGATATTTTTGTGGACGATATAGTCACCGGAGCAATCGATTTATTAGCATTAGGAGGTTTAGAACTTCGGAAGTGGACAAGTAATCAACCGCGGTTGCTTGCGGATTTGCCATCAGAATTTTGTAAAATTCAGTTTTTAGAAGACAAAGATACGTCACTCAAAATATTAGGTTTCAAGTATAATCCAATTTCAGATCATTTTAATTATCAAGTTTCTATTAATTCTACCAAATGCACGAAGCGAGAAATTTTGTCAAAAATAAGCGGCATTTACGACCCAAACGGCTTGTTAGCCCCTGTCATAATTAAGATAAAAATATGAATGCAACAATTGTGGAAATTGGGTGTACAGTGGGATGAGACACCGCCTAGTTCAATTATTGCTGAATGGCAAGCCTTTTGTAACAATCTAGATTATCTTACCAATTTGTCCATTCCGCGAAAGGTTTTATCTAGCGACGTTGTATATTTTGATTTGCATGGTTTTAGCGATGCGTCAGACGTAGCATACGCGGCTTGCGTTTACATACGATGCACCCATACTGATGGTAGGGTGACCATATATCTTCGTATTTCTAAGACGCGTGTCGCACCCATCAAATAAAAACTGACAATTCCCAAGCTCGAGTTGTCTGGGTCTTTGTTGTTAGCTCGACTAATAAAACGCGTTATTGACAGTTTAAGATCAAATACTGATCTGTTGAGACACACATATGCGTGGAGTGACTCGTCAGTCGTATTATGTTGGTTGTGAACGGAACCACATCAGCTAAAGGTATTCGAGTCTCATCGGGTTAATGAAATACAAAATACAGTGTCACCTGAGTTCTGGCGATACGTGCCATCAGAACTAAATCCAGCTGACTCAGCCTCGCGGGGCATTTCACCTCAGGACCTTGTTCACCTTGATATGTGGTGGGGTCCAACTTGGTTACTAAGAGAGAAGTCCACTTGGCCTGAGCCATGTGAACAACTAACTTATGGCACATTGCCCGGTTTAAGAAAACACAAGAAGGTTACTGTTTCACTAGTTGAAAATAAATCATTTAGTGAAGATTTGATTAATAGATTTGGTTTGTTTACTAAACTTACCCGTGTATTGGCATGGTGCCAACGTTTTATAAGCAACTGTAGAAAATAATTAATATTTAATGGTTACCTATCACATATAGAATTAGATAACAGTTTGTTAGTTTTAGTCAAAATAGTTCAGCATAATCATTTCAAAGATGATATTAAACTTATTAAAAGTAATAAGTTATGTAGCACTGGATTGAAACGGTTACATCCATTCATTGACGATAGTGACTTGTTGTGGGTAGGGGGTAGACTGATACATTCGTCACTTGCATATACTGCTAAATATCCATTGGTGTTGCCTCATGATTGCCATTTTACTACTCTTTTGGTGGATTATTATCACTTACATGCCGGACCTAGTCTTTTGATGTCATTTCTAAGAGAAAAATTCTGGATTTTGTCTGCTAGATGTGTAATACGTAAGAGAGTGTTTAAATGTTTGCAATGCTTTCGTCAAAAATGTCAGCCTCCTGAAACGCTTATGGGTAGCTTACCTTCTAGTCGCGTTACAAAATCTTATAGACCGTTTTTGTCTATTGCAATCGATTTTACGGGCTATTTTAATTTGAAGAGTAGTTCGATTAGGAATGCCAAGATTGTTAAAGCTTATGTGTGTATATTTGTATGCTTTACAACCAAATCAGTTCATATTGAGCTTGTCAGTAACTTATCAGCGGAAGCATTTCTAGCGGCATTCAAATTTTTTTGAAATGCGCTAGTAATATTTTAAATCACTTTGCAAAGAAAATTGAAGAGAACCCTAGTTTGAAACAATATTTATCTGAACACTTTATTGAGTGGAGTTTTTCGCCTCCTCTTAGTCCTCATTTCAATGGACGCTGCATAGTTGAAGCTGCTGTAAAATCATGCAAAATGCACCTGAAACGAGTTATAGGCGATCGTAACCTAACCTTTGAAGAGCTAACGACTATATTGGTTCAAGTTGAATCCATCAGTTAAGCACACATTTGCACTTTATGACATTATTTAAAGTATCTATTTTATTTACCCACGTCCGTGTGTCACTAGCAGGGTGCCAACTGAAAATCAGCGCTTGGTGTCTGACGCCCAGCAAATGCTGAGTTGGTAGCCCTTTCGGTATGGGCACGCTCGGCGCAATTATTCTTAAACCTTGTTTGTACTTTTTTTTACTGTTCTTCTCTGTTACTTTGTGATTTTTGCTGTCGTGTTGTGTCTATGTCGAATAAATGTTTTCTATTCTTATTCTATTCTTTTATCCTTAACTCAAGGCCACAGTGCCCTAAGTCCAACGATCCTAGCGATTTATCAGTATTGACTCCGGGTCACTTCATAATAGGAACTCCACTGGTAGCTGTGCCCGAGTTGCCCGTTAACGAACGTTTAAGTTTAATTTCACGTTAACACTTGTTACAGTCAATCGTTACGGATGTGTGGAAGAGATGGAGCCATGAATATCTCCATACACTGCAGCAGAGGAATAAATGGAACTGTATTAAATATAGAGAGCAGCGGTGGCCCAGTGGTATCGGCCGCGACTTACAAGTTGTAGGTCGTGGGTTCGAGCCCAGGCAGGCGCTTTACTTTGTGTAAGTTATTTCTTCACCACTGCTCTCAAAACGGTGAAGGAAAACATCGTGAGGAAACCGGCATGTCCTAGAACCAAAAATTCGAAGACATGTGACATCCACCAACCCGCACTGGGCCCGCGCGGTGGATTACAGCCCATCCCCTCTCACAGAGAGGAGGCCTGTGTCCCAGCAGTGGGAACATTAATAGGCTGATGATGTGATGTGATGATGTGTATTAAATATGACATAAAGGTCAATGATCTTGTACTTCTTAAGGAAGATAATTTACCGCCCTTGCAGTGGTGTATGGGTCGAATTGTAAGGGTTATGCCTGGACAGAATTCAGTTGTTAGAGTGGTGGAAGTTAAAACAGCTAAGGGTTTATTTATAAGATCATTACCTAAAATCTGCCCATTACCAGTTAACGATAACATGGACTAGTTTAAGCGCATTCTAACAATAATAGTTTTAATTATATTTTAGTAGTTATTGAAATAGATATATCGTATACTTACATAATATTTACTCTCAGCTTCATTAGTAAATGTCTATTGGGCTAATCTCTTTTGTTTATTATACAGTCCACTAAACTATTTAATATTGTAAATTACCAGCATCTGACTATTGTGTATAAAAAGGGGATATCCCCTTTTTGGCCGGGGTTATGTATAATCAATGTCATTACTGCATAAAAGGGAACGCAAATTCAAATTTTGAAATAACTACAATGGATCGATTTGATTGGTTGATTGCAACCACCCGCCATTTTGTCCCACCCACTTTTTTCCCTTCCTTCATCATTAAAAAATAAGAAAAAAATCAACGCGTGTTCTAAAATATCACCAATCAAAATACCAATTATAGTGGTTATTGTGAATTGCTGTGATCCTCAGTTTCCAGATCCTGTTCCTCATCAAAATCAGTAAGTGGTTGTGTTTTTTTCTAATCACAAGTTATAATCTTATAACTGTGAATTCCAAAACAAAACAAAACTATAATTTGGAATTCGTATACACGGTGGAGAGGCGTCCAAGTCAGGAAGACGAACCTCACAAATTTGTGCGGCTGGTTGGGGCACAGATTCTACTTCTGCAGAAGTAGCCGACCTTTAACTCTAAGTCTAGGGCATTTTAGGAAAAAAAAAAAAATATCAGCCTGTGGTCGTTTAGGAACATTCACACGTCTGTGGCTCAGCTTTTAGCTTAGTAAACATGAATTCTCATAATTTAGAAAAGTCTTTCCTTAGTATTTTTACGGGGTAGTTAATAAATAAATTATTCTGAATAAATTCCATTAGCCCAGAATTTATGTATTTTAGTCTAAAAGCCTTAAGATTACTGTGAATGATTTATAATTACGTACTAAGGAGACGCTGGGACAAGTATATAATGTGGAAGACTAATAGATTTAGATAGCCTTGTTGGTCTAGTGCTCGCAAGCGCTACTGTTAAGAATGAGGGCTGTCAGTCTGGAGCTTGGATTTGCATCAAGTTATATAAAAAATAACCGATTTATTGCATAAAAAAAATCAATTTACAAAGATAGTGCTTTTAAAAAGCATGCATAAATGTATTAATAAAATAAAACAATCAAAATATTTCATTTACAACTATTCAACAGTTTTACAATTATTCAGTTTAATTATTGTTATTATACAATTATTCAATTTAATTATTATTATTATAAAATTATTCAATTTAATTTAATAATATTTGTATTTCTTTCTTGCTTTTGTCTATTTATTTATTAAGGACCTCCCTATAGAGTAAAAAATGGAGGCATTCATCTCCACATAACCTCCAGTTACATGGGACTTAAACATAATTGGCGAAACTGTGGGTATAACACCTTATACCATGATGATTTATTCATTCAGGACCGCCAACGAACGAATTACGTATAAAATATAAATATTAAGAAATGAATGATTAGTGCACTCCGTCAATTACGTTTGCCGTGATATTACGTTATATGTAATACTCGTAGATTAATAGCTAACACCTCCGGAATGGATAAAAAACCAAAACTTTAAAATGCTAACAAAATAATTCCTTAAATAGCCTTCACGTCGTCCAAGCTTTACCCCTCCAACCTAGTTTTAACAACCATCTCTAGTTTTAATAAATGATTATCCCGACAGAATTTTGACATGGCTATATTTCAAAGTTTCTTAAAAATAGCCTGCATTGAGTCGCTGGCTACGAGTTGGGGCCAGCTACAGAAATGTATTGCGTCTAAATATTCCAACAACGGTGGTTGGACTCACGAGTAACGTTGAAGTTTAAGAGTAATGAAGTGGGGATGAAAAAGAGGAACAAAACTTTAATTTAAGTCTTAACATGTTTTAATGTAAATTTATCCTTTTTCACTTATAAACAAAATATTTTAAACCTCAAAACGAAAATGACGGCAAACATCGTGAGGAAACCGGCATGTCCTTAAACAAAAATTCGAAGGCATGTGACATCCACTAACTTGCACTAGGCCCGCGTGGTGGATTACGACCCATTCCCTCTCACAGAGAGGAGGCTTTTATCCCAGCAGTGCAGTGGGCACATTAAAAAGGCTGATGATATTGATGAGGTCTCAACATCGTCATGTTCATTTAACTGTAAGGTCATTGCTAGATATAGGCGCTCTATATAAGTATCGCCGTAACGATCAGTCATTGAATTCATCTGGTCGGAGTATAATATTTTAAAGAGTCAGAAGATTTATTTATTTAAATAAGGCACGCCAACAACTTAGTTATAAATTAAACATAATCATTATTTCAGAGGAAAGACGTCCGCTACTGGACTTAGGACATAGGCCACTTGTCATAGGTCACCACATCCACAAGGTGAACTGATGACTTAGAGAGAGCTGCGGTAGTCTGCTGAATATGAGAAGAATTTTAAATACGATGCTGTAACACATGATTTCAGCCGAAATACCTCCACTGCTGGAAATAGGCCTCCCCCAGCCGTCGCCACATTGACCGATCCCGTGCGTCTCGCATCCAGCGCCTTCCCGCAACCTTAGCCAGGTCATCGGTTCACCAAGTGGGAGGCCTTCCATCGTATCGTCTTCCGGTTCGCGGTCGCCATTCCAGAACTTTTCGGCCCCATCGGCCATCCATTCTGCGAGCAATGTGCCTTGCCCACTAGGTGGACCGACCGAAGTTTGGCAATTCTTCGGGCTTTGTCAGTAACTTTGGTTTTCCTGCGGATATCATCATTTCTGACGTGAACACACACGGAAATGCCGAGCATAGCCAGCTCCATTGCCCTTTGGGTGACTTTAAGCTTTCTAATAAGGCCCATTATGAGCGACCACGTCTCGGTCCTTTAGGTGATCACTGACAACACACACTGGTCATAGAATTTTGTCTTGATAAACAGCGGTAAATTGGACGAGAAGATACCATGCAACTTTCCGAACGCAGCCCAGCCGAGTCGGATTTGACGGTTGACCTCTTTCTCGAGTTGGACCTAACCAACTGGACCGTTTGTCCCAGGTAGACATAATCGTCTACACCTTCGAGTGTAGAGTCTCCAATCTTGATAGGAGTGGGTGTTACATGGGCATTCACCATGCCCTTGGTTTTGTCCATGTTCATTTTAAGACCCACTCTTTCGGAAGCTTTACTGAGGTCTTCGAGCATTTTACTGAGGCCCTCCATGGTCTCAGCCATGACCACTATGTCGTCGGCGAACCGAAGGTGAGTGATGTACTCGCCATTAACGTTGATGCCAAGCCCCCTCCAGTCCAGAACCTTGAAGACATCCTCCAGCGCAGCAGTGAACAGTTTCGGAGAAATGACGACTCACTGTCTCACGCCGCGCTGGGGAAGGATTGGTTTCGAGATCTGATCCTGAAGATAGACTGACATGGTGGCGTTTTTGTACAAACACTTCAACACCTCAATGATCTGGCACCGTTAGAGAGACTGCAGTACAGCCCAAGTCTCGATCGATTCGAAGGCTTTCTCGTAGTCCACAAACGCTAAACAGAGAGGCAGGTTATAGTCTTCGGTCTTCTGTATAATCTGCCGCAGCGTATGTATGTGGTACGGTGCTAAAGCCTTTTCGTTAGGTTATGATGGGGCTGGCATGGTCTTAATTGTGACTAAAAGCCCCTAAATAAAAGAAGATTAAAAAAAAAACAAAAAAAAGCCTTTTCGGAATCCGGCTTGTTCGGGAGGCTGGAAATCGTCAAACCTGCGCGCGAGTCGATTCGTGATGATTCTTGAAAACAACTTGTAGACATGGCTAAGAAGTGAGATGGGCCAATAGTTCTTCAGCCGGGTATTGTCGCCCTTCTTAAAGAAGAGTACTATCGCACCCCCGCACCATGCCTGTGGCGTTTTGCCCTTAAGTATGACGGAATCAAACAGCTTCTGAAGGGCCTTAAGGACCGGTGTTCCACCCGCCTTGAGGAGTTCAGCCGTGATTCCGTCATCACCCGGCGCCTTGTTGTTTTTAAGCTGTTTCAGAGACATCCTTATATCGTACTGGCTGACGTCCGGGATATCTTCGGTATAGTGTCAGATCAATCTAGATCTTGGGTCGTTTGCTAGACTCGCAACGGGCTTGCTGATTTATGTGTCCCCATAGAATGTCTCGATCTTCCTCAGAAGCTCCGGTTTGGCGGATACGATCCAGCCATTGTCGGTCTTCAGTTTCGTGAGCTGACTCTGCCCAATAGCCAGATCCCTTGAAAACACCTTGGAGCCTTTATTTCGCTCGATCGCGTCTTTAATACGCTCGGTATTAAAGCGGCGGAGGTCTCTTTTCAAGGATTTAGAGGTCTGTCTATTGAGCTGCCGGTATTAGCACGCCTCATCTGAAGACAGCAGGATCATCTCACGCCTCTCCTTTATAAGCTTGAGGGTAGAATCAGAGAGCTTTTTGTTTCTATCTGTACGATGGGTCTTGAAATACTTAGACCCGACTGTATTCATGAACCCGTCGCTGTATTCGTCCACGGAGCTCCCTAGGCACTCAAAACGATTCTGAAGTTCAAGGACTTTTTAGCTTAATATTAATGTTCAATGTGCCTCTTACCATGCGGTAATCGCTCCCGGTTTTACCGAATTGATCACAGAGACATCATTGAACATTTAATAATAATAATAATACATTTTATTTAAAATCATTAGGTAAAACAATAATTACAATTTTTGCTTAAATATATGTCAAGTTCACATGTGTTATGTGCCTGAACTAGGTAATCCTGTGTTTCAGGCGAAAAGAGTACATTTTTTTTATAAATAATCACTTAAAATCAAATATCAGGTAGTCTTAGGTGGGTAATTTTTTTTAAAGGTTTAAATAATATAATAAAATTCTTATTTTCTAACATCTTAGATACTTAAATTAAAAATACATAAAATACGCACAATATCTTTTTTAGTATAAGTAATAACTTCTCTGTGTCTTCATAGGACATACATTGTAGAGTTTCTTTGAGAATTTTCTTACAGTTACAATAATTTAGGGAATAAATGTTTGCTGTCACGTTTAGTCTATTGTAGAGTAGTGGTCCGAGGAACAGGTAAAATTTGTCTGTGAATGCATGTTTCGTACTTTTATGAAGGCAAACTACATCTCTCCGTCTTTTTTTAGTATATTCATTGCGATAGGGGAGGGCTGTGTGTTGTTTTAATACGATGCTCATTATGAATAATTGTCGAACTGTTAGTACTTCACAAGATTTATAGAGGAGGTTAGTAAGTAATAGGAACGGGCGGAAAGTAGACACCTTGAGGATCGCTCTCCGCGCTCTCTCGATGGGTAGTAACAAAGTTTTGCCAACTCCATTCCATGAGGTAATGCAGTAAGTCAAAATTGACTGACATAGAGCAAAGTAAACTTGCCTAATTAGTCGTGGGTCTGCAATATATCGTTGCTTTTTAAATACGAAAATTAGCTTGCGAATTCTATTATTGAAAGCTTCTATGTGCTGTTTAAAGGAAAGGGTTTCATCTATGATGATACCCAGGTATTTTATTTTATTTGCCATATTGATATTGGGACACCCACACTGGCAATCGGTAGAGCCCGCACAACAATGAGCATACAACGTTTGGGCAATATTAGTTGTCTGTTTGCGCATCGAAAATCTAAAGTAGTTAGTCTTATCTGCATTTAGTGTTAGTGAGTTATGTTGAAGCCAATTATTTACAATATTGAATCCATGTTGCGCAAGTTTGTACACTTCATTTTCTGATTCAGCCGAAAAAAGTAGAGCAGTGTCGTCTGCGTGAGATACAATTATGCCGTGTTCTAGCTTTAGATTACAAAGGTCATTTATGTATATCAAAAACAGAGTAGGCCCTAAAACACTTCCCTGGGGAACGCCAAATGACGTGTTTTTCTTATCAGTGCTGAGAACATTGCCAATCTTTACGCATTGGGTACGATCCTCCAAATAACTTTTAAAGAGTTTCAGCTGGGTTCCTCTTACACCAATGGTCTCAAGCTTGTGCAACAGGGTGGGAATGGAAACTGTATCAAAAGCTTTGGCGAGGTCCAGGAAAATGCCTACTGTGTGGATACCCTTGTCAAGTTCTTGTGCTAGATAGTCAGTCAGATGATGTACGGCATCAGCAGTTGAGACTTTAGGCCTAAATCCAAACTGGCGCTTTGATAAAATTGATTTATCCTCCAGATATCTGAACAATCTTTTGTTGATATTTTTTTCCAATATTTTAGACATACAAGGCAGTAAAGAAATAGGTCTATAATTTGTCACTTGCTCTTTATTGCCAGATTTATAGATAGGGAGAGCTACTGCTTTTTTTAGGCATTTGGGCAAAATACCTGAAGATAAACAAATGCGAAAAATATAAGTTAGTGGTGGTACTAAAATATACTTGAATTGCTTAATAATTCTATTGGATATGTTATCCCAACCAACTGCACAGTCGGCTTTCAAAGTCGTTATTATGTTTTCTACCTCAGTCTCATCAGTATCCAGCAGCCCAAAGGATGTTAAAGTGGTGCTTCACATAAAAGGAGTGCCTGTTAGATAATGTGATTGACCCCGAACTTTTTCTGCCAGACACTTACCAACATTAACAAAGAAATTATTCGCTGTGTTAGCAGATGTCAGGTGTGACGAATGTGCTTGTAATAAACCTGATGATGACTGATTTTGTTTTGACGTATATGTTGCATTTTTAATATATTTCCAGACCTTTTTACTATTTGTGCCAGCCTTTTCCAGTTCAATTCTATCGTAGTTGCATTTAACTTTCCTCAGAAGATCATTGCAAAAATTCCTGTATCTTTTGTACGACAATTATTTAACATTATTTGGATTAGATTTTGCTTTCAAATGCAGTTTATCTCTATGTTTCATACAGCGAATAAGCCCTGGCGTAATCCATGGTTTTAAGTTGTGATTTTAATTGTTCAACTGCGATAAAACTGTGTTTTTCTGAATTGCATGTCGAACATTTTCTATTACAAACTGCGGGTCAGCGGAATTGTAGACTGGCTCAAAATCGATGACGCGCAAATCTTCTTCAAGTTTATTAATATTCAATTTAGAAATTGTTCGATTGTTTAATTTAGGTAATTCACAATTAATGGTTAGTAGGGCAGTATTATGATCGGTTATTGTTGAATTAACAACAAGTGCAAGTGAGGGAAACATCGATTTAAGCATGATATGGTCTAAACAAGATCCACTGTGATGTGTAGGAAAGCTGTGTGCAGGGAGCAGGCCATGAAAGGCGCATAAATTGAGATAGTCCTGCGCAGGGGCATTAGCACTACCTGAAAGAATATTGATAGTAATATCGCCAATTAAAGTGTTAGTGTTTTTGAAGGATGATAGACTTTGCAAGATGTCGTTCAGAGAGTCATTAAAATTGGTGGTATTTTTAAGAGAGAGAGATAAGTCTTTATTTGCCTTAAACATGGTATAAGGTTGTTACAGTCAGGTATTAATCAAAAGTCCACATGTTTAGCTATACAGGATTTGTATCAGTTGCATGCAAAATAATTATTAGTTAATGTCATAAATCTTAAGTTCAATGTCATAGATAAGGTCAATACAATAATATAACAATTCATATGAGCATTATCCGCAATGACAAAAGATTATTTTATGTTTATTGTTAAAAAATATTTTTAATGTTATAAAACACATGTTCTTTCAGCCATTTCAATAATCTGTTTTTAAATGAGTTAATATTATATAATAATTTTATGTCTTTTGGAATTCTGTTATAAATGCGTGTACACATGACTATGAAACTTTTCGCATACTTGGCTGATTTTGGAGTATCCTGCAATACAAGTCTGCACGGATCTCTAGTTCGAGAATTAATTTGATAGGCTTTTTTGAACAATCCCTTATTAATGTATAAACATAATTACAAATTTCGTAAATGTAGAGTGACGGAAGTGGTAATATACCTAGCTTTTTAAAGAAAGGTTTACATGACTCGTCAGGACGGATACCACAAATGGCTCTGATGCATTTCTTTTGCGCAATAAATGCTCTGTGTCTATCCGTGCTGTTACCCCAAAAAATAAGCCCGTATCGTAAGATGGATTCTATATAGGCGTGATATGTTGTAATTGCTGTTTTTATGTTAGTTATATTCTTCACTTGTCTGAGAGCATAAACAAACTTATTAATCCTACCGCACAAATTATCCAGATGTACTTTCCAATTCAGATCTTGATCTATGAGTACTCCTAAGAATTTAGTTTGTGGAACTTCTTTTAGCCTGTCAATATTAAGTTTGAAATTGTATTTAGTATGTTTTGATTTATTAAACTGTATATAATTAGATTTATCTAAATTGAATTTTAAATTATTTGTCTGTAACCATTTTATAATGTCCTCAATAGTATTATTAATGTCCATCTCATGATCAGCTTTCGTTTTATACTTTTTGTCAGATGTCACAATAATCGAAATGTCATCTGCAAATAATACACATTTATGTTTAGTCACTAGTGGCAAGTCATTTATGTATAATAGAAACAATAAGGGTCCTAATACACTCCCTTGGGGCACGCCGAAGTTATTAACTCTATAGTTAGAAGAATACGAGGTTAATAGGTTTTCATTTACTTTATTAATGACAACGTATTGTTTTCGGTTACTTAAATAAGACGTGATCCACTGCAGTGCTAAACCTCGTATGCCATTTTTTTCTAATTTTTCCAACAAGTTATCATGTGCCACAAAGTCGAAAGCTTGTGACAGGTCGAAGAATAGTCCTGTCGTTAAGTAGTTTTTATTTAGAAAATTATGAATATGAGTCAAAAGATCAGCAATTGCTAGTGTTGTTGACTTTTGCTTTTGAAATCCATACTGTTCTTTTGTTATGATGTTGTATTTGCTACAGAAGTCGGAAAGTCTCTTGTGCATACATTTTTCAAATAATTTAGATATTATGGGTATAAGAGTTATCGGGCGATAATTTTTAACATCATTTCTATCGTTTTTTTTGTACAGAGGTTTAACGACTGATAATTTAAGGGCATCAGGAAATGTTCCAGATGAAAATGAAAGATTAATAAGATAGGTCAATATAGGAATCAATTCTGTACTGCAAGTTTTAATTACTTTTGTACTAATTCCATCGTAACCTTCGGAGTTAGTGTTGTTTAAAGCTATTATTTCTTTTTTTTATCTCGTCTTCAGTCATAGAGCCAAGAAACATGGAATTGGGTATTGTCTTGGTTTTATTAGGCTCATCATTATCATGTAAATTATTAAATTTCACAGCTTTGCTAGTCGAATCAATAAAGTAATCATTAAAACATTTGCTATGTCAGAGGGATTATCCAGTATTCTTTTATCTAGTTTTAGTTGAGATATATTAATGTCACATTTTGTATTTCCAATTTCACGGTTAATGACTGACCACGTTGCTCTACATTTGTTTTGACTTTTATTTATGTAATTAATGTTTGAATTTATTTTGGATTTAAATATACATTTTTTAAGTATTGATGAATATTTTTTATATCTAAGTTTGTGCGTTAGGGTTTTATTTTTATAATAGAGATACCGTAAACATCGTTTAGTTTTGCAACTATTTCTGAGACCATTAGTTATCCATTTTTGTTTATTTGCATTAGAATTGTTTATTTTAATCTTAATCTTTGGGAAGCATAAATTAATTAATGTTTGAATTTATTTTGGATTTAAATATACATTTTTTAAGTATTGATGAATATTTTTTATATCTAAGTTTGTGCGTTAGGGTTTTATTTTTATAATAGAGATACCGTAAACATCGTTTAGTTTTGCAACTATTTCTGAGACCATTAGTTATCCATTTTTGTTTATTTGCATTAGAATTGTTTATTTTAATCTTAATCTTTGGGAAGCATAAATTATACAATAAACATAAAAGCTCGTGAAATTTATTGAATGCTTTATTTAAATCAGTTTCGTGATATACCTCTGACCACGTTAAACTAGCTAGGCATTTTTTGAATGTTCTTATGTTTTCAAAACAATAGTCTTTTCTATATATAAAATATGATTTGGTCTTTAAAATTTGCTCTTTTACTGGGAAATCTAAGATTTGTGCTGTGTCGTGGTCTGATAAGTATAGGGGTAAAACCTCAGTATAAGATTTTTTTATGTTACTTAGTATGTGGTCTATACAAGAGTCTTTTCGGGTGGGAACTTCAACGTGCATCTGCAAGTTATAGTTATTACATAGATCCTTTAAGTAGTTGGTTACTTTTCCTTGTTTAAAAGTATTGATATTGAAGTCACCGGCAATAACTATTTTATTTCTTGACCCATATTTTTTTACCGTTTCGCACATAAATTGATCAAGTTTATCCAAAAATATGTTAGGATCAGACTTAGGCGTTCTATAAAGACACACTATTAGTAATTTGTGCAATGGAACTTCAACGCCACAGGCTTCGAATGATTTTTGTGTTGAGTACTTTTTAATGTGGGAAAGCTCGTTACAAATAATACCCTGTTTAGCGAGTATACAGGTCCCCCCTCTCTGTGTGTCTCTACTAAATGCAGCTGCTATGGCGTAGTTATTCAATTTTAAATAATTCTCATTTCCGGCACGCATAAAGGTTTCAGACAAACATAATATGTCTGGTTCTTTATTTAAGTCTCGCAACTCCAGCAATGTTAGCTCCAATATTTCCTTTTTTGATCGAATACTAGCGATATTTTGGTGTAGTATTTTAAAAGATTTAAGTTTACTTGTTACACTGTTGTTGTTCACGAAAAAGCGGTTTATGATCTATAACTTTAAAATAGTATGGAATAGTACCTTTTTTTGTATGAGTAGAATTTTCAATATCAGGATCATTTGTAACATGGCATTCCGTTTGATGACGTGTAAAATAATAAGGGATTGTACCTTTCGAAGCTATTACATGTTTTTTAGCAGGTTTTTTACAGTTAATTTGATTACTCAGTATTATTTTCTTCAGTTCTTTAACATTTAAATACTTGTTTTCGTAATCGTAACAGTCAATAGCATAGTTTATAGATTTACATGCATCGTACAATTTGTATTCATAATCAATGTATCTACAACATTTGCATTCACTGCAAATATTACGTATAGTTTGTTTCAAATCACTTATATTTATATACATATTCTTTAATGGGCTCAAAACAATTATATAATTATTACCGAATACGTCGAGGAGTTGGCGTAATTGCGCAGTCAAAATTTTAGTATCATAGTCATTTTCACCCACACAAATGATAAGTTTGTCGCCACTTGATGTTGCAATATTTTGACAATTCTTAATGATGTCACTAGTAAGCGCGTGTGGTTTTGTTTCCGCCGTCACAGTATATTTTATATACGGTGTAGACGCTCTTGACTTCATCAAAGCAGAGGCAAGCCCGACACTTTGTTGTGTGCCAAAGATGAATATCTTGTTAGTGCGTTCTTCTTTTAGTCCATCAGAAGCTTTCTTATCGTTGAATGTTTTACCATTCCCTTTTAATTCTAATAGCTTCTGTAGTTTTAAAATTTGATCCTTGAGGTGTAGTATATCGTTTTCAGCTTGTTTCAACTGATCCTCTAGGTCGGCGATATTTTTTTGTGTGCTTATGATATGTCCGCTTAGATGTATGTGTTATTTGTAGTTCTAAGCAAATTTCTAGGTGGTGTGAAGAATGCTTGCATATCCGAATGTTATAAAGAGTACTTATTTCCTTTTTTTGTCCCTTCATTGCTGTTAAATATTTTTTGTGGGGATTGGCTTAAGAATCCTTTTAAAGTGATATTATCTTTAAGAAGTTTTCATTTTGCTTGCGGAGCTCATTATTGTCTAGTATGACATTATCAAGTTCGTTCTGTGAACTTCTAAGTTCCATCTGGAGGTGTTCAATTGATTCTTTGAGCTCATGGTGTTGCATAGGATCAGTTATTGTAAAGTCCATACTTCTTGACAGCGTTTTATCGGATATAGCAGTTGATTCATCGTACATATGTTCTAGTGTTAGTATATGTGAGTCATATGCTTCAGAAATCGTGCTCTTTGGGGTGGACCAAGGAGTAGTCTCTTCCGATACGTTTTGTGTAACACATCTGCCCGATTCTGCTTTAGGTGATGAGTGTTTTTTTCTCAATGTCACATTGGATACTCCTGGGCTGGGAATACTCTGCTCTTTTGCTTTTTGAGAGCATGATTTACACACCCACTTAAATTTCTTTTTCTCCTCTAAATTCTTTAAGCGATACACTTTCTCCGGATAACCAGCACAATCGAATTCAAAATGGTTTTTACAACAAGTGCAGATTAGCGTATTTCTGTGTTCCGCTTGTGTCTTGCATTTATAACAAGTGACTAGTAGCTGCTCCTTTCGGCCACTGTTGGTGCACTTAATTTTTGAAGTCATGGTAAGTATTTTACTTGATTGGTCCTAAATTGTATTTAATTCCCCGAATCAGGGTAATTTTTCTTACGATACAACACTGAAATTATTACAATTTTGCTCTTCTAATTCTGGATATATATAGTTACTTCACTACTCATTCATTCAATGGTCAACACTAGTCAATTATCTATTAATGTCTTTGTTTACGTTTTTATTTTACTTCTTCAGAGAATTCAAACTTCCAAAAAGTGTTTCTAGTTGCGGGTTCGAACTCGAGACTTCACGCGTCGTCGGTTGGCGGGCGGCTTACGCCTTAGGACCACCGAAGCTATGATGAACACTTCGAAATTGACGCTCTGTTGATAATACTTTTAGGGACATAGACGTATGTCATTAGCCCGTTCAAAGGTCAATTCACTTCGACACCGAGACAAAGAAATTTTTAACGTTCACTTTTAAAAACTTGAATATTTTTCTGGTTGTATCTCCGGTAATAGTTTGTACACAGATTTAGTTTTTTCACAGTTTGTTATAAGTTTTGTTGAGCAAGTATTAGTGTAACTTTAGAACAGATTAGTACACTTTAGACAAATTTTCCGAAATAAAATGTTCGTGAGTACAAAAAACACGTCCACTCGACACAGAGTTCGGTCTACCCTCTCTTTACTTTAAAAGAGGGCGGTCGATGTAGCGCTAGTATAGCAAATTCAGACTCAATTTTAATTAACAATCTGTTACAGTCGTGCATATTTGGTTCCTCAACAGAGATTTGCTTCTTGGTTGACATGATAAAGTCGATCCCATTTTTAGTTGCACCATCGGGGTTCTGCCAGGTGCACTGCCTGTGTTCACGCATTTTGAAGAAAGAGTTCATCATATAGAGGCCCTCCTTCTCCATAAAACTGGCCAGTAGGTGACCCCGGTGGTTCCGTCGTCCAACTCCAAATTGCCCCACTAGCAGCTCATCGTCGTCTCGTTTGCCCTGTTTCACGTTGAAGTCTCCCATGACAACGGTGAAGTGAGTTTTGAAACCATGAATGGTTATAGAAGCACAGAGAACGCTGCTTCCCATTCTCTGGTTTGTCCCTTAGTCGGCTCTTACAACACCCACAGGAAGACATGGGCTGGTGAAATTCTTTACGTCCGGCACCATACGGAACTGTAACACATTTTTGCAAAATGGCACAAAAGTATTCCAATACAGCTGTTTGTCCATTCTATATCTTCAAACAACAAACTGTGTATTTTATTATAAATAAAATGCTAAAATAAAAAAGAATAATATGATAAAAGAAAAACGCAACAATAAGGATCACTCTTTACTATTTTTAACTGTAAATCGTAACGATCAAAAAGTCACCGAACTTTATTTGTAAATTACCTTTCCATGGACCCTTTCCGAAAGTGTCACGAAGATATTTCAATATAGCTCTACACTTTACTTTTCTTCCATTTAAAAACCGCCAAAGAATTTGAAACACGTAGGGCTGGCTTAAAAATGTAGCATTACAGAGCAGTTTAGTTCTCCGTCAGTGAAACACAGGGCGGTCGCTAGTTCGGACGCTTCATGCATCAATCTGCCACAGCGAGGTAGAGGAACGATAAAACTTTTTCTTATAAATATATTGGGACCGTTTTATTTTCATGTTTACCCACATAGACATAACACAAGGTCACGCCTGTTTTCCCCAAGGGCCAGGCAGAAGAATATCTTTATTACCTACACCCACATTTCTATAGCCATCATCAAGCCACAATCCAGAGTCGGCCACTTGACTGTTGCTAAATTACTATAGATTGATGAAAATTTTGTTATGCCTAAATTAACCTACATTGAGATTTAGGCTTCACTTCCCCTTGATGCTATTGATAAGTCCCAGACGCAAAACCCAATGTTACTTTTGCCTGACCCGGGAATCGAGCTGAGGAGTTCACGCTAAGTCGTAGCACTTACGACCACGACCAGTTTATTTGCCCGTCAGTGAAAGACACGGCGGTCGCTAAATTGGACGCGCCATCCATCTATCTATCGCAGCGACGTAGAGAAACGTTAATACACTAAAAAATTCAAATTATTTGAGAAATGTTTTGTTTTGAGTCTATTTACTTATTAAATTTCGCATAACTAAAACATTTTCAAAAATAATGATTGAAATGCGAAGGTGCATATTATTTGAAAGCTCTACAACAAGAATAAATGATTACGTGGTGGGGACCGGAGTCCGCTGTATATGAGACTTATAGGATTGGTAGATTAGATGATCCTTGGGTGAAGCTTTAGTCCAGCAGTGGGCTTCTTTCGTTTGAAATGATGATGATGCGAAGTCCACCCAAAATATCTAAATGCCTACTGAATATTATTATAGTATGGAAATTAACGTGAAAAGCTTTTTAATAGTATGTTTTCATGTATAAATTGCTGTTTTGATTATTTAATAACAGCACAAAATGTTAAACAATCCGTAGGTATTATATTTGCACATAAATGCATATAAAACATACCCCTATATACCGTCGCATCCAGTAACAACGCTGTTAAAACCAAACTTTATTCCTACTTACTTTAAACATTCACATAAACTTAAACAAGATCCTCCATCAAAGATGTTACAACTTGTAGTATCTCAAGACATCAATCGTAGCTGCGCAGTGCTACGCCGTAGCAGTGGCGAGCTACGCCGCGCGCCGTAGACAAGCTATACTCGCTGTCTATTATTCGTCTTTACTTTACACCAGGGATTGTAAACCAGGGGCTTCAGGTCAAAGTGACACTTTGTCATGTCATCTGTAATCAATTGACAGTTTGTCAAAAGCTCCTCCTTAATACGGACCACACATTTCTAAACAGTATTAAATTGTTTCTGAAAGTTTCTGATAGAGGAAGAGAAATTATCAGATCATTTTCTGATAGTGCCCATAGAAATATTTCATGGTGCATTTTCAATTATAACCAGCTTATAACTTGCTGTGTTACTTAGTAAATATGGGTCGAATCCTGCAAGTTAATTATAATCTAATTAAGCTAAGATGTTACATACATGTTCAGTTTAGATAACGGTTAGCTAACTGATATAATTCTAAACCCAACGTGGCGGATTCACAAATATGGTGGACCAATCTTTTTGATGCGTCATCCTGATGTCAATACCAAATGAAAGGGTTCGCTTATTTATTTATTTATTTATTTATTAACAAGGCACACCAACGACTCAATTACACATCAATACTATAAAGGAACATCAAGAAAAGATCCTGTGTAAACAAGTCACTTACAGGCATGCACATCATTCACAGCATTAGTCGCATGTATTGTAGAAGATATATAAAACAAAAATAATATCAAAAAATAAATTGAAATTGGTTATAAAATTCTTGTAAATACATTGTTAAATAAAATTTAAAGGAGAGAATTAAAAAAAAAAAATTAAATATACATATGTCTTTGAAAAATTTGAAAAATTTAGAATTCAACAGTTATTTACCCTAAAAACTAAATAATTGTAAGAGAAAAAGTAAAATGTCAAGTTACAATTATTATTAAAACAATACCATTCCAATAACAACAAAATATAAATTAACAAATTAAATTATTTCAATTATTGAAACACACACACACGCACATACCTCCACTAATTAAAATTACAAATAAATTATTAAATTGTAGGTATCATAATATTTCAAATTTGAAAAAGAACCAAAATAACAAATGGTACATAAATAAATTAGACAAGTAAATTAAAATTAAAAGAGGGAAGCAGCTGATCACAAATCGATTTTATTTTTTAATTTTGGCAGACTATCAGAAAAAATATCAATACTGTTGTTGATGGAGCAGACTCTGTCGTATAAAATAAACATTCTGTTAAGAGGAGCATGGCGTCCCAGGTTTGTGCGACTCGTCTTAGTAATAAATGTTCTAGTGGTGCGCTTGGACCTGACGTGAGAATAACGAGGCACGTCTAAGATAATTTTCTTAAGTAGACTTGGAGTTGAAGTGGTCCCGTTTACAGTTTTATATAGTAATATCAAATCATTTAGAGCCCTTCGTTGCTTCAATGAGTCCATTTTGAAATGACTTAGCCGTTCTACGTAATCTGCTCTGTAAGGGCATTTGTGGTCTTTAAACCGCAAGCATCTAGTGAATTTTTTTTGAACTCGCTCAAGACGATTTATGTGAATATTATAGGTAGGGTTCCAGACGGGAGATGCATATTCAACTAGACTGCGCACAAAGGCATTATACAAGACTTTCAAGGCTACGGTTCCACTAAACTCCTTGCCAACTCTATTAATAAACCCAACCATTTTCATAGCCTTCTTAATGACATTGTTAATATGATCGGCAAATGATAGATCACTGCTAAGCACTACCCCTAGATCCCGTATGTTTTTAACTTCTTGCAGCGATGTTCCATTGAGGGAGTAAGAAGAAGGTAAGGGGTGCTTTTTCCGCGTAAATTTAATGTGATTACATTTGCTGGCATTCAAACTCATCCCATTTACCACACACCAGTCCTGAACTGAATTTAGGTCAGATTGGAGCAGCTCAATGTCTTCTTGTGTTTTTATTTGACGATATATTTTTAGGTCATCTGCAAACAAGGAACATTGGCTATGCTTGATGCAGTTGACTATGTCGTTTATAAACACAATGAAGAGGACAGGCCCGGTATGAGATCCCTGGGGCACACCGGAGGTTGCAATATACTCCGGTGATCGATAGCCGTTTACCACCACTCTTTGTGTTCGCCCGCACAAATATGCTTCGAACCACCTCAACAGGGGTCCATGTACACCAAACTTATGCAGTTTCAACAGCAGGATTTCATGGTCAACTTTATCGAAAGCACTGCTGAAGTCAGTATAAAGAGCATCGATCTGTCGGCCAGAATCGATGCTCATACAGATATCATCCACATACGAAACCAAATTGGTGACAGTGGATTTGTTCCTGCAGAAACCATGCTGCTGAGGGGAAAGTTGTGTTTTAACATGGGATGTTAAAATTGGGCAAATCAATGACTCAAAAAGTTTTGAAAAAATGGACAGGATCGATATTGGTCTGTAGTTCTTAACGTTTGCGCAATCACCCTTCTTGAATATTGGGACTACGTTAGCTTTTTTCCATTCTGTCGGAAACGTGGACGTTTCGAGAGATTTATTAAAAATTAAAGTGAGAGGATAAGCTAAATTACGGGCACATTTTTTAATAAAAAGTGGAGGCAACCCATCCGGACCAGAACCTTTGGTAACATCAATCCGGTTTAGTGCTCCAAGAACTTCCCTCTCAGTAAAAGCAATTCTACTAAGTATGAATTGAGGAAATATTTGGGTATTTATTGGTGCTTCATTCTTACTGCTTACGACAGAAAATGTTGATGAGAATTGATTAGCAAATAGTTGGCATATTTCGTCACCTGTTGCTGCTGTTTTATCGTTAAATGTCATTTCGGAAGGTATGGAGCCAGATTTTGAATTTTTTGTCTTAATAAAGGACCAAAACGCTTTAGGGTTCGACCGGATGTTATTCTCGACAGAGCAGACGTACTTCCTATGACAACTCCTGATAACCGATCGTGCTCTCTCGTCGAGCATTCTGTACTCAAGTTCATCACGTGGATTACCGTATTTTTTAAAACGTTGTCTGAGTTTTTCTTTTTCATTGAGAATTTTTACTAAGATTTTAGAGTACCACGGGGGAAATTTTTTACTTTTATTTTTGATTTTAGGAATATTGTCATTTATAATTGTTTGTACGGTTTCATAAAGAACTTTTACCATAAGGTTAACATTTATACATGATTCCAGTTGCTCTTTCCAACGAATTTCTCTTAATTTTTTATTGATGAGTTCGTAGTCAGCTGCCTTAAAATTAAATTTAGTCAATGTTACATGTTTTAGTGGAACATACGTCTTTAAAATAAAATCAATTTCTAAAGGGGGGTGGTGACAATCTTCTCTACAGATAGGTGACGCGGACCTCCTGGCCACTGCACCTAGCATATTTGAAAACACTAAGTCTAACGATCTATTATTAGTATTTTTAACAGCATTATATTGTGACATACTGTTTAAAGACATGAAATCAATAAGAGAGTACCCTAGGTTATTGTTATAGTTGGACGGGATAGTAGAAGTTGCATGAGATTGTCTAGGGTCCTGGTTCCAGTCGATGAAGCCGAGATTAAAATCTCCGACTAGTATAATTTCTTCACCAGTGGTTTCATTGACACTTGTGACCGAATTAAGAAACATATCCAGATGCTGCTGTGTCACAGGGGGTGGTAAGTATATTGCGCAAATGTTTATTTTCTTGCCCTCATTAACCTTCATGCGTACCCAGAGGTCTTCTGCAGAGGTTTCCCACTGACAAACCCGCGCGGAATCATATGCCTTGGAAACAGCAATAAGAACGCCACCTCCTTCTCTTCCTGTAAGTGCGCTGGATGACCTATCCCTTCTGTAAATATTGTAGCGGGCGTCGAAAGTTAGAGGAAATTGCTCGAAGAATAAGAAAACCATGTTTTCTATAAGTTTTTTTTTATGTATTATAATTTTTTACCGTAGATTCAAACGTTGTTGAGTCTAGTTCAAAGGTTGAGTAACCCTTTTTTTTGGGGAGAATCCATCCAATGAATTCACCCGCTCTGGGTGAAGCGGGAAGGAGTTCCAGAATTAACTGACTAAAACCCACCCGTGTCTCTTCAGTTGCTTGAGCCAGGGTCGCGGAAACTCAGTTTGAGTACCCCTGCTCCACACAAACGTTTCACTCCGCTAGAATATTTTGTTTTCAATTATTTAGATGAGGAAAGATAGTGTGGTTTTACTGAAATATACATTTAATATTTTAACTTTATCTTTATAACTGTTTTGCTGTATTTACTTTAATACTTCCACGTCGGTTTGAGATATCTTTTACTTTTAAGTTGAATTTTTCTTGTTTGTTTATAAATGTGGTCTCCTAAAAAAAAATACAGATTAAGTAAATAATGAAAATGAAGTGACGATTAGTGCAGTCCGTCAGTTACGTTTTCCATGATATTACGTTATATCTTATACTCGTAGATTAATAATAAATAATAGCTAAAATCTCCTACATAGATAAACAACCACTTATTTAAGGCGCTACCCTGAGCAGAACGCCGCGATAGCCGATTTCCGTGCAGTTTTTAGGAGCTATCTACTCGTTGTTTAAAATGAAATATCAACTAATAAAAATACATTAAATTTCTACATAATATTGATTGCAAAATTGTAGATTTCATTTTTTTTAAATGTAGTATATTAGTATGTTTCACTAATCTCCTTCCAACAAAACCATAAAAATGAGAAATAATGATTGATAGCATGCATCTCCTCGTAAAGTGTTCATTAATAATTTTTTGTACTAACACTAATGGATAGACAATTTGATAACGAACGTTTTGTAAGTTTTATTTTTTTCAAAAGACCAATATTCGATTTTATAAAGATATTATTCTAAAATCTGGGCGTATTCACTACTATAATTCATACGCAACCAGTGCTGCTAGGCCAATAGGAATGCTCATATCTCATGCTGATTTTTTGGTCAGGGTACGGCCTTAATAAAGAACCAAAACTTAAAAATGCTAACAAAATAATTCCTTAATAGCCTTCACGTCATTCAAGCTTTCCCCCTCCAACCTACTCGTAGTTTTAACAAAAATGTCTAGCTTTAATAAATGATTATCCCGACAGAATTTTGACATGGCTATATTTGAAAGTTTCTTAAAAATAGCCTGCATTGAGTGGCTGATATATGGAACGAGTTGGGGCCAGCTGCAGAAATGTATTGCGTCTAAATATTCCAACAACATATTGGTGGTTGGACTTGCGAGTAACGCTGAAGTATAATGGGGACGAATAAGAGGAACCAAACTTTAATTTAAGTCTTAATATGTTTTAATGTAAATGTATCCTTTTTCAGTTACAAATTAAATATTATATCTACACTCACAACGTAATGTTCCAATTATGAATTCAAAAAATATTGTATAAACACGTACTTTATATTCGTGGATAGATAAAATAAAAAATAAATCATTACAGTGCAACATTTTCCTTCGATTTTCAAACAACTGCATCATAAAATAACTTTTTAATTTTTATAGCACAATTTATTTTTAATTTATTGGCGCATATGGGCTCATTGACTTAATGTAGAAAAGCAGTGTCATTGTCTATGGATGCATGCGCTGCGCATTCATGCTGTCATGGTGCAATGAGAATCTAAATTGCCCGCCATACCGCATATTTTTCCGTTTCCACTTTTATTTTATTTCAACTGTATGAGTGAAGATAAAATAGAGTATGCAACGGCATATAATTAGGTACTAAAACACTCGCGTGTTATTATTATCATGATAAACTCACGCTCGTGTTTTAATAACCCCTATTATATGACCATTGCGCAAACTACTATAAAGCCTCAAGATTAAAATGAAGAAAAACTTCGTGAGAAAACCGGCATGTCCTTGAACTAAAAATTCGAAGACCTGCGACATCCACTAACTCGCACTGGGCCCACGTGGTGGATTACGGCCCATTCCCTCTCACAGAGAGCAGGCTGTTGTTCCCACTGCTGGAACAGTGTCCATGTGCATCCATGTGTGTGATGACCTCATCATCAGATGATGATGAGGTCTCAACATCGTCATGTTCATTTAGCAGTAAGATCATCGCTAGATATAGGCGCTCTGTATATCGCCGTAACGATCGGTCATTGAATTCATCTGGTCGGAGTGTAATATTTTGAAGTATAAGAAGATTTATTTATTTAAATTAGGCACGCCAACAACTTAATTATAAATTAAACATAATCATTATTTCAGAGTAAAGACGTCTGCTACTGGACTTAGGACATAGGCCACTTGTCATAGGTCACCTCACATCCACAAGGTGAACTGATGACTTAGTGAGAGCTGTGGTAGTCTGGTGGATGTGAGGAGACTGGCGATTGTGGCGACGGTGACGCTTGGAAGAATTTGTTTTGAATCACGAATAAACAAACATTCTGTACTGTTTCAATACGTTCGCTGGCGTAATTACTGAAACAATTAAAAAGCCATTGTGTATCGCGGGAGCTGAGTCCTTGGCGACGAACGTGTTAACATCAAGTCGATTGAACTAAAATACCAATTCACTGAACGTGAATATTTTGTCAACCATTTTTAAAACATAACATTATTGACATCATTCATCATCATCATTTCAGTAGAAAGACGTCCACTGCTGGACATAGGGCTCCCCCAGGCGTCGCCACATTGACAGATCCCGTGCGTCTCGCATCCAGCGACTTCCCGCAACCTTAACCAGGTCATCAGTCCACCTAGTGGGAGGCCTTCCAACGTATCGTCTTCCGGTTCGCGGTCGCCTTTCCAGAACTTTTCGGCCCCATCGGCCATCCGTTGTGCAAGCAATGTGCCCTGCCCACTGCCACTTAAGTTTGGCAATTCTTCGGGCTATGTCGGTAACTTTGGTTCTCCTGCGGATATCATCATTTCTGACGTGGTCACGCAAGGAAATTCCGAGCATAGCCCTCTCCATTGCCCTTTGGGTGACTTTGAGCTTTCTGATAACGCCCATTGTGAGCGACCACGTCTCGGTCCCATAGGTGATCACTGCCAACACACAATGGTCATAGACTTTTGTCTTGAGACACTGCGGTAAATTGGACGAGAAGATACCACGCAATTTCCCGAACGCCGCCAAGCCGAGTCGGATTCGACGGTTGACCTCTGTCTCGAAATTGGACCTACCCAACTGGACCGTTTGTCCCAGGTAGGCATAATCGTCTACACCTTTGAGTGTAGAGTCTCCGATCTTGATAGGAGTGGGTGTTACATGGGCATTCACCATGACCTTGGTTTTGTCCATGTTCATTTTAAGACCCACTCTTTCGGAAGCTCTACTGAGGTCAACGAGCATTTTATTGAGGCTCTCCATGGTCTCAGCCATGACCACTATGTCGTCGGCAAACCGAAGGTGAGTGATGTACTCGCCATTAACGTTGATGCCCAGCCCCCTCCAGTTCAGAACCTTGAAGACATCCTCCAGCGCAGCAGTGAACTGTTTCGGAGAAATGACGTCTCCCTGTCTCACGCCGCGCTGGAGAAGGATTGGTTTCGAGGTCTGATCCTGAAGACGGACTGACATGGTGGCGTTTTTATACAAACACTTCAACACCTCAATGTACCGGTAGTCGATCTGGCACCGTCGGAGAGACTGCAGTACAGCCCAAGTCTCTATCTAATCAAAGGCTTTCTCGTAGTCCACAAATGCTAAAGAGAGAGGCAGGTTATACTCTTCGGTCTTCTGTATAACCTGCCGCAGCGTATGTATGTGGTCTACGGTGCTAAAGCCTTTTCGGAATCCGGCTTGTTCGGGGGGCTGGAAATCGTCTAACCTGCGCGCGAGACGATTCGTGATGACTCTTGAAAACAACTTGTAGACATGGCTAAGAAGTGAGATGGGCCTATAGTTCTTCAACCGGTCATTGTCGCCCTTCTTGAAGAAGAGTACCGCCACACCCCCGCACCATGCATGTGGCGTTTTGCCCTCTAGTATGACGGAATCAAACAGCTTCTGAAGGGCCCTAAGGACTGACAGCTCTGAAGAGAGCGTACATTTCCGATTGGAAGACTGTGTTGTGAGACTGCAAGCCAAAGGTGCTGAACCTTGACTCCGTCGTGTTTTACCACCAAGTTAGGGCATTTCCGACTTTCCCCTCTATTTTGCTGCCATCTGTGTATATTTGGGGGCCGATTACTTGGTGGGTTGCCAGGGTTTCGGGAGTCAAATTCTCTAGGAATTCATACTCGGTTGTTGTGAGTTGCGCTGGGTGGGGGTTTTTGGAGTGGTGCACGTTGCATTCCAGCACGCGGCCCAGCGGTATAAACTCTTGAGAATGTCCCTTTTTGATCTTGAAAAGGTTTGCTGCCTCGATTACCCGGAGGTCTAGGGGGAGTTGGCCTGACAGGATAAGTGCCGATGTCAGAGACACCGTGCGGTATGCTTTGCAGATTTTCTGCGCGAAGCCCCTCTGCAGTGCGTCAAACTTTTTCCTTGTCATCAGTTCCTCAGCTGCGGGGGCCCACGCACTCGCTGCATACATCACGATGGGCTCTATCACCGACACGTAAATCGTCCTGATTATTTCTCTGTTCAGACCCCAAGTCACCCTCGCCGCACATGCCAACTGCTTTTAGATGTCTGCGGCCTTTCTACAGGTCGCAGACACGTGCGCATTGAAGGTGAGTTTGGAGTCTATCGTGAGACCTAACAGTTTCAATTCCTCAACCAGGTTTAGCCGCGTGCCCGACATATGAAGTACCGGAACGTCGTACTCTTGGCTACCATCTGCTTCTTGAGTGCGGGCCACCACGCGTTGTCAAAGGCTCCCTCTATGTCCAGTGATATCAAAAGCACGATCTTTTTGGCTTTGATTTCGGCTCGTAAGTGGCCCACTAGAGCATAGAGGGCGTCCTCAGTTCCGCGCGGTGGCATGAAGCCGTATTGGTTTGTGTGTAGTGTTGGGAGGAAGTGCCACTGTAGTCGGCCCACTAGAAGTTTCTCGACGATTTTTCCTAGGACCGAGAGCAGACCTATAGGCCTGTACGACTAAGGGCTGGTGTATTCGTCCTTTCCTGGCTTGCCTACCTATGCTATGTTGCTTGGATCAAAATGGCATGGCCATGGGTCTACTCGTCTTCTTTTCATCCGTGAGGCGTGATTGATGAAAAAAAAACCAGCTGATTTCAGCAGTGGGATCTTAGGCTAGAAGCTGAATTGGAATATTAGCAATTGGATTCAAATCCGAAAGGAATCGATGAGGATGTCTTTTCGGGCAGAACATTTCTAATTTGTGTTCGGGATATGGATCGAAAGCTAGCTGACACTTCGTTAATTACTTTGTGATATTAGCGCTAGATAGTGGCGGAATCGGGTTTTAACTCCTAGTCGAATATAAATGGTAGGATTAACCAATAAATCTGTGTACCGTTGGATAGAGGTATTATCTAAAGTATTGTATACCTATAGGCCTGTACGACTTAGGGCTGGTGTAGTCGTCCTTTCCTGGCTTGCCTACCTATGCTATGTTGCTTGGATCAAAATGGCATGGCCATGGGTCTAGCCGTCTTCTTTTCATCCGTGAGGCGTGATTGATGAAAAAAAAAATCCTGCTGATTTCAGCAGTGGGATCTTAGGCTAGAAGCTGAATTGGAATATTAGCAATTGGATTCAAATTCGAAAGGAATCAATGAAGACGTCTTTTCGGGCAGAAAATTTCTAATTTGTGTTCGGGTTTTGGATCGAAAGCTAGGTGACACTTCGTTAATTACTTTGTGATATTAGCGCTAGATAGTGGCGGAATCGGGTTTTAACTCCTAGTCGAATATAAATGGTAGGATTAACCAATAAATCTGTGTACTGTTGGATACAGGTATTATCTAAAGTATTGTGCACTTATGGGTTCATCATTATCCTAGGCGTACCCCAAGTGCATTTGTGTCATTCACCACTGGGAGGCCTTCCAGTACTGCGATTGTACTCATGTAATTGATAATATTACGTTATCATGACATAACGGCTTATCCTGAAAATATGAAAAAGACAATATTGGTGGATCAGGCAAAGACCATTGTTATCAAATATGCTTTGAAATAACCTAGGATGTTAATATTAAAAGAAAACGCGTTCTCATCAAGCCGTATAAAGCAGTAGCATGGAGAATATAAACGTAAGACAAAGAACCAAGACTGTCTCCGTGGTTCGTAGAAGACTCGCCTCGGTTGCTAGGCTAGTATTTAACTAGCCTAGCCACCGAGGCGAGTCTGCCTGGGGAGGGCTCTGTATGTACGCTTTTGCGGTTGCACAACGACAAGCATTGCTTGCTTGGTAGCGTAGATACAGGCCTACCTTGCCTCCTCCCAAAGAGGCGGCAAGGTGGCGTGGTCTTGAGGCAGAGCACTATGGTCATGTAGATCCTCAAGGCAAGTCTGGTGATGTTCGTATCACACGAGGATACCGAACGGTGTCCTTTGTGGCGGCAACTCTCCTGGCACGTTTTCCTCCGCTGGACGTTCTGGCGGACATGGACGGGAGGGTTTATAACCAAATTCGCGCCATCCGCCAGAATGGTGAAAGCGTGCCAGGAATTGCTGTAGTAAGGTTGAGGCGGCAGGAACGGCGACACGCACTCGAGCAGTGGCGCGAGCGGCTACAGCAGCCGCAATATACGCGTAAGCGCGTTGTCGAAGCCGTCCTGCCACACTTCGACGCCTGGCTGAAGAGAGAGGAGCGCGTCTCCTACAGGCTCACTCAGGTACTCACCGAGCACGGTTGCTTCGGTGAGTATCTGAATATGGCCACGGCAAATTGCCACCATTGTGGATGCGACCTTGATTTTGCACAGCACACGCTCGAGGAGTGCTCAGCGTGGGCCTCTGAGCGGCAGGTCTTGGTCGCCAGGATCGGGCGAGACCTGTCTCTGCCAGCAGCTGTGAGGGCCATGCTGACAGAGATAGAAAATTGGAGGTAAATGGCCTCCTTCTGTGAGACTATGATGGCCCAGAAGGAGGCCGCTTAGCGGGAGCGTGAGAGGGCCGATCCCACTCGAAGAAGAAGGCGTCGGGGAGGCAACCGCCTCGATGCCTAAAACGCCGAAACCCCACCTGTGTCACAAGCAGGTGGGACTCCGGGGTCACGGGTGGTCAGATTGGGGACTCTGTCCACCCACCGAGTGACTTCAGGAAGGACGGCAGCACAGTAGTCACGTGCTGCCGTACACAGCGTGGCTCAGGGGAAGCTATTCTTTCAGCGTCCTCAGGGATGTGCCCTAACAGGCGTTGCACAAAGGGGGTTCCGGTTTGTTCTTTTAAGAGGTGACGGGGCCCCTTCCATGTGCTGATGGTGATCACCGGGGTGGTTTTAGTGAGGTAAAAATCCCACACTCCCTGATATTTTCCCCAAAAGTCCAGGCACCTTTTGAATGTTTCCCCCAGTAAACAAAAAAAAAAGGCTAGTTAAGTACCTACTTGACAATTTTAGCGTCGCTGCCGGCTAGCACCATGTTGGTAATATTGGACAGCAAGTTATATTTTTATTTTATTTATTTGATTAGGTTCACCAACAATTGTGTACACTTAATTATAACAAAAAATATTTGCTTAAACTAATCTTACAGTGCAACAATTACTTAGAGGCAAACATCACATTCAAGATTCAAATTTAAATTTTTTAAAGAATCTCAAAGCTAACTTACATAGTAATAAGCGCTAATTATTAATACAAATGAGTGAGTACATAAAATCGATAATATTAATGAAATTGGTAAAAATTGGTTAAAACTATACAATTAATAAAATTAGTAAAAACCAAAATTGGTTAAAGACTTATTTAAAGTTAAAAATTTGTTAAATTGATTCAATTAATAAAATTGATTATTAATAAAATATACAAAATAGCTAAATTAACATTATAAATAAAATTGAAAAACATTTACAAAAAATTGATATAACAATATATCGCGCCCTAACTAGTTTAGAGTGCGTAAATCATTCCGAAAACCAAATGGAATGTAATAGCAAATTGCCGTCGCGGTCGTTCGAAGAAAACTTCTTCCATACAACCCTTAAATTTAATTCTAACTCCACCTATGTGAATGTGCCTTACATCGCCTGCCGGATAGTTCCGCATAATTGGCTACGGAACTTCGTTAGAGACATTCTTTCGATTATCTGTTTACGGTGGACTTTTAATTATTATAGTCAGGCAATTAATTGAGATAGCTGAATGTGTAAGAACTAGCAGCATTGTTTTAATTAATTTAACTTAGTTAATTTGTGTTGTAACATAATGTATACCTTTTATAAGTAATTTACAATTTTTTCATTTATAAATTAACGGCTTTTATAAGATGCCTTATAATATTAGTGGACGATATAGAGGTTTAATATAAGTACATGTTTTAAGTTGCTTCTTCAGCAGATAGGTACGATACGAGATGCTTTTTCATACAAATTGTTGCACGGGTAAAAAAGTTAGTCACCTCGCAGTGGTATTGTGTCGCTGCGCCTGTTAAGATTTCGAAGCAAAATTTTATCCAGCCTTAGAAATGCGAGCTGCTAGAGATGTTTTAAGCGCTCTAGTTATTTGTCTTTAAGAAAAACATAGAGGAAGTCTAAGCCGTCACTTATATTATATTTTGTGTTGGCAGAAGCCCACACAATATATCGTAAAGGAAACCGTTAAAAGAATATAAATATTTATATTTTAGTATCATGTCTAAATGTCTTGTCGAAAATATGAATATAATTTGCTTGGTCCTTTGAACCGCGGTTTTTATTTTTTTGATTATAATGATTTTGTCTGGTCTTACAAATTATATTGGCATTCTGACCATTCATATGATTGAGTTTTGTTTGTCCTTATTTAAATTACTAGCCTGCGACTTCGTTTGCATAAAATATTCCAACAGTGAAAGATTTTTCATAATATCCAATTACTTACACAGATTAACTTTTATAAACATTTAAACAAAACAAATCATTTTACATTTAAAAATTGTAGTTTCTATTACACTTTTATCAATTACCATGCCATTGCCAGTACAGTACAATCGGCTTTCTATCAGTTGCCCTTTGCACTTGGTGCAGACCGGACCCTCTCAATCAACTTGGAAGTATAGAGAGTTATTAATACTCATTTAACTTAATGAAATTTATTATACACATGGTAGGAAAACTGCTAAAGTCTGATTGCCGAGAGACATTATGAAAAAATTTGTACTGTATTTGCCAGTATGTTATAGAGCAAAATCTGGTGATACGGTACTGCCCCCGCTAGGGTGAGTCTATTATTATACTGTGACATGGATTAAACGTTGATTCATGTTTACCTAATATTAATACCACTCGCTAAATATCTCATCAAGCCAAATAATAGATAAGAATCATAAACGGGACAGAATAATTAGCTACACACGTATGTGCTTATCATTTTGCGAACCATAGCTAAGGATTAATTATACTGACATCTATAGTTAATGGATGGCCCGATTTCTAAACAAATTCGACCAAAATTATAAAAAAATTGTCATCATTATCATCGTCACCCTATAGCAATCCACTGCTGGATATAGGCCCCTCCAATCGCACGCCAATGGTCTCGACTTCTCTCTTCTAGCTTTTCGGCAGCTCTCATACAGATGCTACGAGCCACCCTGCGAAGATCGTCTCTCCACCTAGCCTGAAGGTGTCCCACGTTACTATTACCCATTGTTTGATTGTTTGTAAACATACTTATGCGTTTCAATCAAGCAAAAAATGTTGAACGGGGTGGGATGAAATGTTAATATAATGTTCCATTGCGATAGTAAAACACTATTTACGCAGGCGAAGTCGCGGGCAGAAGCAAGTACACAAATAAGTAAATAGAAGCTATTGTTTAGTAGGATATAATAATGTTGTGTTGGTTTTGGCTTCTCAGATCACGAGCAAATAATTTTATCATAAACATCCGAAGGGTTTGGTTATAATTCGTATTTGGATTTATGGATAGCGGAAGATATAATATAAGGACACAAATATAGATAGAAATATCAAACTATCTGATATTTGATCCTTCCAGCAGGATCATCTTAATATTATTATAAATGCGAATTTTTGATGGATGGATGTTTGTTTATTACTCAATCACGATGGAACGGCTGAACGGATCTCGATGAAATTTGTTACAGAGATATATTATAGTCTGAAATAGCGCATACGTATTTTATCCCGGTAAAGTGTTCTCTTGCGATGATAAAACACATTTCACGCGGGCGAAACCGCTGGCAGAAGCTTGCTTTTTTTCTCGTTGGTATAGTGATCGCAAGCGCTACTGCTGAGCATGAGGTCCTGGGTTTAATCCCCGAGTTGGGCAAAGTCTAATGGGTTTATCAATCAATAATTGTTTAAAAGACTCGTGAAGGATAACCTGTCGCTGTGATTATGAATTGATTTTCATCATTTTATTATAGTTTATTTATTTTTATATACTTCATTATTTTTGTTTTAATATGTATGTATTTAAGTATATATTACATATATATATATCTTTTATAATGAGCACTGATATTGTTACACCAATGACAGCCAGACTTCGTGTCCAGCAATTACTGTCCATACTTTGTGTTGCCTGGAAGAGATGGGGGTCATGCTTGTTTGCATTTGTTTGCTAAGGCCGGTCATGGTATGTATTTTTAGTTTTAAGTTTCCTTTATAAATGTAACTTATGATGTAGAATAAAGTAAACAATCCAAAAAAAAAATTGGCCTCTAGCACTAAAATTATTTGTATTTTTCTTACTCCTCCATTTTCTTTTCTGATTAATTTCGTTGCGGGATCTAAGACAGGTAAATTCATTCTCCGGGACTTCGCCGAGATTCATTGCCTCGGCGCTTTTCTGATGGTCGCCACTGTTGATACTGGCATTCAGGAGTTGCAGTGGTTTGGTAATAGTGCGGTGGGATTGTAAAAAGCACTAAAATGATTTTTTTTGTCCTTTTATCTAGATTTACTAATGGCTCTATTTATAACAATATACTTAGAGGTTAGAGAAAAATAAGTGTCATGTTAAAATACGGAAAGTGTATGGATAGAAACAGAATCCGATTACAAACCAACTTATAAACGAACAAATAAGGCCCAAATTCCGATAGAGTAAGTAGTTGCCTCTCTTAATATAAATCGTGTAAATGGATTTGTTCTGTATTAACGGCAATGACTTAAGTGAATGTTTCTATCGCTAACTGGCTTATTGGTCTACTCTGTTAAACGAGGGTACTTGTGTTTGGGTATTAATTGACTTGTTACCAATTTTTATAGGCGGCAGTTAAGGGGCTGATTGCCCAAAAGAGGCATTCTTTTAAATATTTATTTTGCCAAATCTATTGAAGATGTAGCAGCGAAAAAAATATATGTTAATCTTGATCATATTTTCGAAAACTTTGTTGCGGCTGAAACTCCTTTACGCACAAAAACCTCGATACAATTGAATGGCAAAGTAACCTCTAACCGTGATCTTCAAAAAAAAAACCGGTAATACTGACCAGCGTACGTTTGTATAATTAACAACAATAACGTATCATAACAAGACGCAAAACTTCATTGTCGTATGTTTTGAAGTTTCATTCATTATTTTTAAGTAATTCATATTATTATATTTTATAAAAAAATCCATACAAATTCCATGGTGCTTCTCTTTCCATCCAGTGCAATTCGACAGTGATCGCTTTATGGCGTTGCTAGGAGGACGTATGTCGCTTTTTTTTTGCAAAATGCAAAAACATATTCGATTTATTTCCCGTCAATTCAATCTAAGATATCGATGACAGTGGGCGTGGCTAAGAACCTCAGATGTCGATTGTCAACTGTTCAACCTCAGCCCCTTAAGTACCTAGTCAATATTCATGTATATCTTTGGAATGTGATGTGATGATCTGATCATGTTTGCGAGGCAGACTTGGACAAAGATCATCCAAGACAGAGAGGCTTGGAAGAAAAAAGTGGAGGATTTTACCCAGAGAGAGACTACGAAAAATATCTGGAATGTTTAGTCAATCGAATTAAGGTCAACAGGTAGAAAAAGCCTAAGGCATTAATTCCGCCCTTGTACTTGTGATTTTCACTTGCGCATAAAGTTTTAATAAATGAACACATACAGAAATTCAATATGAAAACTCAAATGCGCAAATTATGATTATGATAAAAAAAAGAAAGAAAAAGGGTTTAATACGTTACAAAACGACATACATTAAAATGCTTAAACTAAAAAGCTATATTTTGAAATGTTTGTACACAACTATCTACTCTTTTTCAGGTCATCATTTCGTTATCATCTAAAATAAAACGGCTTTTGTAACCATTTTATACAGAAACAACATGTTAAAAATATATACCCGTTGAAAAGCAATCTCTATCTGACCTTTGTTTACCAAAGCTCAAGATATAATGAAATCTCTCTTGGCTTATTGTTTTTCTAGGTCTAAAGTCAGAGATGAAAGCAATTACTTTTCCAGGGATTTCTTTTACCAGCGATCCGGGTGTAAAAAAAGTAGAACAAAAGAAATCGGACGCTAAGCCCATGGATAAATACAGAACTAGATAATGCAAGACGAAACATAATATTGCGTGCAAATGCGAATAGGTACGCAAAGTGCATTGTTAGTTAGTAGAGGTTAAAGTAAGTGTCTTTTGCGTCAGATATCGTATCAGTCACACACACTAAAAGTTTGAACTAAAATATACCTTTTCTTACTGTCTTATTGTAAAGAACACTCTACCTGCTTAGGAATCCTAGGAACTCTCGAAGCTTCTGTTTTCCAATAACTTTTGCTAGTTGTGGTTCGAAGCCATTGATCAAAAAAAAAAATTCAAAAAATCAAAACGCTCGACTGCTTAAAAAGCGAACTTAAAAGACGTAAACAATAATAAAATCATGCTGTACAGCCGGAGGATACATCTGGTTTTGGTCAGCCAGCTCATGAATATGAATTAATTTTTTGAATTAATTTTTTATTTAACTCTTTTTAATAAATATTTTTCGAATTAGGTACATTTAAACATATAAGTGTTTTAAATTTTTGAAATTGTCTCTTAAAACCCTTTATTTTGATACCCCTCACGATGGGATAGGAAGAAATAAAAAAAATGGGCCCCCTCAATTTTGCGCCCAAAAGCCGTCATTTTTCAATTTTAAAGAAGCTAGTGACTCTCGCAGGGTTAAGACATAGACTGATAAACACATTACCCTTCTTCGGCAGTCGGGTAAAAGAGCTTTCTAATGTTATTTGCAGTTTTAATCACAAGCATGTTTTATAGGCGCGAAGGCTGAAGTGTAGCCATATTTTCCACACCATAGATTTACTCAAATATAAATTAATTTCAATAATACGTATATCAAAAAACTCACAACGACCATTGGACTTAACACAACAATGAGTTACCCAATCACACACAGCCTGCGATATCCAAATTCCCTACATCCATGATCTCGACGACGTTGAATGAGAAAAGCCGTACCGTAACCGTAAAAGGTGTAATAATCGCCTTGTTAACCATGATTGTTATAAGGAGCCGTCGAAGCATTTAAATCGAGAAATTGCTGGCCCCTAGTAAAAGAATACCTACGGAACGTTGTAGGGAGAAATCTCGAGTTTTACAGGATCTCTGTGTTTACTTAGTAGGTTAGGAATAGTAAAATAGAATATATTTTTTGTACGCTAAATTGTAGTAGTGGTGCTAATAGTACAAAGGATGTTCAATGGGTACAATAGCGATGTTTCTGCATCTTAGAATAGAATATATTTTAGATTTGGCTTTATTGTACATCATAATAATATACATCTCTTTTACAAAATAAATTAATAATATTAGAGGTTGAGAGTGATATATAATTCTGAAAAACATACAACAAATGGATTTGACTAGATCATCAAGTCCTAGTTTGCTCATAATTGTTATCAAAATGAATATTTTTTTTTTAAATAATAATAAATGAAAAACCGAAAATATCAGGAAATTTATATATTTAATAAAACTTCATGCAACATAGTAACTACATGTAACATACTTTTGAGTGGTCAAGCATATATATCAGTTCATGAATTTTCATATTGTAGTGCTTTTTAATTACATTCATGTTCTGTATGATAAATTTTAGCACATTTTAAGTACCTACATAGGCGGACACAACAATTAAATACATAACAATATTTAAACGCATTTTATTGCATTTCTTATTTTATAAAAGGAGATGAATGAAAATGGTCATCATATTCATTCCACGCAAGTTAAACAAGAAAATTAGGCTGCGTGTACCGTAGTGTTAATTCCATCAAGCACAGTATAAAAACGTATAACTATTCATCACTTCTCCACAATAACCAATTTTCCTTAACCCCCTTTCCAAAGTTGCAGCATTCATTAAATTGTCTCATTTGTAATACAAAGGCACAGATGACTCAACGCACAGATGTTCGTGAGACAGTAGTCTTCATGCATTCTTCATTGCTTGACTACGTGACTGCAAAGAGAATGGAGCCCTGCATTACTCTCATTTGCTATTTACAAAGGAATTTAAATATACAGCCTTTTGTGTTGAAGAAAAATTGCGTTTTATACGTGTTTTCCGTGCCAGAGTCAAAGGTAATGAGAATTGCTGTCTTCTTTTGCAATATATGTGACATCTCATAAAATTACTCAATGGTATTCTTGAACTGGTAATGGTACCAATATGAGGTCGTTGATAACATTTTGTAGAGTTGATAGCCGAAAAACTTGTATACCTAAAAGATACCTAAATGTTATATACTTTCAACCTTTATGATAAGTACTTACTTAACCCGGCGCCAATCGGTTTAGCGTCGATCGTATTGTTTGAACGTATAATATTTGGAGATAAAAACCCGCTGGCTTATTACGTAGGAATCAGCAATCGGCAATTATCGCATGATCAAACGCTTTATGTCATAAAAGTCGGAATTACCTACAGTTTACGTAGATAGGTCCTACACAATTGTTTCCTCATCACTTGCTTTTTGTCAAATGCACTTCTTATTTCGAATAAACTCCAAAACTTCTGCATTGAACAGCAATTAATTCGCAAAAATCGCTATAGTTTTGCTCTTGCAAGATACGTAATAAGCCAGCCGCTTTAAATAATTTGTGATATTTATTGCGAAATTCTATTTTCAACTATCATATTAACAGATTTATTCGCAGAAACATTGTATTGTCTTTTAACTTACATCACAATTTAAAAGTCTCATACTTTTTACACGAAAATTCTTGGAAAAGTAACTAGGTGTTACAGACTTAAATAAAATAAAAAACCACAACACGATCTCGAATACTGATCAAAGCTAACAACCCGAAAACAAACGAAGAAAAGCAAAATGTCCGTTGAAAGTATTAGACAAGAAATTGTTAGTACTATAAACACGGCAGCCACAAAGCCTCGGCGTTAACTTTATCACAGTCCGGGGATTGTTCAGAAAATACAAACATAGCACTCTAGCCTAAAACCAGGCGTTAACAAGTCGCGGACGGTAATTGTTGTGGTTAATGGTATGCGTGTTGTAAGTACCTAATTGGCTAGAGAGTGTTTAATGTTTGCAATATTTTGTTGTTGTGGATGGGAAAGAGTGAGGCTACGTTTTATTAAGATACGTCTGACGTCAAATTGACTTGCTGAAAGTACTTACTTGCAGCTCAGATCTTTTGTATGTTCACCTCACATGGGAGAAAAAAAATAGGTGGAGGGGTTGTTTCCAGAGGTCCACGATTCTATTGTTCCTCTTTTCGCACTGGTCCATAAAAAAATATAATAATATTTTACATGTTTCTAAATCAATGCCCAACGGTTCCACGAGATTTATCCAAAATAGAGTCAGTAAAAACAATATCTTGTAAGAAGGAGCAGGTTGTTGAAAAAAACAAAATAAAATCTGGTCTTGAAGGGTGACGATACGTAAGCATAAACTAGGCATGAACGCATCCTGGGAAGCTGAATATTATGAAAAGATCATGTAAATAAATAAAACCGAACAACGCAAACTGTTTTATTTTAAGATTGAGACGATTAACTGTAATTCTTCTGAAACTGCGATTGAGATGATTTATTGTGATTATTCTGAAACTGTGATTTTTATAATTCTTATATATATTTTAGTCTAAGATTGAGATCATTTCTAGTAATTATTCGGAAGCTGTGATATTTTATAATGCTTAAATATATTTTATTAAAAGATTAAGATAATTAATGTGAATATTCTGAAACGGATTTTTTTAAGTAAACTATTTTAGTCAAAGGTTAAAGTTATTTACTGATTTTGTTATAAAACTGTGATTTTTTAATGGTCATGCATGACCATTCATGTGATACAGTAAATAGTTCTTAGTTATCTATATTCATTGTGATTTATTTCATAGAAATTGTAAACATTTATCCCTTAGCCTTATTTATTTATACGCACAAAGCATTTTGCTAATACTTTCAATGTGCGTACAGCTAAGGAGTGGAATTCCCTTCCGGAGTCTTTGTTCCCTGATAGCTACAACCTAGGGGTCTTTAAGTCAAGAGTGAATGGGTTTCTACTATCCAAGCGTGCTTCACCGTAGACCACATCATCGCTTAACATCAGGCGAGGTGGTGGTCAAACG
This sequence comes from Orthosia cruda, assembly GCA_964057195.1. Classification (NCBI taxonomy): domain Eukaryota; kingdom Metazoa; phylum Arthropoda; class Insecta; order Lepidoptera; family Noctuidae; genus Orthosia; species Orthosia cruda. The sequence continues at coordinate 11,341,902 of OZ059831.1, forward strand.
CTAGCCTATAGTGAATAATAAAAAAAAAAGCCAAGCTTTTATTGCTGACTGTACCAAACATTCTCATGGAAAGAAAATATTTTATATTTTAAAATGTCGTAGACCCGTTGGGCAGTCAAGTATAAATTTAAATTTTTCGAAAACAATAGACTCGTGAAGCTTTGGGAACAACCAGGTGGAGTGGTCTGTCATTTTGAAGTATTATTTCCTCGACGTCGAATGTGTTGTCGAGAAAGAGATTCATGGTGATGGTGATGTGTGCGTGTATCCCTATTAAATTGTGTCTCCCGTAATCACGTTTTTAATATAGGTATTTTAGATAAATCTTTCACTCAGAACAATGCTCGATGCTTTTTCCATAAAAACGTATAAAATTAAGCGTACACAAGAGACCACAATGGGTATCGCGGGGCATTAAAACATGCAGTAAAAATAAAAGAACCTTTCTGTGGCGTTACCGACTAGAACGAAATGAGCAACGTAAACAAGAATTGAAAAGATATACAGCAATATATAAAAAAAATAACACAACGTGCTCAGAACAGCTATCAAATCATCGACTAACAAGTCGAAAGCGACTTGGGAAATCATTAATCGAACAAAGATACCTAATAGAAACTCAATAGGAAACATTAAAATTGGAAATAAAAAAGTTACACACCCGTACGAGATGGCGAAAGCCTTTAACAACTTTTTTGTCGACAAGATAAAACCTATCCGTAATAAAGGTAAAAATTTGACATCAAATATCTCGAAGTCAAGTAATTCTATGTTTATGGCACCAAGTAACGAAAATGACAACAGAAACATTATTAAGTCCTTAAAAAATACCGGTAGTGTTACCTACACTACCGGTATGATGGAATTTGTACCAAAGTAATTAAGCACGTTTCAGACTCCATAAGTAAACATTTGATGATTTTTGTCTGTGCATAACACACGGTACTTATCCAACTAACCTAAAAACAACTGTGGTTAAACCATTATTTAAAAAAAAAATACAAAGGTTGCATGGAATCTTATAGGCCTATTGCGCTTGTTCCAATAATATCCAAGATATATGAAAATACATTTATGCACAGATTTATAATAACTTGGACAAACAAAACATTTTGACAAAGGAACAAAAAGGTTTTAGGAAAAGTAAAACGATCAATTTGGCCATCTACGACTTTTTAAATAATGTGTATACGAATGTTGACAATAGAATACCTGTTTGCTCAATATATTGTGACATGACTTAGGCCTTTGACTATGTCGACTACGCCTACGGCATTAGAGGTAAAATCTTGAATTTAATAGAATCTTTTAAGAACAGGAAACAGTATGTTGAATTATCTGTAATAGATTTTAAATTTAAATGTCAACGAACCTACAAATCTGACCTTCGAACACTTACATATGGCGTACCCCAGGGCAGTGTTTTAGGGCCTCCTTTATTTATAATCTATATAAATGATATGCCGAAAGTTACAAGTCACCCTATGTCACTATTTGCTGATGACAGCACTGTGACTATTAATAGTACAAACGTTGAAACCTACAACGACGAAATTTCTCAGACAATAACCTCCATAGTACAATGGTTAGATAACAATAATTTAAAGATAATATTGATTTTTTGATTGATGATTCAGTCAGCTGTTAGCGCCTTTTGAGACAGAACGATGATATGTTTGCTCCTCAATTTTTAAATAGAACAAGTCGTATAAAGTGGACTTTATCACATTAAAATACAATTGCCTTAAAGCCAGTGAAGTGACTCATCGATATGTGAAAGTTCTGCCGTGATATGTCTGAGTGAAGCAAAGTTATAGTGATAATATACCGTGATAAAAAACTAAAAATTTGAAAAGCAAAAATAACGGCCGTGGGCACTGACCTACGACAACCCGCAGCGCGCTCGATACTCCCCGCGCTTACCACCTCTACTCCCCTTCGTTACCTGAGCTGAGTATATCTCAGTGGACATAGTGACCAACAATTTTCAATAACTCGCAGAGTGTTTCGGTGGCGTGGAGGTACAACGCAACTACTTCTATTCATTGTGGCGTAGGTTCAAATCTCATTGTATCAACCGGACTTTTTGTGAATTTAAGATATTGTCTTAACTGATTGCTAATTTACGAAGCGTGTAAGATAAGACAGGTAAGAAGAAAGAAAAAATATGAATTTCATCGAGAATATTACTATGCGCCGTACGCGTACTAAATCGGAATCCAACACCGTCACTAACGATTCAATAAATAATAGTACATTCGAGGATACTGTTTCCAGCCTACCCGACTTATCTCATGATGACATTAATGATGCAAAACAACAACAAATTACAAAGCTAAAGGAACAAATTGACAAGCTTGTGTTAGATTTAAATAGCGCACATCAGGAAATCGAGTCTCTTTCTTTGGAAACTAGTAACCTTAAGCAAAAAAACTTGGACTTGCAAAGGAAAAATGATCTCTTCTCAACTTAGCAGCCCAGTTAAAAAACACAAAATGTTGACTCCCATAAAGAAATCCTTAAATAAGAACAAAGGAACACAAACAGAACCTGTAATTATATCGAATCAGGAAAAAGATATGACATCACCCTCTCGCATACAATATAAAACTAGCAGTGTTGGGGCAAAACGACAACAAATCCCACTACATAAAAATGACAGTAAGATCTGTATCCTGAGTACCAATAGCAGGAACGACATAGTAAACATTGCCAAGCAAACCCTTCACAAACATTCGGTAAATATATGCTATTACATTAAACCACACTGCAATACACAGCAACTTGTACAAGACATAGAAACTAAATTGGAAAAGTTTACAATGAAAGACTTCTGCATTATTTTAATAGGAGAGGAAGATTTTAAGACTACATGTGACTACCTCCAACTGACTCTTCAGTTACGAGCTACTTTACAAAAACTGAACTTTACGAACATCATTGTTTGCACACCGACATTTTACTGCAGTAGCCAAAGAAATATGTATAATTGGAGAGTAGAGCACTTGAATAGCTTACTGTAACTTGACTCTTACTGTATCAGGACTAGTAAATAATCATGGAATGCAGACAATTTTCAAAGATATTGACGAGTTTATCGAGGGTATTAAAAAATACGACTTATTGGTGTTAGCCGACGACATAATACCCGATAGTCAACAATTAGACACACAGTTTTTTCTATGATACCTACATAAATATACTTCACCAAAACATTGCAGGACTTTTGAATAAAGCTGACGCATTCTCTGTATGTTTAGAAGAACTCTTGGCCAAAGATATTGACGTTGATGTTATTTGCATAACGGAACATTTCATGATGGCTGATTATGAGCAGTATCTCTCAATCCCGAACTATAATCTAGCTACTTATTTTAGCAGGAAAGATACTAAGAGAGGGGGTTCATGTATCTTGATAAAGAAGGGACACCTTTGGAAAGAAATTCCTGAAGTTCGGAACATAGCAATAAGTAGCACATTCGAATGTTGTGCTATAGAATTACTCATACTGGTACCATTGTAATCTGCATCTACAGAGTTCCAAATGCAAGCAATTTGACCTGTTTTTTTGAGCAAATGTCCAAATTATGTCAATTAATGATAAAGAAAATAAGCGTAATGTTGTAATATGTGGTGATCTTAACATTAATATTTTGAAGCGTAATAATATCACATTAGAATTACAATGTATTTTTCTCAATTTTAATTTCAAATTGGACTGTCTAGTAACACATGCATTGACCTTTATGCGCATAATCTGAGTGGGAAATGTAAATGTGATGTGATAGATTTGGCTCTTTTTGACCACACCTGTCAGATACTCAGGGTTCCAATCAAAAGAGTGTGTGTACTGAAGCATTGGTATATTAAGCGCCGTGACTATAATCTAGTTAACATGAATAAATTTAGGGAATGTTTGCAAAATGTTTCTTTTTTGGAAATATATCAGGTTGATGACCCGAACACAGCCTTTAATATTTTTTTGGAGACATTTACTCTTCTATACAACCTATGTTTTCCCTTTAAGCGTATTATTATAAGATTACACAAAAGACCACTATGGGTCTCCCGAGGTATCAAAACATGCAGTAAAAAAAAGAGAGCTCTCCTGTGGCGTTATAGACTGCACCACAATGATCAAGACAAAATAGCCTTTAAAAAGTACTCAGCAGTTTATAATAAAATAATTAAATTAAATCAACGTGCTCAGAATAACTACAAGATCAAATCATCATCTAACAAGTCTAAAACTACGTGGGAAATAATTAACCAAACTAAATTGAATATACCCAATAATAATTTAATCCGTAGCATTAAAATCGGAGATAAAATAGTGACACATCCAACTGATATAGCGACCGCATTTAACGAAAGAAGTCGTTAAATGCGGTCGCTATATCATACGACTTCTTTGTTGATAAAATAAAACCTATAACAAATTGCGGCATAAAAGTAACTTCAAATATAGAAAAGAATAGTAATTCGATGTTTATGGCACCAAGCAATGAAAATGACATTAAAGCTATAATTAAAACTTTGAAAAATTCTGGCAGTGTAGGTAATGATGGCAACTCTACTAAAGTAAATAAACATGTATCTAACTGCATTAGTGAACATTTGAGCCATATTTTCAATCTATGCATATCGCATGGTACTTATCCTGACAATCTAAAAACAGCTGTAATTAAACCATTGTTTAAAAAAAATTACAAGCAATGCATGGAGTCTTATAGACCCATTGCGCTTGTGCCAGTAATATCGAAGATATTTGAAAAATATATTTATAATCAAATATTTAAATATTTGGATAAAATAAACATATTAACCGACGAACAGAAAGGCTTCCGTAAAAATAAAACCATCAATATGGCAATATATAACTTTTTGAACAATGTCATTACGAATGTTGACAAAAGAATACCTGTTTGTTCAATTTATTGTGACATGACTCAGGCGTTTGACTATGTCGATCACAATATCTTGCTCAATAAACTGGATGCGTACGGTATTAGAGGAAATATCCTAAGTTTAATAAGTTCATTTTTGCGGAACAGAAAACAGTACGTTGAAGTTACCGATATAGATCCCAAAACTAAATGCCAACGAACCTATAGGTCTAATTATCGCACAGTTGCTTATGGTGTACCCCAGGGCAGCGTCTTAGGGCCCCCGCTGTTTATACTATACATAAACGATCTGCCAAAAGTAACAAGTCACCCTATGTCACTGTTTGCTGATGACAGCACTGTGACCATTAAGAATACTCATGATCAAAACCACAATGAAGCTGTCTCTCAGACAATAACCTCCATAGTGAAATGGTTAGATAATAATAATTTAAAAATAAATGTTGATAAGACGAAATTAATGATGTTTAGCCAGCGTGCGAGTACCAATATGACAGTATGCTATAATAAAAAACTTATAACACAAGTAGATACATCCAAATTCCTGGGGCTAACGATCGATAGAAAATTGGACTGGAAAGCACACACGGAGGAGCTTACTAAACGAATTAGCAAATCTGCCTATGCCAAGTGCCCTGTTTAAACTGACACCAGTGATTAATGTGGATGCTTTAGTCACAGCATATCATGGTTTAGTGAGTTCGGTATTGAGGTATGGTGTCATTTTCTGGGGTAACTCAACCAATAGGGAAATGCTCTTTATAGCACAAAAAAGGTGCATTAGGTCAATGTATAGACACCACAGATTGGACTCTTGTAAGCCATTGTTTGTCACATACAAATTATTGACTTTTCCTTGCCTATATATTTTTGAGGTAGCTGTATTTGTTAAGACCAATCCAGATCTGTTTACCAGAATATCATTTTATCACGAACGAGCTCGACCACAGAACAATAATTCGTGCGTAAAAAGGTCCCACACAGCATTAATGCAAAAAACTGTTTTTTGCATGGCACCAATTATTTACAACCACATACCAATTTCAATTAAAGAGCTAAACATAAACTTATTTAAGAAAAGGCTTAAATCGTTACTGTTGTGTAAAGCATATTACAGCATTTCGGAATTTTTGAGAGACAAAATGTGATGAATGTGTTGTTCTTCTTGACATTCTTTTATATTATTTGCTTTTGACATTTTGTACTATACATTTTTGTTTTTTTGTGTTTTTTGCTTATCATAATTTTTGGTAAATGACATTTTTTTTTTATTGTCATTTATTTTTTATTATTTTTCCTTTTGACATTTTGTAATACTTTTTATTTGTGCTTTTTGCTTATTATTATTTTTCAAGAACCTATTGCGATCCATTCATGTAATTATTATATCAAGTTATCCATAAATATTTGTACGCCTTCAGGCATAACATAGCGCGCTTTATATTTTTATAACAACAATTTTTTTTTGTACCTTTGTTAACAAATGATTAAATGAATTATGAATGAATTATGAATTGAAAAGACGAAATTAACGATGTTTAGCCAACGTTCAAGTACAAATATGAGTATATACTATGACAGCCAACGCATATCACAAGTAAACAATTGATAATAGATTAGATTTGAAAACACACACGGAGGATCTAATCAAACCAATGAGTAAGTCTTCCTATGCCCTATACAAACTTACCTCAGCGATGAGTGTGGACGCTTTAGTCACAGCATATCATGGCTTGGTGGGTTCAATTCTGAGATATGGTGTTATTTTTTGGGGGAATTCAACAAAATCAAAATCAAAAAAATCAATATTTTTATTTCACATAGGCCTACATGGGCACTTATAAAACGTCGACAAAAGGTGCACGGTTCGGGTTGGTCGTTTCCTATGGAGAAGAACCGGCAAGAAACTCCATGGTTACTCTTTTAAAAATGGTTTGGTTTTACAATATTTCCATGTTACAGCATTAGTACTTAGACATGTGGGGACAACGTAGGCCCGACTTATGACAATAAGTCGTAAGAAACTAAAAAAATAAAATAAAAGGATTATATATTTTATAAAAAAGTTAACAAATGTTAACTAGCAACTAGAAGGCCTACAATGTTCACACATTCACAAAACAATCGGTAAAAGAATCTGTACATTGTAAATAAAAATAAGTATAACAAGACTAAATTTAACATGTGGCACAAATTTTGTTATCAGTGCTGTAACTATTCTTTGCAAAGGGCTATAAAGATGTTTGAAAACCATTGTAAAAAGTCTAATTAAAAGAAGGAAAGAAAAATGAGATTGAGAATAGTTAGAGACATCCACATATTTGTGCCGTTTACAAGTTACCAGGGAAGCTGCATGCGCAGAAGGAGCTAAGGCCAAATGTTTTTATCTTCAACGTAGTCCTTGATTTTATAATATGCTTTTTTAATAAGGATACGTTTGATGTAGTTTTTGAACCCTCCATCGGTCAGTTCTATAACTGACTTTGGCAACTTGTTATAAAAGCGTATACTGTTTATAAGAAAAGACTTGCTAGTTTTCGTTAATCTGAATTTGGGTATTACAATTTCGTGCTTACTGCGTGTATTTAAATTATGGAAGTCGCTTCTAGTTTTGAACAGCCCCCGATTTTTACGGACATACAAAATACATTCCAAAATATAAAGTGAAGGTAGAGTCAGTATATCGATCTCTTTAAATTTTTCTCTGAGGGACTCGCGAGGACCCATTTTATAGATTGCGCGGATTGCCCTCTTTTGTAGGATGAAAATTGAGTCAACGTCTGCTGCTGATCCCCACAGCAGAATGCCATAAGACATAATACTGTGGAAATAAGCATAGTATACTAACCTAGCTGTAGCTACATCGGTTAGCTGCCTTATTTTCCTTACTGCATATGCAGCCGAACTTAACCTACCCGAAAGAGTTCTAATGTGCGCGTCCCACTGCAATTTTGAATCGATAGTAATCCCTAAGAATACAGTTTCCGCTATAACTTCAAGATTTTTGCCGTCAAGATTTAAGTTTAGGTCATGTTGTGGTACATTTGGTAAAGAGAACTTTAGACATTTTGTTTTTTTCGCATTCAGTAAAAGATTGTTAGCTGCGAACCATTTTGAGAGAACAATTAGACTTTCGTTGACATTTAAAACATCCGTATCTTGCCTATCTATTTTAAAAATTAGCGAAGTATCATCAGCAAATAGAATTATATTCGATAATTTGGCCATCATAAAAGGGAGATCATTAATGTAAACAAGAAAAAGGAAAGGGCCGAGAATTGAACCTTGGGGCACGCCCATCTTGACTAGAGACCCGGAGGACGTCGCCCCATTAACATTTACTTTTTGCTGTCTGTTTGATAAATAGGAAAGCACGAGATCAGCAGATTTTCCACGAATTCCGTAGTGGTGCAATTTACAGATCAGTGTGTTGTGGTCGACGCAGTCGAAAGCTTTTGAGAGATCACAGAAAATGCCAATGGCATCCTGGGACCTCTCCCAAGCCTCCAAGATGTGGCTGATGAGTTTTACTCCCGCGTCCGTTGTCGACCTACCTTTCGTGAAACCAAACTGTTGACTATGCAGGATCCCATTTGAATTGAAGTGAGACAACATCTGTTCCAGCATGATTTTTTCATAGATTTTACTCAATGCTGGAAGCACGGATATAGGTCTATAATTAGAAGGATCACTCTTACAGCCTGATTTGAAAATTGGTACTACTTTACTGTGTTTCATTAAGTCAGGAAAAGTGCCGCTGTCCAAACATTGATTGAATATGCCTGTTAGGACAGGAGCAATTGAGTCAATAATATCTCCAAGAACCCTAACGGATATCCCCCACAAGTCTTCAGTATTCTTTATATTGAGACTTTTGAACGCGTTTTTAATTGTATCAATACATATTGGTTTAAATTTAAAGATTGGTATGTCTTCAGTAAAGTTTTCTTTAAGAAGAGCTTCAGCTAATTTAGATGAGGAAGGAAGGGGATTAACCTTTAAAGCACAGAAAAAGTGCATCTGGACAATGTTTGGATTACAAGTCATAGATACATGTAAACCATTATTTATTAAATTCAAAATATTGACTCTTCCATCCTTATACTTTTTTTTTTTTTTTTTATTGTCGGACATTACTAACCGAAGTCGAAGGGATAACAGTAGCTTATGCGTCACTAGGTCCCACACAGCATTAATGTTTAAAAGTGTATTTTGCGATCAATCAAAGAATTGAACGTGAGCTTATTTAAGAAGCGGCTAAAATCCTTAATGGTGAGCAAAGCATGTTACTATATGTCGGAATTTTTAACGGATAAAAATCTAATGATAGAATGTTGACATGCTAATAAAATACATGTCAGTTTGTGCTTATAAATAATTTTGTATATTGACATTACAATTGTATATTAAAATTAGAATTGTATATTATCTTTAATATTGTGTATTGACATTTGTACGTATATTGAAATTAGAATTGTGTATTAACTTAGTATTGTATATTGACATTTGTACCTATATTGACATAGTGTTTTTATTTGTTTTCTTCTTCTTCTTCTTCTTTTCGTTTCGATGGCACATTTAATTAGTTAATTTGTTTAATTTGTTTTCCACTCTGTGTCTTGACATGTACTGGATTGACATTTTGTTTTTTTATTATTGTTATTATAATAATAATAACAATATAATATATAATCTGTGGCTCAACTTGACAGACGGTTGCCAAAAAATTTTCTCTTCGTAATTTCTTACAATATATTTAATTTTAACTACCTAAATTCTAATAAACAAAATGAAACCAAGAAAAAAAAAAACTAAACAATAATATAATGAAAGCTGACCGAATTAACCGAATTAAAATGACCAAATTACAACAAGAAACGAGAAAAATGGAATAGACGTCATGTTGACGCAAGCTGCAGCACGCAATGCACGCCCACCACCTCCGGCCTCGTCGCCCAGCTCCGCCTCGCCGCCGCCGGAACCCAGCCCCACCGTGAGTGCTGTGACATTGGCCGCGGCAGTTGCGTCGAGCTCGAGCGACGAGTATTTCTCGCCGCCGACGACACCACCACCTGCGCGTCGTCGGGGAGGACGCCGGCCGCCGGACCGCTTAGGACCTCGAGGCCTACCCGTCTCTGATAGGGTCCCAGCACCCGGCGGAAGTGTGCAGCGCATGAGATGGACACCATTCATCAATGAAAATGTCATGCGCGCATACTTTGGGGCTACAGAGGGAGGAAACAACCTGACCGCGTACCGTGTCCGGATGCTCTCTTTGTTTCAGGTGCTTGAGCCAGCCGTCAACGTTTCGGCCCAACGACTTTCGGATCAGGTGCGGGTCATCCAGCGTAATCGTATGTTGGATGATACTGTACTTGATCGCCTCCGAACGGAAATGGGTAACCGTGTCACTGCCCCATCGTCGCAGGCTGTGGTACCACCACAGTCAAACCATATTGCCATCAATGCTGACGTGGAGAGTAGTGACAGGGTTACAAACGTAAGTACCCAGTGCAATGAGGAATTGAGGAGTGCTTTGGAGTGTGCTATTCGGGATTATCGCTACATGCCACCCGAACTTAGGCCACGATTACCTCGTTTGCCCATGCATAACAAAAATGGGGCGCTGGTGGCTGTTCTGGATTCGCAGTTGTCAAACTATTTTGATGACTGCGAAGACCTCACTGATACACATTCGATTATGTACTGCGCGGCTGTAGCGGCATGTCGTGTAGCTCATGTCAAATTTGCAGATGACAGAGCTACACGACCGAAACCAGCCGTACCGGCTTGGCAGTGCAGGATCGAACGTCGTATTGGTGGGGCCAGAGCACTCATCGGTAAACTAATTTGTTTCAGGGAGGGCAATAGTCGCCCAAGAGTGATGCGCTTTGTGAGACGGGCGTTTTCGGAAACTGATGTCAGCCCCCGAGACTATATATCCCATGTCACAGAGCGCATCGACTTCCTGAAGCAAAAAGTGTATGCATGGGCAAACCGTATTCATAGGTACAGGCGAAGAGTGGAGCGATACACCCAGAATCGCACATTCCAAAGTAATGAAAGGTGGGTTTATCGGGCTTGGGAGCGACCCGACCAAGGTGTGACTGATACGCACCTGCCGGATGATGACGCTATGTTTTCATTCTGGCGCAGCATCTGGTCGGTGCCTGTCAGTCACACCGAAGGTGAATGGACTCGGGAGGTCGAACGAGCGTGTGATCCAATACAAGAAATGGGGGCTATCACGATCAGCCCCCAAGATGTAGCCCGTCCGTTGCCGAACTGGAAATCTCCAGGACCGGACGGACAGCACAACTTTTGGATCAAGTGGCTACAAAGGTCGCACGATCGTTTGGCATCTCAGTACCAGGCAGCCTTAGAGTCTGGTTCGCTACCCAAGTTCCTTACAACAGGAATAACCCACCTGCTCCACAAGTCTGGTAGCACCGCGGAACCCAAGAATTATAGACCAATTACATGTTTACCAACGGTCTATAAGGTTCTTACATCCATTTTGAGAGTAAACATTAATAAACATGTTGACAATAACTCCATCATGTCGGTCTCTCAGAATGGATGTAGGAACGGGTCCCGCGGTACTAAGGAGCTACTCCTTATTGATATGGCCATTAGCCAACAGGTTCGGCGTTCCCGAAAGGATCTGTCGACATGTTGGATAGATTATAAGAAGGCCTATGACTCGGTGCCGCATACATGGCTCATGAGGGTGCTAGAATTGTATAAAATAGATACAACTCTACGCACCTTCCTGATGTCGTGTATAAGGCAATGGAGCACAGTCCTTCGCTATCCAGGATGTCGAAATATCCAGAGGAATAGCGAACCTGTAAGGATCGAGCGAGGTATATTCCAGGGCGATAGTTTGAGTCCACTTTGGTTTTGCCTAGCCTTGAATCCTCTAAGCATGATGCTGGAGAATTCAGGGCTAGGCTATCGGTTGAAGAGAGGTGGTCAGGTTATATCTCACCTCCTTTACATGGATGACTTGAAGCTTTTTGCCCCCAGCAATCTTCAGCTGATGGAGCTACTAAAGGTAACTGAAACTTTTAGTAGCGCCATCAGGATGGAGTTTAGTGTGGACAAATGTGCGGTCATGCATGTAAAGCGAGGGGAGATTGTGGAATCCGTAGGAATTCAACTTGCGGATTCCATAAACCTGAGATCCCTCTCTCCAAACGAAACCTATAAGTATTTGGGTATGTCGGAAGCGTTAGGTATCAGTACTATAGACATGAAGCAATCGTTGAGGGAACGCTTCTTTGGCCGCCTGAAGAAGGTATTCAATAGCCTTCTTTCGGGCGGAAACAAGGTGCGCGCTTTCAACGGTTGGGTCATGCCGGTGCTGATGTACTCTTTCGGCATACTCAAATGGACTCAAACGGAACTTGACGCCCTGGATAGGCGGGTCCGTACACTGCTGACTGCATATCGAATGCATCACCCACGATCGTCAGTCATGAGATTGTATATCCCGCGGAAGTGTGGAGGCCGAGGCGTTTTAAATGCCAAAAACCTCCACAACCGCGAGATATGCAATCTCAGAGAATATTTTCTAAACACCGACGTGGGTATTCATCGAGATGTAGTAGCAGTGGACAAGGGACTCACCCCGCTCTCCTTGGCGAATGAGAACTGGCGCAAGCCTGTAGTGCTTGACACTAACGACCGCAGGGAGGTATGGTAGAGTAAGGAGCTTCACGGACGCTTTTTCCGGGCCCTACATGGGTCCGAAGTAGATCAATCAGCGTCCGTAGCCTGGCTGCGATTCGGTGACCTCTTTGGGGAAACCGAAGGTTTCGTCTGTGCAATTATGGACGAAGGTATCATGACGAATAACTACCGGAGATTTATTGTAAAGGATGGCACGGTTGACATCTGTCGGGCATGTCACCGTCCGGGTGAATCGATCCGCCACATTATCTCTGGTTGTTCTCGTCTAGCTAACGAAGAGTACTTGCATAGGCACAACCTTGTAGCCAGGATTATCCATCAGCAACTTGCTCTGAAATACACTCTTGTGGCGTCGGAGGTGCCGTACTACAGGTATGTGCCCGACCCAGTTCTCGAGAATGGCAATATCACATTGTACTTGGATCGGTCCATCATCACTGACAAAACTATTATCGCTAATAAGCCTGATATAGTGGTGGTGGACCGAATCGAGAGGCGTGCAATGATTGTTGACATAACTGTCCCGCATGACGGGAACCTCGTGAAAGCCGAGAAAGATAAGCAAATCAAGTATCTTGACTTGGCTCGCGAGGTTGTCGACATGTGGGATGTGGACTCAGCGATCATTGTACCGATAGTCGTGTCAGCCCATGGCTTAATAGCCACGAGCCTCGACCAACACCTTAGGAGGCTCTCGTTAGGCGGCTGGGTCAAGGGCCTGATCCAGAAAGCAGTACTGCTGGACACGGCTCGTATTGTTAGGAGGTTCCTCTCTCTGGAGCCCTGACCGCCGGTAGCTTGGACCCTGTTCCCGATACCGGTGGGCCTCTATTTTTTATATTTTTCAATGTTTTTCTTTTTTGTGTGTTTTGTAAAAATATTTAAAAATGTAATAAATAAGAAAAAAGTTAAATAAAAGACATAACAATATAATATATATATATATATATATATTATATATATATAATCTGTGGCCTGACGTGTCAAAGTGACACATAAAAATTTTTCTTTAAATTTTCCAATTTAAACTAATACAATATTGATATAGAATAATACAATAGAAAAATAACTAAACACACTAAAACAATGACAAAAAAAAAAGATAATGTAAAACTACAATAGTTACAATATAACCCGACAAAATCAACATGAAAAATTATTTGACAAGCTGAGACAATGAAAATATGTTCACACGAAGCCAGGCCCGTGACAAGAACACATGCCAAACATCTTCGGGTTCGTCGCTTAGCTCTGCCTCGCAGCCGCCGGGACCATCTACAATCGTAAGTCAAGCGATCCCGGACGCTGCAGTTGCGTCGAGCTCGAGCGACGAATACTTCAATCCGCCGACGACACCACCACCTGCGCGACGACGGGGAGGACGCCGGCCGCCGGACAGCCATGGGATCTCAAGGCCCATCGGCCTCTGACAGGGTCTCCGCTCCCGGTGGAAGTGTGCAGCGCATGCGATGGACGCAATCGAACAATGAAAACGTTATGCGCGCATACTTTGGGGCTACAGAGGGGTTAATTAACCTGACTGCGTACCGTGGTCGGATGCTCTCTCTGTTTCAGGTGCTTGAGCCAGCGGTCAACGTGTCGGCCCAACGTCTATCGGATCAGGTTCGGGTCATCCAACGTAACCGTATGCTGGATGACGCCGTACTTGATAGACTGCGTGAGGAATCACAGAGTAGCCGTGTCTCACTTGCCTTGCCACCGGCCGCGGTGCAACTGCAACCCAGTGTTTCACCGCGACCCGACCATGTTGGCGAGGATGACAAAAACGGGGCTATATCTGTGAGTACCCAATGCAATGCACGTTTGAGGAGCGCTTTGGAATGTGCATTCAGCGAGTATCGCTCTACACCGCCTGAGCTTAGACCTCGACTACCTCGTTTGCCCATTCATAAGAAAAATAGGGCGCTGGTGTGTGCTCTAGATTCGCAGCTATCAAATGTTTTTGATAGCAGCAAAGACCTTGCCGACACCCACTCGATCTTGTACTGTGCGGCTGCAGCAGCATGTCGTGTAGCTAACGTCAAGTTTCCCAAAACTGACAGAGCCACACGACCAGCTATACCAGCTTGGCAGTGCAGGATTGAGCCTCGTATCGGTGAGGCTAGAACACTCATCGGCAAGCTTATCTGCTTCAGGGAGGGCAACACTCGCTCTAGAGTGATGCGCTTTGTGAGGCGGGCGTTCTCAGGGACTGATATCAGTTCTCGAGATTATATGTCCCGCGTCACAGAGCGTATCGACTTCCTGAAGCAGAAGATCTATGCATGGGCAAACCGTATTCGTCAGTACAAGCGGCGAGTGGAGCGATACACACAGAATCGCACATTCCAGAGCAACGAAAGGTGGGTTTATAGGGCTTGGGAGCAACCCAACCAAGGTGTGACTGATACGCGCCTACCGGATAATGACGCCATGTGTTCGTTCTGACGCGATATCTGGTCGGTGCCTGTCTGTCACACTGAGGGTGACTGGACTCGGGAGGTCGAACTAGCGTGCGATCCGATACCACAAATGGAGGCATTACCATCAGCCCCAAAGATGTGGCTCGTGCAGTCCGTCCGTTGCCTTACTGGAAATCTCCAGGGCCGGACGGACTGCACAACTTTTGGATTAAATGGTTCCAAAGGTCACACGCTCGTTTGGCAACTCAGTTCCAGTCTGCCTTAGAGTCAGGATCGCTGCCCCAGTTCCTAACGACAGGAATAACCCACCTGCACCACAAATCAGGTAGTACTGCGGATCCTAAAAATTATAGACCGATAACGTGCTTACCGACGGTCTATAAAGTTCTTACATCCATTCTGAGAGCGAAAATTAATCAACATATTGACAATAACGCCATCATGTCTGATTCTCAGAATGGATATAGGAACGGGTCTCGCGGTACTAAGGAGCTGCTCCTCATAGACATTGCCATTAGCCAACAGGTTCGCCGTTCCCGCAAGGATCTGGCGACATGTTGGATAGATTACAAGAAGACCTATGACTCAGTGCCACATACATGGCTCATGAGGGTGCTGGAGTTATATAAAATTGATGCAACTCTGCGCGCCTTCCTGACGTCATGTATGGGGCAGTGGAGGACGGTCCTTCACTATCCAGGATGTCGACAGATTCAGGAAAACAGCGAACCTATAAGGATCGAGCGCGGAATATTTCAGGGCGACAGTCTGAGTTAGCCCTGAACCCGCTCAGTACACTGCTGGAGGGTTCAGGTCTGGGCTATCGGTTGAGGAGAGATGGTCAGGTCATATCACACCGCCTTTACATGGATGATCGGAAGCTCTTTGCCCCCAACAACCTGCAACTAATGAAGCTACTGAAGGTAACAGAAACCTTCAGTGACGCCATCCGTATGGAATTTGGTGTGGACAAATGTGCAGTCATGCATGTAAAGCGAGGGGAGATTATGGAATCCGTGGGAATACAACTCTCGGATTCCATACACCTCCGATCCCTTTCCTCAACCGAAACTTACAAGTATTTGGGTATGTCGGAAGCACTAGGCATCAATGCTACTGACGTGAAACAATCGTTGAAGGAGCGCTTCTTTGGCCGCCTGAAAAGAGTACTAAATAGACTTTTATCGGGCGGAAACAAGGTGCGCGCCTTCAACGGCTGGGGTATTGATGTATTCTTTCGGCATACTCAAATGGACTCAGACTGAATTTGACGCCCTGGATAGGAGGATCCGCACGCTGCTTACCGCAAATCGTATGCATCACCCACGTTCATCGGTTATGAGACTGTATATCCCTCGGAAGTGCGGGTGTCGTGGCTTTTTAAATGCTAAGACCCAACACAACCGCGAGGTATGCAGTTTTAGGGAATACTTCCATGCCGCTGACATGGGTATGCATCGAGATGTGGTAGCGGTGGACAAGGGCCTTACCCCGCTCTCCTTGGCTAACGAGAACTGGCGCAAACCTATAGTATTAAATACTAATGACCGCAGGGAGGTATGGCAGAGCAAGGAGCTTCACGGACGCTTCTACCGGGTCCTAAATGGGCCCGATGTAGATCTTTTAGCGTCCGTGGCCTGGCTGCAATTTGGTGACCTTTTCGGGGAAACCGAAGGTTTTGTCTTTGCGATTATGGACGAAGTTATGATGACGAATAACTACCGGAAATACATTGTGAAGGACGGCACGGTAGACATCTGTCGGGCATGTCACCGGCCGGGTGAATCAATCCGTCACATTATCTCCGGTTGTTCTAGTCTGGCTAACGGAGACTATTTGCATAGACACAACCTTGTAGCCAGGATTATCCATCAGCAACTTGCTCTTAAATACAATCTTGTGGAGTCGGAAGTTCCTTACTATAAGTATGTGCCCAACCCAGTTCTCGAAAATGGCAATGTCACGTTGTATTGGGATCGTTCTATCATCACTGACAGGACTATTGTTGCCAATAAGCCTGACATAGTGGTGATAGACCGACTAGAGCGTCGCGCCATGATTGTTGATATGTGGTCCCACATGTCGAGAACCTCGTGAAGGCTGAGAGAGATAAGAAAAGCAAGTACCTTGATCTGGCTCGCGAGGTTGTCGACATGTGGGACGTGAATACAGCGATCATTGTGCCGATAGTCGTTACGGCCAATGGCATAATAGCCAAGAGCCTCGACGAACATCTGAGGAGGCTCTCGTTGGACAGCTGGATCAAGGGCTTGATCCAGAAAGCGGTACTCCTGAACACGGCGCGTATCGTTAGGAGGTTCCTCTCTCAGGAGCCCTGACCACCGGTAGCTTGGACCCTGTTCCCGATACCGGTGGGCTACTATTTTTGTATTTTTAAATGGTTTTATATTTTATTTTTTTATAGAATAATATTTAAAAATGTAAATATATGTATATAACATGAATAAATGGAAATAACAATATAATAATCTGTGGCTCGACTTGACAGACGGCTGCCAAAAATTTTTCTCCACGATTTTTTTACAAAATATACAATTTTAAGTAACTTAATTGTGCAGAACACCATGAAACCAAGAAAAAAAAATAACACAATAATTTTATCAAAAAATTATGACGACGTCATGCTAACGAGAGTTGCCGCCGCTAGACAAGCACGCCTACCACCTCCGGCCTCGTCGCCCAGCCCCGCCTTGCCGCCGCCGGAAACCAGCCCCACCGTGAGTGCTGTGACACCGGCCGTGGCAGTTGCGTCGAGCTCGAGTGACGATTACTTCTCTCCGCCAACGACACCACCACCTGCGCGTTGACGGGGAGGACGCCGGCCTCCGGACCGCTTAGGACCTCGAGGCTTACCGGTCTCTGATAGGGTCCCAGCACCAGGCGGAAGTGTGCAGCGCATGAGATGGACACAATCCATTAACGAAAATGTAATGCGCGCATACTTTGGGGCTACAGAGGGAACAACCTGACCGTGTACCGTGTCCGGATGCTCTCTTTGTTTTAGATGCTTGAGCCAGCCGTCAACGTTTCGGCACAACGACTTTCGGATCAGGTGCGGGTCATCCAGCGTAATCGTATGTTGGATGATACTGTACTTGATCGCCACCGGACGGAAATGGGTAACCGTGTCACTGCCCCATCGTCGCAGGCTGTGGTGCTACCATAGTCCAACCACGATGACGAGGAGAGTAGTGACAGGGTTACAAACGTAAGTACCCAGTGCAAGAGGAATTGAGGAGTGCTTTGGAGTGTGCTATTCGGGAGTATCGCTACATGCTACCCGAACTTAGGCCACGATTACCTCGTTTGCCCATGCATAACAAGAATAGGGCGCTGGTGGCTGTTCTGGATTCGCAGTTGTCAAACTATTTTGATGACTGCGAAGACCTCACTGATACACATTCGATCATGTACTGCGCGGCTGTAGCGGCATGTCGTGTAGCTCATGTCAAATTTGCAGATGACAGAGCTACACGACCGAAACCAGCCGTACCGGCTTGGCAATGCAGGATTGAACGTCGTATTGGTGGGGCCAGAGCACTCATCGGCAAACTAATTTGTTTCAGGGAGGGCAATAGTCGCCCAAGAGTGAGTGCGCTTTGTGAGACGGGCGTTTTCGGGGACTGATGTCAGCCCCCGAGACTATATATCCCATGTCACAGAGCGCATCGATTACCTGAAACAAAAAGTGTATGCATGGGCAAACCGTATTCATAGGTACAGGCGGAGAGTGGAGCGATACACCCAGAATCGCACATTCCAAAGTAATGAAAGGTGGGTTTATGGGGTTTGGGAGCGACCCGACCAAGGTGTGACTGATACGCACCTGCCGGATGATAACGCTATGTGTTCATTCTGGCGCAGCATCTGGTCGGTGCCTGTCAGTCACACCGAAGGTGAATGGACTCGGGAGATCGAACGAGCGTGTGATCCAATACAAGAATTAGGGACTATCACGATCAGCCCCCAAGATGTAGCCCGTGCAGTCCGTCCGTTGCCAACCTGGAAATCTCCAGGGCCGGACGGACTGTACAACTTTTGGATCAAGTGGCTACAAAGGTCGCACGCTCGTTTGGCATCTCAGTACCAGGCAGCCTTAGAGTCTGGTTCGCTACCCAAGTTCCTTACAACAGGAATAACCCACCTGCTCCACAAGTCTGGTAGCACCGCGGAACCCAAACATTATAGACCAATTACATGTTTACCAACGGTCTACAAGGTTCTTACATCTATTTTGAGAGTTAAAATTAATAAACACGTCGACGATAACTCCATCATGTCGGTCTCTCAGAATGGATGTTAGAACGGGTCCCGCGGTACTAAGGAGCTACTCCATATTGATATGGCCATTAGCCAACAGGTTCGGGTTCCCGAAAGGATCTGTCGACATGTTGGATAGATTATAAGAAGACCTATGACTCGGTGCCTCATACATGGCTCATGAAGGTGCTAGAATTGTATAAAATAGATACAACTCTACACACCTTCCTGATGTCGTGTATGAGGCAATGGAGCACAGTCCTTCGCTATCCAGGATGTCGAAATATCCAGATGAATAGCGAACCTGTAAGGATCGAGCGAGGTATATTCTAGGGCGATAGTTTGAGTCCACTTTGGTTTTGCCTAGCCTTGAATCCTCTAAGCATGATGCTGGAGAATTCAGGGCTAGGCTATCGTATGAAGAGAGGTGGTCAGGTTATATCTCACCTCCTTTACATGGATGACTTGAAGCTCTTTGCCCCCAGCAGTCTCCAGCAGATGGAGCTACTAAAGGTAACTGAAACTTTTAGTAGCGCCATCAGGATGGAGTTTGGTGTGGACAAATGTGCGGTCATGCATGTAAAGCGAGGGGAGATTGTGGAATCCGTAGGAATTCAACTTGCGGATTCCATAAACCTGAGATCCCTCTCTCCAAACGAAACCTATAAGTATTTGGGTATGTCGGAAGCGTTAGGTATCAGTACTACTGACATGAAGCAATCGTTGAAGGAACGCTTCTTTGGCCGCCTGAAGAAGGTATTCAATAGCCTTCTTTCGGGCGGAAACAAGGTGCGCGCCTTCAACGGTTGGGTCATGCCGGTACTGATGTACTCTTTCGGCATACTCAAATGGACTCAAACGGAACTTGACGCCCTGGATAGGCGGGTTCGTACACTGCTGACTGCATATCGAATGCATCACCCACTATCGTCAGTCATGAGATTGTATATCCCGCGGAAGTGTGGAGCCCGAGGCTTTTTAAATGCCAAAAACCTCCACAGGCGCGAGATATGCAATCTCAGAGAATATTTTCTCATCTAATATTTTATTGTGGGTATTCATCGAGATGTAGTAGCAGTGGACAAGGGACTCATCCCGCTCTCCTTGGCGAATGAGAACTGGCGTAAGCCTGTAGTGCTTGACACTAACGACCGCAAGAAGGTATGGCAGAGTAAGGAGCTTCACGGACGCTTTTGCCAGGCCCTACATGGGTCCGATGTAGACCAATCAGCGTCCGTAGCCTGGCTGCGATTCAGTGACCTCTTTGGGGAAACCGAAGGTTTCGTCTGTGCAATTATGGACGAAGTTATCATGACGAATAACTACCGGAGATTTATTGTGAAGATGGCACGGTTGACATCTGTCGGGCATGTCACCGTCCGGGTGAATCGATCCGCCACATTATCTCTGGTTGTTCTCGTCTAGCTAACGAAGAGTACTTGCATAGGCACAACCTTGTAGCCAGGATTTGCTCTGAAATACACTCTTGTGGCGTCGAAGGTGCCGTACTACAGGTATGTGCCCGACCCAGTTCTCGAGAATGGCAATATCACATTGTACTGGGATCGGTCCATCATCACTGACAGGACTATTATCGCTTATAAGCCTGATATAGTGGTGGTGGACCGAATCGAGAGGCGTGCAATTATTGTTGACATAACTGTCCCGCATGACGGGAACCTCGTGAATGCCGAGAAAGATAAGCAAATCAAGAATCTTGACTTGGCTCGCGAGGTTGTCGATATGTGGGATATGGATACAGCGATCATTGTACCGATAGTCGTGTCAGCCCATGGCTTAATAGCCACGAGCCTCGACCAACACCTTAGGAGGCTCTCGTTAGGCAGCTGGGTCAAGGGCCTGATCCAGAAAGCAGTACTGCTGGACACGGCTCGTATTGTTAGGAGGTTCCTCTCTCTGGAGCCCTGACCGCCGGTAGCTTGGACCCTGTTTCCGATACCGGTGGGCCTCTATTTTTTATATTTTTAAATGTTTTTCTTTTTTGTATGTGTTTTGTAAAAATATTAAAAATGTAAGCAATAAGAAAGAAGTTAAATAAAAGACATAACAATATATATAATTCTTTCTCTTTTTATTGCCATTGATTTCTATTGACATTTATTACTAATCAACTTGAATTATGCAATTCTTTACAATTGTTGTTTTATGGTCCAGGCTTATTTTTTTTTAATTATTGACATTTAGCTGGCATAACTTTTTTATTAATTATTATTTGCAAACATTTGTACGCCCACTGGCATAACATAGCGGAATCTTTATATATGTATATACCATTATTATTGTACCTATGTTAAACAAATGAATAAATGACTTAAGACTTATGACTCGATGACCTCAGTAGATCTTCCGGATAAGTGGGTCTAAAAATGCACATAGACAAAACCAAGGTAATGTTGAATGCCCATGTAGCAACCACTCCTATCGAAATCGGAGACTCTACACTCGAAGTTGTGGACGATTATGTCTACCTGGGAAAAACGGTCCAGTCAAGTAGGTCCAACTTTGAGAAAGAGGTCAACCGTTGAATCCGACTCTATGCTCGGCGTTTCCTTGCGTAATCGAATCAGAAATGAAGACATCCACAAGAGAATCAAGGTTACCGACATCGCCCGAAGAATTGCCAAACTTAAGTGGCAGTAAGCAGGCACATTGCTCGGAAGACGCAGCGTTAGAAGACCTCCCTCTAGGTAGAGCGACGACCTGCGGCTGCGGGAGTCCGGTGGATGCGGAACGCACAGGACCGATTAATGTGGCAAAGCTTGGCGGAGGCCTATGTCCACCTGTGGACGTCTTTCAGTTAAAATGATGATTCACCTGTTTCATCGATCTCTTTCCATCCGGTGAGATCGAAGTATCATGAGGATTTTTGATCACGTAAAAGCCAATGTTGCCCATCCCTATCCAGGCAATAGAACCAGCGTAAAGTTTAGTTGTTAAGCGCCACTGCGAGAGTGAGGGACACATTCAAGTCAACTTGATAGAAATGGGACGAGACGGACTGAAATACGACAAGTGGAGAGTTTTGGCTAGGTAGGTAATTGTCACGGGCTTTTTTGAAAAGAAATATAGCGCTCAAAAAGGCTGTTGCCATTAAATTTAAGGTAAAATTATTTGTATACCTAAGTGAAAGAAAATATATAATTACAAAATTAACCTAAAACTGTCCCACTGAAGGGCCCAGGCCTCTTCTCATACAGAGGAAGCACGAACATACATCACCACGCTATAAGCTGAGTTTAAGCAGACTCATCTACTACCAGGTCCAGGTCCAGCCCAGGTTACTCCACGATTTTTTTCGTTAGCGATATCAGTAATAGCGAAGACAAACTTGGAATTTACTGATAAGCTAATACGAATAAAACACTTGCCAAGATTTTAAACCAAGACCTCAAGCATGAGATGCAAGGTAAGCCATAACTACTTAACATTTTACCTAAGTAATATTTTGAACGTTTAAGATGCAAGTTTGTTTTTTTTAAGTTAAGGCACCACTAACAAAATTCACACGGGCTAAGGCAGCGAGGAATCAAATAGCTTCGTAGCTCCGGATATGCTGCAGCATATTGACGTTGGGTCCTCGGCAAAAGTGTCCATCACCTGTTTTTTATTGGGCGTAGTAAACCTCTCTGGGTTTATTCAAGGGGAACAATGATAGCGTTATTGCGATATTTTTTTTAGCTAAAGAATAAAAATAATAAATAAACCACCATTTTTATTCCTCAGATAAAACTTATCAGAGTGTATTGAAAAACCTTCCTAAAACAATTTATGTTCTACGATCGTCATTGGGTATAACTTTATTGATGGCAACTGAAAACACTGGCCGGTCAATTTTATTGGCTTGCAAAACTCTGCACAACTTTTTTTTACTTACACCTAAACTAAAAAAAAACTAAACTTTGGCTTTAAAACTAAAAAATCTTATTATTAAGTAACTATAGCTTACCTCGAGGTCAAGGATCTCTGGGTGTAGTAACGTTCATGAAATTAAGTCTTTTGTTTTGTTCTCGATAGAAACTCCATGAATTTGTAACTATCAAATTCATGGAGTTTTGCTTGCAAATTAAATTTTACCTAAAAAGGCGTGAGTATTATGTATTTATATTTTTCCTATCTTGCATGCCTGTATGAAACATCCTAGCTAAACAAACGAGAATACAATCTTCCTTAATTAATAAAGTTCGGTTGTCAAAGAAATTAACTTCAATTCTCTAGCAGGGGGCTTTAAACTCACAACTCCTCCTTCGTTTCTCATTTCGCAATTTCCACTTGGCAGCCGAAACATGTAAACCATTTTCGGAATATTGTTCCGCTAATGTAATAGTATTGTAAAATATCAAAAAGGACAGCCTTGTACCCTACATTTGGAACAAAAGAACATTTCACTTAAGTTTCGGAAGTGGTTTTGAAACTGACAGCTCAACTTATTGCCGGGCTACATAAATTAAATTTCAAAACTTTAACTTGTAAAGAAACTTCAAGAAATTGAATTACGTATTTCTTTTGCTTTGTAAAGTTTACCATCTTTACGGGTCATTTGCTTTATTAACTGGTAGAATATGTAACTTGGTACTAGGTGGCTTTGCCCGCTTGAACTGGCCAGCCAGCTACTGTACCAAACTAGGTATAAACCCAACGGTGTGTTTCCCGCTTGCCCACAACCTCTGACCACAAACAAGGATCATTGGGTTTACAGAAATCTATTGCGCAACCTTCTCCTAGTGCTTATTAATTTACCTGGGCTTAACCCCCGGCGGCGAGGCAGCTGGTTTGAATACCTTATTACGGGTAAACTTGTAAGAAACAGCCTGTGAACAATGTACACTACATTATTTATGTACTTAGGATTACAGTTAGGCTGTCTTTCAGGTTCTAAGAGAAAGTAATCAGTGAAGAATAAAGTATTTATCCAGAGTTTTTTGGCATTACCTACTTGGAAAGTAATTAAGGGATTAAGGGTGTTTACGCACTCATCCAAAGTTTACTCGAAGCGGTGTCCGAGTACCATCCAAAATGGAAATGTACTCGTACCTACTGATTTTAGAAGGCGTCCCCTACAAGAAGTCTTACGGCAACTTCAGACCGAAATTTCTCGGATTCGGATCAGATGCAGTGCGTAACCGCTCTAACGCACACAGACATTTCCAATTCGGATGGAACTCGGATCTCGAATTCGGATAAAGATCGGATACAGTGTTTAAAAACCCGAGTGTAAGACCCTTTCCTGATGGCGCAACGCAATTCGATATATTAGACCGACATGCGATTTTTACTAGGTACGTGAAATTGCAAGTATGTTCACATGGATGCAATGCGATGCAATTCGGCACTTGATTTTTTCTTAAAAAATACTTTTACAGGGTTATGGAAATAAGCGATACGGGTGCAGGGAAAATAATATAAAATCATTTAATATATTATTTTACAGACACAAGACATATATTTTTCGAAACAAATAGACAGAGACAGCGCTGACAGAGAGTACTTAATTCTTAAAAAAGAAAGCCATCATAAAAATGACCAGCGTTATACTTCAAGACCCGCCCATAACGTGGGCATCATGACATCATGCCACTCCAAGCTGACGAGTGAACACCTCGTGCTTGACACAGCCCAGGGGCTTGGTGAACACATCTGCTATCATCTCATTCGTAGGGATGTATACAATTTCAACGTTAAATCTAGCAATTATATCTCTAACGTAATGCAATCTTATTTCGATAAGCTTGCTCCTTCTATGAAGAGTGTGATTGGTAGCAAGCTGTACAGGAGATTGATTATCACAATACATTACTATTTTACAACTAGTCGTCTTTAATAATTCCTTAATTAAAGCTTGCAGAAACACCGCTTCACTGCTCGCTTCGCTTAAGCTACAATTCCGAAAAATCATTTAATATATT
Source organism: Orthosia cruda (assembly GCA_964057195.1). NCBI lineage: Eukaryota > Metazoa > Arthropoda > Insecta > Lepidoptera > Noctuidae > Orthosia > Orthosia cruda. Next base: position 11,367,132 of record OZ059831.1, read on the forward strand.
ATTTTTCAGACAGATGACATATATTTTTCAAAACAGATAGACAGAGACAGCGCTGACAGAGAGTACTTAATTCAAAAAAGAAAGCCTTCATATAACGCTGGTCATTTTGCCAGCGTTATACTCCAACAAATACGTGCGCGATATCGCCTATCGACGCAATTTAAATTGTTGTCGCGCCGTCAGGAAAGGGAATAAGTTCTAGACTTTATTCGACTTTATCAATATTTATTTATAAATCATTTTAGTAGCTATACCCCTCAGATCCGCAGCCGTGACCTTTGCCACAGGAACCGTGCAGTTTAGGTGACATAAAGTAGCATAATTATGCCATGTATTATGTGTTCTTTGGGTGAAAGAATTTTCGTAATCGAATCAGTACTTCCCGAGATTACGTTTAACAAACAAATGAAACAAGTTAGCAAAAATATTAGTTTACCTATGACGCTTCACATAAAAGAAACCAAAAGCCTAAATACCAGAATCCGCGATTTTAGCTAGCAACGGACAAAATTGAATGGAAAAACAAGCTATGAACAATGTGTATGTTCTTACAATAAGAATAGTTATGTTTTAGGTAGTTACTAAGGAAACGTAATGAGTTACTAGTTAATCATTAATTTGGAGTTGCTAAGCATTACTTACAGGGAGTGTTAATGGATTTCGAAACTTTTATACATACTAATTAGAGTAGGTATGTGAATATCTTATTGTTAAGAACTGTGTTACAATTTTATGTACATTAGACTATATTCTATCCACCGATGTAGATATTTGTCTGACTCTTTAAGGTAAGTTTTCATGTCTAAGATACCGAGCAAATTTTCATGAAAGGACCACAAGTAGTTTAGTACAGGTATTTTATTTTACAATTGGTTTGTTGAACCAATATTTTTTTTGTTAAAAATAGAAAGATCATACATAAGTTTACATACAAAACTATTTATAGTTATTTTTTTTTCGCTGTAATTACAAAGTAATATCAAATTGAAAAGTTTTTCTTGAATCCAGTACCGAAAATACCTCGACAGTTCCCGAACAAACCCGAACCCGTGTGACATCACGACGTTCATTTTTACTCATTGTAGCACATAGCTGATACCGTGTTTTGACTTTTAACTGATACAATCTTGTTATTATCGTCAATATATTGATGAAAATCAAATATATTGATAAAAAATATTGATCCTTAAATGTTATCGTGCTTGCTTCATACCATTATGTACAAATACTATATAAATATCTCCATTATATGTGAATCGCGCAATAGCCAAGTACCTAGCAATCTATACCTATTAAAGTTTTGAGAAATGTTCTATGTCTTACTAGAATCCAACTAGAATGTGTTAATTATTATGTTATCTTGTTCTAATTTAGTATTAGATTCGTATTAATATCTTACTTTGATCATTACAGATTGAGATAAGTAAATTTTTATAGGAACTTTCGTGCAAAGTTGACATTGTTGTATAATTACGTAACTTGAAAACATGATTTTTGGTTTATGGAGATATATTCATTATTTTATACTCAAATGATAGATATAGGCGTAAAACTAATATTTCTGTTTGAATTGTGAAAATCGGTCAACGCATTTAAGAGATATTTACTGAAGAATTAGTGTGAAAAATCTACCAAGTTAATATTTTCACGTTTTTGTTCTACAAAGTTTTTTAGTGTTTGTCAATATATAATATAGATATTAGTGTTTAATATTATTAAGAGATATGTAAATAATGGGAATTACCGAACATTTTAAGGATTTTGTGCAAAAAATAAATATAATTAAAGGCTGCACAGATTTCGGGTTGTATCATATTTAGTGGTATCTAATGAAGTTTTTTGATATCCAAAGTCGAAATTTCGCGCCAATCGTGTTTGTTTACTTTTTATTTTACACCAATATCACCATATGTGAAAACGATTACGTTTTGACAATTCTGTTTCTAAATGTACCTGGTAAACAACAATAACAAACACCGGTCCACTAAACACGTAATATTCATTACCACTACTTTATTTATGCTTAAAACTGCCAAATCATCCATCACGTGGTATCGAAATTAGCCTTTAAGAATCCTTTATCACACATGACTAAATAAAATTTGCTGTTATAAATAATATTTTCGCACAAATTTTCGGATATTTTAGTCAATTCACGTGTAGTTGACACTGTAGTACAAAATTCCTTGAACGTTATGACGTCACCAACATGGCGACCAATCATGGCCCGTTCGTAGACAGGTGGTTCTTTTGAAAATTTTATTGATTTTCAATTGCTTATAATAAATTAAAAAAAAATATTTAAGAGATTTTTGCAACGATAATATAATTTATGATATGTAAAGTTTCAAAATAAATTTTAAAATCGTATTTTTTTTTAAATTCAACAACCCAATTCCTAAGATCGAATTAAGGTTCCCAAGCGAAAGGAACCGTGGGTATCAATAGTTTAACTTTTAACTATTTTTAAGATGGACATCACAGACTGTCGAAAGCATTACAAGAATACTAAATTTCGTCCCTAGATTAGATTGTCTCTCCCAAAACGAAGTTTCACTTAATTTTAAAGTGCTCCCTTTTGTGGAACCTATTTTTTCAAAATGTCTCTGAATGTCCTATTAAAACCTAAAAGTGTTGTTTTAGGCTACTTTTAATTTATATTTAAATGCCGTTTTAGGTTTCAGACACCTGCTAAAACTGAAAAGAATTACTCAAGCGGGTTTTACACATTTTTTAGTACAAAACTTGAGACTAGGAGCTCCTGACTAAATAATAAAAGTCGCACGGGTCGATCTTCAACGTAAAGCAACATCCGTTGATAGGTTACCGTCTTTACATACCGAGATTCCTCTGTGCCCCGTAAAGCACGATAAACTGTCGGTCCCGTTACGAGTCTTACGAGTAGACAGAAGCCTGACAGCATTCTTAGTAAGGGGTATCGTGTCACCCAATTACGGAGTTGTAGAAGGCAAATCACCCATAAAAATTACTGAAATCCAGTTAAATCCGGTAATACCCGAAGCTGTATCCCAAAATAGTAGGAATAGCTGCTAGGTAGTTTTATAACTTGAGACTATGATCCAGGTGGTAAAGCCCTACCAGCTAATTACTCACTATTTTATTCTTAAAGGCTGATGTCAAAATATAATTTATCGCCCGTTGGAGACCTAATATCGATGTCCTAGCAACATAGATTAATGTCCTATATTAATAATAGCTACAGTCCGAATAATCGTAATCGGTATCGGTAAACTAATATTAGAGATTAGATATTGAAAGTATTCGTCGAGGAACATATTAGGGTTTGCCGAGTAGGTACATTATTTCAATCTTCTTTTTGCTGAAACCCTTATTTCTGGTAATGAAAATCTACAACGTATGTTTGGCAGAATGATTTTAAAAAAACTCACTTCAATGGATTGCATTATTTACAGTTATACAGAATTTACCCAAGAGATGCTTCACACACGTAATCTACTTACGACCCAATCGTACGGCTAGGCGAATCGTCTTTGTTGAACAGTATTATCACATAATTAATAAATACAGAAGGTCCGTAACCGATGAGTTGTAGCATGTGAGTTCGGATCCTAACTGGCACATTACTTGGTGTAAATTATCTCATCACCTTAAATCGACATAGGAAAATATCCTGAGGAAAACTGCATGTCCAACAACGAAAAGTTCGATGACATCCACCAATCTTCTCACGGACTGCGGCCGTTATCTCTTAGATACACAACCTGTGTCTTAGCAGTGGGTACATACGTTATATTAATAGGCTGATATTATTCTTTACTGCAAAAGCTCACCTAAACAAGCTGTGTACGGATGAAATGAAATGCACGCACACAAAGACACAATTCACGTACAGAAGCGTCCTCACTTGGAGCATTATGTCGTGAGTATTTGTAAATAAGCAATCGTAGGCGAGCAACAAATGCTTCCTGTCGAGTCCAGCATTCACTTTCGAGCAAAACTATGAACGAATCGAGTCGAACATTCCCTTGCAACATTCCCTTCCCATTCGAATACGATCTCGTTAAATGTCATTCATTCGATAATACGATTTTGGGAACTTTGGTTTCCATAACAATTGTGTTTTTTTCTATTGTGTCTGCTAATTAGCCCGTGAGTGCTTGAAAAGTTTGGGAATTTGTGATTAAATTACGTTATCACCTTAACTTTTATTTAATTTGTATCCATGATCTCACTCAAAAACACGTAAAACTATCTTTAAATACATTTATAAACTAGAGCGAGTAAAGAACAACGTTCTAAAACAAAGCAACAGCTTCAACCACTAATTTCTTATGTGTTCGACTGTACACAATTCCACCGTACCCACCTGGCAAGTTCACCTTATCTCGTAAGCAGTGCCGGCTACCCGCCTAGCCAGTCCTTAGAGAATGTAGGCGGCATCCGTGTTACGTTCGAAATGTGTTGCGGTGGTGAATGTGAAGCCATGTAAAGGCACTTTCAAAATTTTCAAGGTGTCGGCCAAAAAATTACATACTACCATTACATTACAAGAACAAGAACATTAGTAGTAGATTTTGAAAACTAAACCCTTACCGATAGTGTAAGCTGTTCTTAAATTATTTTAGAAAAGTAAAAAACTGGCCAAGTGCGAGTCGGATTCGCGTACGAAGGGTTCCGTACCATTATCGCAAAAAACGGCAAAAAAATCATGATTGTTGTATGGAAGCCCCACTTAAATATTTATTTTATTCTGTTTTTAGTATTTCTTGTTATAGCAGCAACAGAAATACTTATTCCGTGAAAAAATCAACTGTCTAGCTATCACGGTTCATGAGATACAGCCCGGTGACGGACAGACATAAAGACGCACCGCGGAGTCTTAGTAATAGGGTCCCGTTTTTACCCTTTGGGTACGGAACCCTAAACAGACAAAAAAATAATGCGAGTATAAATTAAAGCAGATGTATGTCGTGGTTGGTGCAAGAAGGCTTCCACTCGGCATAAAGCTGTGCCGTGGGAACACAGCATGGCGCTGATTTACAGTGGTGGCCTAGGACGTGACGTACGGAAACAAATGTCTGTAGCGCATGTAAAGATAGATACAAAAACATTAAACAAATACAGTAAGATATTTAAAATAAACTACTTAAAAATATGTTGTAAATAAAAGGAATGCAGGTAACCGAAACACCGTGGAGATACATATAAGGCACAAGATTGACAAAACATAAAGTGCCGGTTTACACGTTGTAGCTCAGACGAGCTTAAAGTCATCATCATCATCATCTACCTAGCCTTTTCCCAACTATATTGGGGTCGGCTAACGTGGCTTAACGTAAGCCACGTTATTAAAATAAAAAAGTTATTAAAAATAATAAACTTAGAAAAGGGATGTAGTGAATTAAAATACTAAGAGCTGGCTTCACACGACTTTGGTTGCTTGTGGACGACAGCTAAGCAGGCAACCGACGGTCAGGAACTGTTCAAAGAATTCTTCTTCGTGGAGTGCTCTAGGTAGGAAGGTGGTAAGCACTGCCACGACAAATCGCGGCTCGGCGGACAGAGCTCCGGCAGGATCTCATGGCGACATGGAGAGAGCGACTGTCGCAACCCAGTGCTGGGCACGCCACAATTGCGGCGATAAGGCCCCTCTTTGATGAGTGGCTTGAGAGGCGACAAGGCGTCCTCACCTTCCGCCTGACGCAGGTCCTCACCGGAAATGGCTGTTTCGGGAGGTTCCTGTTCAGGATAAGGCGGGAGGAAACGCCCGGCTGTCACCATTGTATGGATCGCCCGGAGGACACGGTGGAGCATACGGTGGAGGTCTGCCCCGCTTGGGCGGAGCACCGCCGTGTCCTCGTGGAGGCGATCAGCGGTGGCAACCTCTCGCGTCCGGCCCTGCTTCAGGCCATGGTACGGAGCGAGAGGGCATGGGAAGCTGTCGCCTCCTTCTGTGAAGCAGTAATGCTCACAAAGGAGGAGGCGGAACGCGTGAGGGAGACGTATCGGAGACGCCCTCACGCCCCTAGCAACCGCAGGAGACGCCCTGGGCGTCGGGAGTCGCAAGCCGATTCCCGGCCACCGTAGGCGCGGGCTTGCTGACGGCGAGTAATGGGTAGCTCGCCGTCTGATAAGGACCAGGCCCGAGTCGATGGCGCGTAGTGTTCCACGCGCGCCTCAAAGAGATGTCAGCAAAATTGACGGGGTCCATTAGGGCCGATGCCTGTCTGGGTCGCGGATAAATTTGAAAAAGAGTTACCGCGGCCCTGGCACAAGCAACTGAAGGAACACGGGTGGGTTTTAGTCAGTTAAAGTCTGACACGCCCTTCCGCTTCACCCAGAGCGGGAAAAGTCATTTGATGATTTCCCACCCAAAAAAAAAAAAAGGCCGGTGGTGAGCAGGAACCACGACGGACAAGCAGGCAAAATGGGCAGATAGCCAGATAAGCCAGTTGTAAAGTAGAGCAGGAAGGCAAGCAGCAAGGAACAGTATGAGCTGGGCTGTGGCGTCTCAGGCAGACGGTCAAGTAGGCGGGTTCAGAATCTGTACGTGCTGCTGGCGGGTGCGCTGTGGCCGTGCGCGTTGCTATAGAATTGTCTGATGCAGATCTTGCACCACGTGACGGACTGGCACATCGATTTCATTTAGCAGTAAAAGTACACTTAGTCCAAATGCTATTTATTTATAGTTTTCCAATCTGAATATTAGAGTTTAGAGAGTAGGAAACAGCCTTTCAGCGTTCAGACCTGATTCAAAACTAAAAAGCTGACGTCCGTTTTTTCCTCGTTCTGTCATTTCTTCTAAATTTCAAACTCAAATCTCAATTAAGAAATCAAAACCAGAACGAATAAAAACAGTTTTACAGAGGGGGCAATCTGCCGCTGCCCTTATTATGAGAATTATAACTAATGTACAACCAGCTTTAGAAGGTCTAGTCCATGATATGTTATGTCTATGGTTTAAAAAAATATTGGACGAACAGATGTCAAATCAGATAAAAATGTCAGAGTATAAAATATTCTAAGATTTTACAAATTAGCAGTAAAAATAAGTTGAAGATGTTAAAAACAATCAGAGATAACTAAAAATATGCTTTTCAGCTGCTAAACAGTATCAAAGAATACATAAAAGTGAGTTGCATGTGTCGATATAATATCAAAAGGTGTGGTTTGTATAGTGTTATAAAACGTAAGTAGACTAAGAGATGTGGATCTGTTCAGCAGAATGCCACAATGTTCTGAAACACAGTTCTCTATAGAGAAGAACGCAAAATACAATGACCTCCTGGGACACTCTTTAATAGTACATTGTGTATTAAGGGCGGTAAGTAAGGAATTACGATCGAGACTCAAGTAGAAGCCCGAAGTCAGACTGAGGACTTTCTGAGTCGAGGTTCGTAATTCCCGTACCGCCCGTGAAACATACAATGTTTTTCATCACATTTGCGAGTAATAATTATGAATTATAGCTTTAATACACAAGTCAGCACAGATATTATTACGAAATACGTGAACTTTTTTTAAGCGGATGGCGAGTTTTTGCCCACACCACAGATTACACAAATGTTTAGTTCAGAAACGTTAAGGGCAAATACTTATGTAGGTAGTCAGCCATGACGGAGTGTAAAAAAATGGACTTTTGATACAAATAACTATTAATATCGAATATTAAGAACATTAGTTGAATATTTAAGTAAAATGTAGCGAGATTGCAAAGAAATTCCTGTTTAGATAACATTTTAGGACAATTTTTCAATTGCGTGTCAACTCCTTGCATGACCTGTGTGCTGTGCTATAAATTAAAAAAATATTACTTACCGCCCTTCGGTTTCATGACAAAAAAAAGCTCAAGGGTTTTATATGGGGCATTACGGCCAAGTTAACCTGTATGTTTAGATACTGTTTACGTGCAAGTGTGATGAAAAACAAGTTATTATAAAATTCTGATTACATTCCTATTGCTTCTTTGCGTTTTACGTCTACACAGTTATAATGAGCAAAAAAATGTTGCATAAAACTTTAAACAATTTATAGCTGTAAGAGTGATATAACAGTCGCAAAGGCCTCTTCAAAGAAAAACTTCCTCATTTCATATGGATGACACATGAAAACGTCAAAGTAATTTAAAAAGTAATATTCTATTCAAAGCTATTCGTATATTGCTTAAAGAAGCAATATACGAAACCGTAAACGTATTTCTTTTAAAAAAAAAGACATGTTTTGTTCTCTTTTCTTATCCTTAACAAGGGCTGAAATTAAAGACGTAGTTCAAGCCAGTGAGTTTTCATACAGAAAGGCTAAAGAAAACAATCTAATGTCTAATTAGAAAGAGGTAAGTATATTTTTAAAGACTGTGGTATTATTTTGTTTCGGGTTGCATACTCGTTATACCTGTTGCCTAAAAATACCACCGATTTATAAAATTCGCTGTTTTTTGTTTCCATGGTCCAGTTTATGTCACTTTTTTAAAACTTAGGTTACTAAAAAGTGACATAATCTGGATCCTGGATTTCTACTTAACTGTTTTACCCAGCTAATATCGTACGCCATTTCATAAATATCATAAAAATATAAAATAAAAACCTCATTGGACTCATCAGCTACGTTTCCTAAAAGGCATAACCCTCTTTAATATGTGTTGTAAAGAATGTATTGTCTATTAAATTCCTTCTTAGGTTCAACGAAGTATGTAACGAATGCTGGGGCGTCTGCGAGATATTAAATTAGAATGGCTTGGCTTTTGCAATATTCTGTACTTAGTATGAAAGATATTCATAAATGTCATGGTTTATAGCCTATATGCGGCAAGACATAATAAAAGATTTTCAAAGTAGATAATGTGTACCTTCGTTAGCGAAAATCTCAATATTAATTTACTTTTAATTTTAAATTAAAGGCGAATTGAGATGTAGGTGGGGATGAAGAAGATTTTTTTTGCCGCTGACTCAGATATTAAATTGAGATAAGGGTCAATTTGCAGGAGCATGATAATTACGATGGGTTAAAATAATCACAGCGTAGTCTTTGCGTAAACACGTCCAGCTAGATTGGAAAAGATCATCATCATACGGACGATATACGGCTCTATATTTATTTGTTTAAGGATTGTATAAGATGTCGCACTTTCATAACAAAAGTTAATGGCGATTACGACACCCGAATCCAAATAACATCGACCGAAGAAATTCCCGAACAAACCCTAAAAAATGTTTGCACAAAATATTCTTATCACGAATATAAGATGAATTCTTAATCGTGTTTTTCTTCGCATTTACTTTCGGGCAGTTAAAGAGTAGGTTTTGGCAGCTGGCCAGAGATGGAAGACTATCTTAGTGCCAGCCTATGTGTAATAAGTACGAGATCCCACCGCAACAATCTGCCGGTTTAGTATTCGATGAAACTTAATTTCCATAAATTATACTTAATAGTAAATAAAGGATATAGTGAAATATGTTAGTCGATAAAGTTTCATGCACCCGATCGACCCTCCAAAGGACTGTAACAACTTAAATTAAACGGTGTATAGTAACTCTAGAAAGAAAACTGTAATTCATACTCTACAGTACACGACAAGATGTATTCTAAAAAAAGACAAAGATTGTCCCCGTTGTCGGTCAATCTCACTCACTATTGAAAACAACGAAATGATACTTCCAAGTAACCAATATTTCCAGTAATTACCTTTAACTTTGGCAAGGACAGAATCCAGGGGTAACGAAAGAGATAACCGGGTGTTACCAGACAAATCGATCGATCGTCGGTCGATGGCATCGGTCGACGTTGATCGATTAACCCCGACTAAAACCATCAGCTCGATCTAATCCATTCTACCATAGATCGATCGTCGATCGAAAATCGATCGATTGGTCTGGTAGAACCTATCGATCGACATCGACGAATCCATTATACCATCGATCGATGCCGTCGATCGACGACCGATCGATTGGTCTGGTAACACCCTATTATATAGGTTAAGACAACAAAGCCTGTTTTGTTCTCAAAATCAACACAGAAAATCTTAATCTTAATCTCAATCTACCAAAAGGAAAATGGCCTTCTAAAAATGGCTTCCGTAAAACCAGCAAAATGCCTCAGGGAACAAGTTTATAAATGACTTAAAATGCAGGGTCATTTCTTTGATGTTTTTTTTTGCATTAACAAACGGGTTTTCAGCTATGTCGCCGCGACTATTTTATAACGGGGACGATTTAGCGGCTGTACAAAATAAGTATGAGCTTATTGACGATACGACACACCGACCGCGAGTTTACAGAATCGTGTCTAGTGAAGAAACGAACGGACGACAGACAGTCTGCAGTGTGTTGTGTGTTAAAAACCGTGACCGCAATACTGTCATGCGGTGCCTCGTGAACAAAAGATCTAAGGCTATCAATTAGGCAGATGCAGCCATGACGATAGTCAAAATATATGAGATTTGACAATCATTATCTCTCATAGAATACCGCATTATGTTTAAATTCCTAGGCAATTGAGCGTTGCTATTCTGAATTTATAAAACTAAGTGTTAGATACCTCACCTCCGCAGATTTGGCTTGCTGGTTGCCTCCATCGGCGTCGACCAGCCACAGCCGCTACGGCTCCCACGGCTGCCTATGTTTTTGTTACAGTGGGTAGGTGTTGCTATCCCTTTGCGCCTCCGTTTTTTATATACACTCTAGGAGTAGCAGCCAAAAGACTACGTGCAGTCGGGGTGACCCGATTGGGTTTTAGAACAGATTCTATCAAAAATATAGAAAATTTAGATCTTTTTTCTCGAAAACTATGAGGCTTCGCGACTTGAAATTTGTAAAAATGTTTTCCAAAGTATGAAGTTTTTAGTAGCCCGATTACGCACCGCAGTTGAGCCCAGTATTTTTTTTAATTTTCATCTTACCTTTGCGATATTCGTTTTGACGTTATATCTTAGTTAGAGCAAACTAAAATAGTTTTCTTATTTTTTGCATTTAGCACACATCGCCTGTAAGAAACAGCCGATTCTGCTCCAACAAGGATACAATCCTAGTTTTATCCATGAATCGCGGATTTCCGTACAAATAATAGGGTTTTTAGTCTGCCATCTGAATAATACAACCCTCCCCTTTGTCTGTATTACAGAACATGGTTCGTTAATTAACCCAGCTATCAATCTGATGAACATCGCTGTTTTCATTGTACCACTGAATTAGTCTCGAATTCTTTGATCAGGGATGTAAGTGACGTCGTTACAGATACTCGATCACAGTTGGGAACATGGAGGAGGATGAAGGTCCTACGTGTAGGTACCTATGGTTGGCCAAATTAAATTGGAAATAAAAATAATGTTGTATTATGTTTAAAAAAAGTTTATTGTTACAACATTCTGTTTTTTTATAGGAAACATAAGATGCAAATATTTATTTATTTAATACTTCATGCTCACAAAATTACAGAGGCGAACGAAATAATCTTTAGAGAAAGTTAATATCTGAAAAGGTGCTAAATTGTTTCGTAAATGTTTATATTTTTTTATAAATTACAGGAAACACAAAGTTTGATTCGTTGACAACCCTAAAAGCAATCGCCATTATATCGAAATTATATTGTTGGCAGAATTTTATTCAAAATCCGAACACAAAAATGATGGGTCTATAAAAAGAGTTGCCTTTTTATATCGAATACCGCGTTCCACCAAAATGAGTTGGTTAAAGAAAGTAAAGTGATCTTTTGAAACATTGGATTTATTCGGCCCTAAGGTCGATAGTTTAAGTACATTTAAAGAAAACTTCCTCCACTCCAATTGACTCATTCGCCTTGAAAACGGAAAATCTGTAGATTAATGCCAATAAATAACCAACTAATAACTGTCAATATATAATATAATATAATCAAATTGAGATTGAATCGGGTGGAGGAAATTACGTGGAATGTAGAGGTAAGGTTCAGTTTCTGAAACAAAAAAATATCGCAACATTAATGTAATAAATTAAAAAAGCGTGTGTGGATTTTCTACATCCAATCACATCACTTGACTTGGCATTTAATTTGTCGACGATATTTATATAATTTGTTTAATTGAAGTCAAAGAAGAAAATCATCAATCACACTCACTAGTATTTAAATCTTCAGATCATGCAGTCGATATATCTACTTACTCGTATGTATATTTATTTTCACAATCACTGTTTGCAGTTATATCCTCAGACGTTTTTGCCTTTTTTAGTATGTACTTACTATAATAATTATGATAGGACTATTTTAGCACATATGAACAACAGTGATGACAAACATTTTGTAACTTACTCGTATATTTTTTTTTTCCTTTACATATTTTCCCGTCCACAGGCTCTCATAAAAGTCTATCGGCCTCAAACAACAGTAAACTATCGTTATCACATTATGGCCTTACCTCCACTAACTGCGTTATGACGAGAGCAATCAACTGGATCGCTTATTCTGTGAACTCGGCAAATAGGGCAGTGTGCGGCAGTGAATTGTGTTGTTTCTATGTAGCTTATCTTGCGATGAGAGTCAGTTAGTAAAAAAAATTGGTTGGGCTCTCTAGGTAGGGTATATGAATAGGAAATGAATTAGCTTCACAGATAAGCGCGACGCGATAATGCAACAATGATGCGACCACGCGATTCGGTGAATAAATATCCCCAGAAAACTTCTTATAAAAAAGGGATTGTTGCTTTTATATCTACCTAGATAAAGTTATGTTGGTTCTATGTCCCGTCCCGTCCACCACCGCTAGGTACCATGGTCTAATAAAAGTCGATAGTCCTCGAACAACATAAAACTATCGTTATCACATTATCGCCTCACCTCCATTAACTGCGTTATAGCGGGAGCAATACTAAACTATTTCGCTTGCTCTGTGTACTTGGTAAATATGGCCGTGTGTGAAAAATATTGTGTGGTTTCTATGTAGTTAGTGATATAAGTAAGTCAATTAAAATCTGAGAATAGGTTCTATAGAGGTTTTTAAAGGAATATGAATAGGACGGCACTTAGCTTTAAACAAAAAAATGTGTCTCCCATCCAAATTTTGGTCAGTTGACTAAAAAACTTAGAAGAAAAATCCATATTTTTGGAGGATTGGCTATGACTTCCTTGGAGAAAGTAGTTCATATACATGGGTAGAAGCAGTATTTAAATGTACCCTGTATAATATAATACTACGCTCAAATCATTTGTTTTTATTTTCCCGTCTACCGCTGTACCAGGACTTACTTTGTGATGTTGTCTGTGGTAATCAAATTCTTAGGAAAGGTTCAGTGTTGTCTATGATTCTCTATTTTAAATTCATTTAAAAACTGTCGTTAGAAGATCACTTTTAGCGATGAGGCTACCCAATGAAATTATTTATATTGTTCTGTGACTGATATGTTGTTCTTACTTAAGAGTATTCTATATATGTGAATAAGACGTCATTAAGTTAAATGATATAAATATAATTAGTTTCTGAAGTTCTCATAATTATAGCTCACGAAGCTCCTTCGTCACCTTACATTCCTCAAGCACAAAACATACACATATTTCAAAACAAATTCTTTGCATCAAAGAAGTGACATTCAAAAGGTTATGCATAAAGATGTCTTTGACAGAACATTCCTTTGCTTCCAGAAATTCTTTTGAAGGCATATAACTTCTATACACGTTTTGTAGATATGTTGAAAATTTACATCTTACGTTCACCTCACAATGAAAAGCAAAGCGATTTAAGATAACGATATAAATCAGACAAAAAAAATAAACACTTCATCATCATCAGCCTATTAATGTTCCCACTGCTGGGACACAGGCCTCCTCTCGGTGAGAGGGGATGGGCCATAATCCACCACGCGGGCCCAGTGCGGGTTGGTGGATGTCACATGTCTTCGAATTTTTAGTTCTAGGACATGCCGGTTTCCTCACGATGTTTTCCTTCACCGTTTTTGAGAGCAGTGGTGATGAAATAATTTACACAAAGTATAGCGCCTGCTTGGGTTCGAATCCACGACCTACAACTTGTAAGTCGCGGCCGATACCACTGGGTCAACACTGCTCTCAAAAAAAATTACACATTATTCAGAATTCTAATAAATTATAAATTACGCGGGGTGTATTCGACTTCTCTCACTGAAATGCTTTTTGAGAAGTTAATAAATTTCTTTATTGTATCTTTAATTGGTCTTAGTACCGCGTTTCAGTGTGTTCTGACCTCAACTTGCCGTTGTCCGTTCGTACATAGAACTCACGTACGGCTGGTATTATCTTCGGTAGGCGGTTAGAATTAACTATTGGAGGGGAAAGATAAAGATAAAAAGTGATTTGATGAAAACGTTGTCGCATGTCGAGCATGTTCCACAATTATCCGGGTCTCTTTATTTTCTTTGATGACGATGCAAGTTTATCCCGGCATTTATTCGAACCTCTATTAAACTATTATCTTTTGCCTTAGCTGTATATTTCTAACTGATTCGGTGAATCTTGTGTTGGTGTAACATTGAACTTTTAAACGACTACTTTTCTCAAATTTTGCAATTTAATAAATACAAATTATTACTATCTACAGCTTTGGGTGCAATACAATCACGAAAAATAGAATCCACCTCGTCAAACAAAAACCAATGCTCGTTTTTCTAGAACGATGCTCAATAAACAAACACGTACACGCATGAATTTTATTTGACCACTAGATTTAGGTAAAAAGAATGAAATCAGTCAATGTTGAATCAAGATTCATGCCTGACAGCTTCAGATTGTTCTAGAATAAACCCTAAACAATCATACCTATATTACCTACAACATGTCAGTATGTATTTTATAGACATACTGTATGCTCATAACAAACAAGATGGGGCCGAAAAGTTGTGGAGTGGCGACTGCGAACCGGAACTCAGAACACGCTTCGTTGTAAGCCTCCCACTAGGTGGACTGATAACCTGTTCAAGGGTATAAGGTTGCGAGAATCCACTGGATGCGAGACGCGCGGTATGGCGACCGCGAACCGGAACTCAGAAGACGCTGCGTTAAAAGCCTCCCACTAGGTGGACTGATGACCTGTTTAAGAGTATACGGTTGCGGGAATCCACTGGATGCAAGACGCACGGTATGGGTGAATGTGGCGATGCTTGGGGGACGCATATTTTCAGCAGTGGACGTCTTTCGGCTGAAATTAAGGGACGATGAACCAACAAGAAACACCTACAGTCCTATGTATGCTATTCATGAGCTGGCTTATAACCCAGCTGTTGCACTGCTTGCCCGCCTCGGGCTCAGATATGGATCGGATAGCCGAAAGAACACCCCTGATAGTAAATAGTGTTTGTGCAGTGAGACAAACTGATGTTTAGCATTATTCGTAGGAATCAAATGTTGGTTATAAAATCTAATATAGAGGCTCTAGACAAGTGCCATTCGATGTCAGCGAAGGCGATAGTCGAAATGTCAAAAATCAAGGGATTGATTTTACTATATCGCTTGGCAATCTCATACAATTTTACCTTTTTAACCCCTGACGGAAAAAGAGGGGTGTTATAAGTTTGATGTGTGTACCTGTGTGTTTATGTACTTGTGTTTTGTGTACTTGTGTATTTGCCTGTGGCATAAAAGCTCCTAAACGGAAGAACCGATTTTGATTTTGTTGTTTTTTTTAAAGGTGTCTTAATCGAGACTGCTGATCTTAGCTATGTTTGATGAAAATCGGTTTAGCCGTTTTTTAGTTATGGGCGTTTTACTATTTGGATCCGGGTGTTTTCGCAAGATATCGTATCATTACAAATAGAGTTAAATAGATTGTCGATCGAAGCGTGTCTACTACTAGATAAATGTAGCATGAAATATATAAAATCGTTTTTTTTTTAATTTTTCTTTTTGACAATCGCTATCGCCACGCTTTCTATGACAAAATGTCACTTGTCTAGGCCCTGTATACATTAAACCAAGGGCCACTAGGAAATTTTAAACTAGCCGCCGATTTCTGAAAGCATTTGAAGTTGAGTATTTGTCAAACTATACTTTAGCCTGAAAACCTGTCAACATTTATCAATTAAGTGGGGTTTGACACGTTCTTCACTCAAAATACTCAATTCAAAAATCGGCCCTAGGTCACATACAGTAGCTATACCAGCAACTGGGTGATATTGGCACAAACAAAGAGAGGACTATGATTAACCATGGTACCTGTGGATCACATCGGGAATGTGGATTATGATGATGATGCTATCAGCATCTTACGTTAAGCTACTGATATTCGTTTGTGGTGCACATCAACGCTTTTGCATATGGCTCCACGTCAGTGTATCGGTAATACTGATGATTGTGGCATTGTTAAAAATGGACTCTTTATTCCTAAACCATTATATCTCTACGCCCTAATTGCGCGTATTGTGAGTTTTTAGCTCAAAAAACACCCACTAGTGTTATTTGCTTGTATTCATTGCTTCTTAATTATGCTTAAACATCTGTATACTCGATAGCGTGAAACACGCAGTGAATACTGTTGTATTCACTGCGTGTTTCACGCTTGTCAAAATTAGAGTGTGCGCACGTGCTTTAATCTTTCAATAAAGTGTCTCAATTAGGGCGCTGATCGGCCAGTTGTATATTGAATCATTATCATTAACACTGTTAACCAAGTGACAATGCAATTACTATTGATCTATAGAAAAATGTACGCACCTACTCGTACCTAGTTAATGTAAAATTATTTACACTTAATTTTATTTATTAAAATATGAACGAAAACCTTAACCATAATTGGCTATAAAATATTTAACGCACTTGCAGAGTTACAAATTTGTATAAATCAAGCATAAAGTGTGAGTAATTGGCTATAATCCACAACAGGCATATTACTAATGGGGATATGTGGCTTCCTATGAATGGGAAATTACTGCTTTAATGGTGTGCGGTTTCATTATTTAAGGGGAACATCCTTTGATCAATTACCATTAAAGTAATGATACCCGTATATAATTGAATTATTGTGAATAAGAAACTTGTGACTAAATAATAACAATCACACGGGTCGATCAAGATATCATCAAGAGATGGGAAAAATTATAAATGATTTTTATGTTGGTTTGTACAAACACTTTTACATGTCGATCATATTTTTTAAAACTAGATGAGGTCGGCGTTTCCTATCTGACCACTCTGAGAAGAAAGGCCAAAACAAACTCAGAGGTCACAGTCTCGTTTAAAATCCAGACAAATCTCTCTTTTAAAATCAAAATCTTGGTTAGATCTTGTGAAGACCATGTAAACTGATATCTGAAATGGTCTTTTGAGGAAAGAACCAGCCAGATTGAGTGGACCTGTTCAGTCAGTGCACGCATTTGTCAATAACCGAGCAACTCAACTCAGAATTTAAGGAGCCCAACGATTCGACAAACAATACCAAAGAAAGTACATTCGGGTAGGCCGCATAAACTACTCAAACTGCCAGACCATGATTAAAAACTAAGATAAATTAAAAACAAAAAAATAGAATGATCCATATAGGCTTTACATTCACAATAATTAAAATAAAATAATATAATACTTTAAAAAGTAAATATTCTTGTCATTGCAAGAAAACAAAAAAAATAATTAAAATATACTAAAATTCACGGTGCGAAATATAAAAAGAAATCAAAATTAATTGGAGCAGCTCAATCCCAAGCCTTTTTGTCCCCAACGTAATCTTTAATGGTATAAAACCCTTTCTGGCACAACTTACGTTAAATGAATAATTTGAATTTATTAAGACTTAGATCTTGTACGTGGCTTGGGACCTTATTATAAAATCGTACACTTGACATCTAAACGAGCCACCTATTTTCTTGAGCCTTGTTGTAGGTACTACAAATTTGTGTTTGGTCCTAGTCTTTGTGTTGTAGATATCACTGTATTTTTAAACAATTTTATATTTTTATGGGCATATAAAAGATTTTCATAAATATACTGAGAAGTCACAATCATTACATCAATCTCCTTAAATTTCTCTCTGAGAGAGTGTCTCGGGCTAAATTTATAAACTTATCGAACAGCTCTTTTCTGCAAAACAAAGATAGTCTGGAGGTCGGCAGCATTTCCCCACAACAGAATACCGTACGACATTACACTATGAAAATAGCTAAAGTATACTAAACGGTCTGTCTCTTTGTCATTTAAATTACGATTTTTTCTAACAGATGCTACGTAACTTAGCTTCTTTGACAATTTATCTATATGTGGGTCCCACAAGATACTGTGTTATTTTCAGGATTCAATTCTTCGCCTTTTATCAACACATCAGTTTTCATCTGCCTAACGTGAGGTAGGGTAATAAACTTAATGCATTTGGTTTTTTTTCATTAAGAAGTAAATTGTTAACATTGAACCAGTGAACTACTTTTAAGATCGCGCTAGTTACATCGTCAGTTACCAGCTGCTAACGTTTATGTTTAAACAAAAGTGAAGTATCATCCGCAAACAAAACAATATCATGGTTATCCTTTAAGAGGTAAGGCAAGTCATTAATATAAAAAAAAATAACAGCCGGTGTGGGAGTACCATTTGAACTTCTTCTTAACCTACATATGATTTGTAAATCATAAATATTTTGCAAACAAAAGAGGTCCAATATTCAATATTACATTACAAGGTTACATTTCGGGGAGTGTGCGATGGAATTGCATGATTTAATTCCGCCCAGCCCGTTCCATCATCGGACAACCAGACGCACGGTGATGCGTCATCGGTACATGGTGGACATCCCACCCATACGCACAAAACGTTTTTGGGGACACTTTTATTATGCGTACAGCTAAGGAGTGGAATTCCCTGCCGGAGTCTGTGTTTCCCGATAGCTACAATCTAGGGGTCTTTAAGTCAAGAGTGAATGGGTTTTTTCTAGGCAAGCGTGCTTCACCGTCGACAACATCATCGCTTTCCATCAGGTGAGATAGTGGTCAAGCGCGAGCCTA
Organism: Orthosia cruda; assembly: GCA_964057195.1. Classification (NCBI taxonomy): domain Eukaryota; kingdom Metazoa; phylum Arthropoda; class Insecta; order Lepidoptera; family Noctuidae; genus Orthosia; species Orthosia cruda. Next base: position 11,386,028 of record OZ059831.1, read on the forward strand.
ATGATAATAAAAAAAAAAAAACTTGCACCGAGTGGGCGCACGGCCAGTACCGCGATTTCATTGGGGAATTTATACGCCTAAAGCCGTTAGTCCCGACTGTCATTTTGTTTTCTACAAAAGTTAGGAAATCTGACTGGACTTGCCAAGTGGTATTTTGTTACCCAGTTACTGGGTTTTGGAGGTTGGATAGGCAGTTTTATACGGTTAATATTAGAAACCGATCCCAATATAGTTGGCCGAAGTTGGCAGATGGATTGAGGCAGTCAAACATATACGACACCCACGCTTGAAAAACTGAATTATAACAGTATTCGCATTAGAATACCATCATCTCCCTGTCCTTGTCCCATGTAACTTGGGGTCGGCGCAACACTTTTCTTCTTCCATACCGTCCTGTCCCCCGTCACTCTATAACTGACTCCCTTTTCCCTTCCCATTTCACTCCTCACACAGTCCTGCCATCTTTTATTTGGCCCTCAACTCCATCCATCCATATTTATATTTATAACTTTTTTAGTAACATGCACTTAAAAATACCATAATAATATAATGTAATTTCTTAGTTACATGGCATAATATATAAGTTTAAACGATGCCCTCATCTAAGAATATTTAACAACAATTTTCAAAGTAACGCGATCATGTAGTTCTCTCGAGTGGATCTCATTTTCCAATACATTAGCGTCAATATTATTAAAACCTTCCATCGTTCTTGAGAAATTAATAATTTCTTTTAATTAATCTGCCCTTTGGTTGCCGCTTCGCTTATTTTGCGAAAACGGCTAATGGGCTATCGTTGTTATAGCGATAATTATCGGATAGTGAGTCTGTGAAATGATTGTTTAATTAATTGTGAGAGAAGATGATGCGAAAGCAATTTTCATTTATTTACAGACAGACTGATCTATATTTAAAATTGAAGACAGGGCTAGTTATCCTTATAGTGTACTTATTAGCATCTATTTATTTAAAAGTCCTTGAAGCCGCTTTTGAATTCACAATAGTAGTTAAGGACATATAAAACCCTACTTTAATGCCATAGTTTATAGGTTTTTAGGCTTAAATAGAGTTTGACAGTTCTATTCTATTTCAAAAAAAAAACAGTAAGTTAACTTTAGTCATCTAGTTAGTTGGTACTTTGTTTTCTGAAGAAGAATTCAATGTTTATTATCTTTCACAGCCTTTCAAGAGATTTCTAAATCAAACTCGAGTCTCAAAAGCAAGAGTTCATCTTGTCGTCTAAACGTGAACCTTAATAGAAATAATCTTCTCTCCAATACAACACAAGGTATAAACATAACAACAAATCAATTCACTCCATAAAGAACAGCCCAAACAGGATTGTAGCAATACTCTCCCATATTTATGTAATAGCTACAAACCACACATAACGCCACATAAGAAATATTCCCGGTACATACATACAGCACATAAGTTATATTATTTCGTTAGGGTCGGACCATGAATGTAATTCAGGACTCACGAATCCTTGGGTTAGATATTCACAATGCCCGCTTTACCACAGATTATGTTATAAACGGATTATGAATTTGTCATATTCCAGTTGTAATACGTGTTAGTAAATTGGTTTCAAACAAGCTAGAAATCACGGCAGACCAATTAGGTGAAGCTTCGGGGACGAACTTTACTCTTACAGGCAGTAAGGATTGGCCCGTATTAGCAGTAAAAAGAATTGTATTGAAAAGGGAACGGAAGGAAGGCCTTTGCCCTTTAGTGGAACAATACAGACTAGCTGAATTAGATTTCATGGAAAAGGGTCTATTAAAGTTCGCTTGCTCAGCGTTATTTTAGAACTCAAAAACTGGAAATTATGACATGATATTTTCCGCTTCTTCAAAGCTTCATTAAGCTGATAAATTCTATTTGATATTCTATTCTTATCATAAATTATTTAAAAAGTTATTCTACACAGATACCACTAATTTTAAGTTAAGCTAATTATAAGTTGGTAAGGTAAGTAATAATTGTAAGTTGCGTGTGGCTTTAGCCTTTAGCTTCTAACAATTATTGCACCTGTGCCAACCAACACGGCACCTATATACCTACGGTAATTCAGGCGTTCAGGGAATTAATGTCACTTATTAAACCCGTTCGCATACAAATGAAAACGTGGCTCTAAATTAAGGCCATTGTGGCGTCATTAATATGTATCGACATATTGGCATCTTGTTCACATTTTTGGTACCAAAATGGAAATATGGTCCGAATTATTTCTAGACAAAGCGCAAATACAGAAAAAGCTCAAATTTCCAGGTACAGCTACTAAATAATTAAGTTAGTAATTAACTTAGTTACTAGTAGGTAAACGCTATGAATAGATAGGTAGCTCTCTTGATTGCAAACCAAACGAAGGAAAACATTGACTTATTGGTTGTGAATCTCAATGTCATATATTTTTTACTTTTTTGCAGTCATCTTCGTTGATGTCACTTCGTCAAGAGCCTTTCATAGCAACTTGGATTTTACTTAGGAATGGTGGCAGTCTACAGGATAACCAAGAATTTCAGCTTGCTTGAATTATATCGCAGTGATATAATTCAAGCAAGCTTTCGGCAAAAAGACAACATAACATCAAACCCCTATTATTTATTATGGATGGGCCAAATCCCCGAATCTAAAAAATTCAAACGTACTACGAGTATGTCAACTGACCCGTGCTGACCCTATAAAATGATATAGGGTTTTCTCCTATTCAAATGCGTGTTTCAACATCACGATATTGCCATGTTTTGACAAAGATGTCACGAACCATTGGTTGAGAGGTCAAACCAGAGCGGTGTACCGGATGCTATAGATATTGGTATAAATTCAAGGACAGGCGTTCTAAATTCGTTTTACTTTTCTGATGGAGTATTTTAAATCTTGAAAGACATCAACGAAAAAAAATATTTTATGCAAGTTGGGAAGTTTAGAAAATGCATAGACTGAAAAAAGATATATAGCTAAGCTACAAAATGTTACAATGTGGAATAATCTAGTATAGTCTATTCCCTTATTGGAGCTGCAGATAATGTTATTTATGTAACAAAGAACTGCCAAGAAAAACAACTAACTGCTGACAAAATATCCAACAGTGTCGGTGTCATAGTCAAAATGGTGGTGTCACATTGGCAACAATTTTTTTGCCATTTGTCTGTTTATATAAATTATCGGAAATGCCAATCGCAAGTATAAGTAGCGCTGAGAACGCGCAAGTGTAAGAGCAGTGGTGGCGCAGTGGTAGCGGCTGCGACTTACAAGTCATGAATCGGTAGTGAGTTTGAACTCAGGCAGGCACTTTGGTTTGGGTAAATTATTTCATCACCATTGCTCTCAAAACGGTGAAGGAAAACATCGTGAGGAAACAGGCATGTCCTAGAACCAAAAATCCGAAGTCATGTGGCACCAACCGGCACTGGGCCCGGGTGGTGGATTACGGGCCATTCCCTCTCACAGAGAGGAGGCCTAGGCCTCCTCTCTGTGAGAGGGAATGGCCCGTAATCCACTAACAAATTAATGTTTTATAATAGTCAATTTAACGTTTTACATTTTGAGTCTAGTTTTTAAGATTGGTCGTATAAACGTAAATATAAACGTATAAATAACGCGAATTAGGCCCAAATTACACGACAATATTATCGTTTAGTAGTAATGTAGAAGTCAGCCAATGACCGTTGAACGTTGTATACAAGTTAAATAAAAGTACAAAGACCGACTTTACGGTCCATTACTGGTTGTGATGAGACCCATATGTGACCGCTTATGTCACATAGCAGTTACAAAGACGTTTTCAAAAGACTGAAACGTTGTACTAGTACCCAACAATACGACTCAACGACAACCGTTTTTTTTTCGTGTGTTAAATATTGTGCTCGCCGGTGTTTAAATAAAAAAAATGGTAAGTAAATGTCTATTTCCATGATTACAAAATATAGATTTATTATGCATTATTAAAATGAGTGTGATATAAAGATAGCTGTGTTAATCCTTCAGGGAACTTTAGTTTTATGACAATGTATATATATGTTGTTGTGAAATTTTTAACGCCCTCACCCATTTCTTTGTATTTGAATAATTTTAATTAATTATCCAAAATATGTTTTCTTTTAAAGCATCGACCATCTTGTTTACGTTATTTAGCGACCTTTATATAACATTAATATAACAAAAAGGTCGCGTATACATTTTCTTGAGTCTATGACGCCGCGGCCATATTCAGTCTACTTTAGGGTTCCTTAAGCATGACTTACAGATCTTATCTTGAACAGAGAACTATCTCGGCCCTTTATGATTATAAATTCATTTTCTTTTCAATGTCTATCTTATCAAATGCATAGTACGTTTAGCCCAGATGAATTTATTTTAATGTTAATTTTATTTTTTTTCAGGTCTAACATAGGATATCAATGATCTATGGTAGTGTTCTAAGAAATCGATAAATGTTTGATCCGCAATGATCTAAAATGTCTTAAAAGACAAAAATGGCATTGGAGAAGCATTCATTTTCCCTTTTCAAGCAAATGTCGTCACAGTTCCACTGCTACTGTTGATTGTTGATGTTAATTTTTTTGTTGTTGTTTACATTAGATGTTTATAAAAATATAATAATATACGGAATCTTTTTCTGAAACATTCATTCGTTCTACCCCTTTTTTAATGGACAAAACAAAATGGGAATGGTTCAATTAAAGTGTGGATTTGACCTTTAAATGATTTAAAAGTCTACTTAAAGTAAGTTAACCGTAGAAATTCAACATTTTAGTCGCATACAAGTCTTAGTAAGTCTGCCATACGATCACAATAGTTTTGTTATGTAGAGGTCATGCACAAACGTTTAAGTGGCGTTTTAATTATATAAAAATTATGTTAAGATTCGCACACGACGCTGGTTGTCTTACGAAAACCTTTTATTTAACCGAAACGTTGATATGACCAATACATTGCTCAATAAACGTCATCGCCGGCACCATTAGCCAACGTCATATATGTTAGTCCTGAAAACTTTTACTAAACATATGCACTGGCACCATTATCCGACGTCATATAAGTTAGTTATGAGAACGTTTACTTTACATAAGCACTGTCACCACTATCCGACGTCATATAAGATAGTCCTGAAAACATTTACTCAACATATGCACTGACACCATTCTACAACGTCGTATAAGTTAGTCCTGAAAACGTTTACCTAACATATGCACTGGCACCTTTACCCGATGTCATATAAGTTAGTCCCGTAAACATTTACTCAACATATGCACTCACACTCTTCTACAACGTTGTATAAGTTAGTCCTGAAAACGTTTATTCAACTTTATATTAAGACATTACAGTCCCGCGACTGTACTGTCGTATGATAAACGTCTATATATCAAAATAGTTAAGTACATACCGTTATATAACTGTTATATACCGTGAAGTCTTATAAGACTAGAATTATACGACGTTTTTGCTAGTTGGGGTGTCCCAGTAGTGGGGACATTAAAAAACTGATGATGTAGTATAAATAAGTGCGTTCTACATAACTTTCAATCACATCAAACTTAATACAAACAGTCAATCACAACGGGCATGTTAGTTCTCTTCGTAACGCAAACACTGCAGATTGCTATAATTTTTATTTGCCATGTTATTGTTTGTCCTAATTACCCCCAATAGTGCTACGAACAAAGTCGCACGAAACATGAAACATGTTTGGAAGCTTTATCGTATTTCGAAATAAATATTCATGAGAGTTGTTGTGAAAATACACCGCGCCATTTTTGTCTTCATGTGTTACCAAGCTAGTTGAACCTAGTAATAATCACTTAACAGGTCACATTAAAGTCACGGGCGAATGTATGATGTTCTTACTATACCACCTTCCTACGAAGCAATAAGAAGTATGTAAGGATCGTAGCAGATAGCGTTAGGAGTTTCTGCCTACCTCTATGGAAAAAAAGGCTTAAATTAATGGGGGTATGCAGAAACTTCAGAATGACACCAGCTAAGATCCTTACATACTCTTTTTGCTTCATACATACACGCATGTCAGTTATAAGTACCTACTGCTATCTGGCCTTTCTGAAGTATATCACTAATTAGACATCAATGTAGGCGTCTCCTCCCGGAAGTTATATTGTAATGAAAATATAACTTTAACATCTGTGGCTAAAAGTTATAAGGCGGCAACATTTCGCCTAAAGTTAGTTTTCATCCCAAACACACAATATATGCCTCGACAAACGGAGACTTCCTATAATCTCATTAGAGTAATTTCGGTTTACTGGACGAACGAACGTCTAAAAATATCACAAACTTTCTCAATAATACGAGTAAGTTGCGGTGCTATATTGTGAGTTAACTACGAATCAAAAACACTCAAGTTTATAGGTGTTAGGTTAGGTGGTTACTATAGAGTATGATATTTGTCTTAGACCCAGTTTTTTGATTCGTAGTTAACTCAACCAATGGTTAAATATTTTAACCAATAGAATTATGATTTGTTTCGGGATATTTACCATGTATATTTTGTTTTTTGTTGAGAGCTCGATATTTCGGCACCGTTACAAGCGCCATGATCACGAGAACTAAAGTCTTTGCGGGTGGGTGTTGTTTACGAGCTGACATATCTGTCTACCCTCTTCTTCACTCGTTTTTCACGCACGATGTCGCTACCACCAGAACTCGTCTCACTAGTTACTCGACACTGTTCAGCACTCGTCTCATTAGTTACACGAATCGTGTAATTATGCTTTATATGCAGATATATAATCGTGCTTTATTATATTATCTATTTAACCGTTTTCGAAAATTTAAAAGTCTGTAGGTATTATGTGTAATATCAGGAGGTGAATCCATGACATTGCTTTTGGTATTTTAAACTTTTGGAATCAAACAGAATGCCAACCACGGCATTCTGTTTGATTCAATAATAATAGTAGTCGTGCATGGAGCACAAAGTAATTTATTATTGCACCGAGTGCATGATTTAGAGCCCGAGCGTCAGCGAGAGTTCTAATCTAACAGGCACGAGGGCAATATAAATTACTTAAGGCGAGGTGCATAATCTGCTTTTCTTTCAACTATTAGGAATAGTAGATAAAAGAAACTCATATCATATAGTTAAAATAGAAGTTAATTTATTGAAATAGAAAGATTTTCTATAACACTGTCGGCTTCATTTAGAATGTTTTCCGGAGTTAATGTGTGAAGCACTCAAAATCATATAGTATCAGACTTTATCGTTTCCAAAAATATTGTCAAGCAAAATTTAAAAAGGTTCCGCCAAATTACTTTTTTAAATTTCTTTCATTTTTAAATCAGAGTTAGCAGCAATCATTTTTTAAATTTGGAACAAGTAGGATAGAAACGAATAATATGTACGTAAAAAAAAGTATTGATATCGGCTGGCTGAATAGAGCTAATCCATTGAGATTGGCACCTTTTGGTGCGATTAAAAAATAAACTGTGCTATAATGAAATTTCATACATTTTTATTGCTCTAGAGCATTAAAGACTCGCTTTGTACTGAGTTTTTAGTGTGATTGTGATGAAATTAAAGCATAGTAGGAAGAAAAATAAGTTTATGATCACGACTACCAAGATATCTCTGCACATGAGTTTCCGAAGTTATCTGTTAAATGCATGCAGTTAGTCTTAACTATTGTTTGTTTGAGTGAGCTTAGTTAGAGCATTAAACATGTCTTTATTGTCTAACTATCTGTACCCGCGGCTTTGCTCACGTGCATTGTGTATTCTCGTTGTACATATGAGCTGTACTAGGTACTGTAGCTGTAGCGTTGCAATGCCACGTAAAGTAAAAAGTGTGTCTATATAAATTTTTGGGCTAAGAAACTTCGCAGGCAATACCAGAACAACCCACCAAAGTTAAACTACAGTCGGATCAAACTTTTAGGAATGCATAGAAGGCAAACATTAATTGTTATTTATATGGATAAATTTAATAGATAACAGTTTTCTGTCTAAAGAATGAAAATGTTCTTGTTCACACATCTATTTTACATACAGTACATACCATCACATAAAGGCCATAAAAATTGTCAGTGCAATACCAAATATTATGGGTTTGTAAGCTCTCTCTGTGTTATGTTTGCCTGGTACCTAGCCGTTGTCAACATGGCGAATGAATACACAGGCTTTGCATCACAATATTGATATATATTTTTTTAGTTTTATTTTTGGTTTCACTGTGGTGATCAAAATAAATCGTTATTTCATTGAAAAGTGACGCGAACAATTTTCAAGTCAAACTTGTAAAAATACGAATAGCTCTTTGTTATTGTGGTTGAAGCAAGCGATACCTACCATACCACATCGCGGCCCGCATCAGTTGCGATGTCACCCATACGGCAACGCAACCTACTTTGACCTCTACGTCGTCGGCATATCGGCAAAAGCCCTGACGATCGGCCCCTTCTCGGGTTCCTCTTCGCTTTACCGCGGGTGTCCAAGTCACGGCTACTGACACCCCCGCCTCGACAATGCGGGTACTCACCGGGGAGGACTACATAAAGCCCAGCCTCAGCCTGACCCCTAGGGAAATGTCTATTAGGGTGATAAGTTCTGAATAAACACGCACAACACCAAGCATAACTGTGCATGCATATTATTAATTACAAAATCCTCTCAAACAAAACGCTAATTAACTTTTCAAGTAACACCCGTAACATAACTTTCAGGTTCAGACGCTTTGTAAAATTATCTGCGTGTAAAGTTCCACGGTCTACTTGTTTGCTTTGTTAAATATTTAACATAATCTTCTTAAGTCTTTATTGTAACACCAAAACAACATTACATACAGTGTGATAATATAGTATATGTACAAAGGCGAGCTTAACTCAATGTTGAGTTCTCTTACAGCAAACCCTAGGCTGACAGAGAAAGATGACATTATAGAGGGCAGGATCCAGTGTACAATTTTAAAATAACTTAAGACGAATTAATTAAAATATACTTACATAAATACATATTTTTATATACACACATCAACACGGTCTAGGGATATTTCATGCTCAATTAAATAACTCGAAAAGTACTGGCCGCATTGGAATCTTTTTTATACACCGATTTGTTTGTAATTTATCTCAGACTAATTCCAAATTCAAATTTTTGAAAATTCTTTGTTTCGGTGGCATAAAAATGTCTTGATGTGTAGGAGAGGGAATTTTCATTTGTGCGAAATTTAGAAAACAATACGAATTACGTTTAGTTACAGTTTTTTTTCATTTTTAAACGAAAGATAACGTTAAAATTGAGGTATTGTAGCCATGCAACGCCAACATTTGACGAGGGCGGAGATGTTACGTGCTGTGGGAATGCTGGAAGCTGGGTCTGTTCAGCGTAATGTTGCTGAGGCCATAGGGACCCACCAAAATGTAATTTCAAGATTGTGGACACGCTATCGTGCCACAGGTGAAGTAGCGGAGAGGCACCGGGGGCCAAGTTGCATCACTACCCCCAGACAAGACCGATTTTTGCAAATTACTGCGCGAGCTCAACCAAATGCAACGGCGACTCAATTGATCCAAAGGCTGCGAGTGGAACACCAAGTGCTTGTGAGTGACCAAACTGTAAAAAGGCGACTGCATGAAAGCAATCTACGCTCTCGTAGACCACTCCGGGTCCCACCTTTACGGAGAGGCAATCGTGGACGACGATTAGAATGGGTTCGGAACCACGTGGACTGGGGCCGTGAGCAATGGTCCAATGTGCTGTTCACGGATGAATCCAGGTTCGGCTTCCATCCAGATTCACGAAGGACGCGTGTTTGGCGAGTTCCTGGACGATGGAGCCGTCTTCAGAACCCTCAGGAAGTTCACCCATACCAAGAAGGAACAATTATGGTTTGGGCAGGAATTCGTCTTGGAGGACGGACGGATCTCGTTTGGGTGCGGGGCAATATGACTGCAAAACGATACGTCCAACAGGCGCTGGGGCCCGTAATCTTGCCCCACAGAACACAAATGGGGCAAGATTTCCTGCTCATGCACGACAATGCCCGGGCACACACGGCGAGAACGGTAGCAGCTTGGTTACATACACACATCTAAATCCCATTGAGCATGCGTGGGATATGCTGCAAAGAATAGCTCTGAAGGAAGTTCTTGAAAATCTGGCTACAGAAGATCAACTTTTTGCGCACCTCAGAAGGACATGGGACAATATTCCGCAGCAAGACATTGACAACCTTGTTCTGAGCATGCCGAATCGTTGCCGATGTGTTATGAACATCATGGGCGCTTTCTCAGACTACTTACTTCAAGTTTATAAACACAAATTAAATGATTTTCTATTTTTTTCAGTTTTTACTTATGAATTAAAAGTTAATTCATATACGGTTTCCGTCTATGCTTCATTTTTTTTCCATAAAATCCTGAAATTTTAATCGAAGTACCTTAACCATTATTAAAAAATGGTAGAATATTAAATAACGTATCTTTTAAATATATACATGTCATATAAATAATTAACACATTGATAGTAATTCGCTTTTTTAAAAATATCCCTAGACCGTGTTGATGTGTTTACATACTAATATTATGTCATTGCGCAAGGAAATGATCCTTAATCTTTCTCTTGAAGACCTCCAGAGAAGGGTTGTCGCGTAGGGAATGTGAAAGAGAGTTCCAGTGACGCACTGCAGTAGCAGAGAAGGAGCCATCATAGCGGCTGGAAGTGTGTCGTGGAGGGCGAAGGAGAAGAGAAGTGGCAGTACGACAGGGTTTACCCCTCGGGACAAGGTACTCAAAGCGTTCACGAAGGTATTGAGGAGAATTGGGATTGTGCAGGATAGTATACAGAATGGATAGGATATGGGTATCTCGACGACGCCGAATCAACAGCCACTTCAATCTGTTCCGAAATTCCGATACATGGTCGTATTTGCGGAGGCCAAAAATGAAGCGGATGCACAAGTACTGCAATCATCATCATCATATCAGCCGAAAGACGTCCACTGCTGGACATAGGCCTCCCCCAAGCGTCGCCATTTTGACCGGTCCCGTGCGTCCCGCAACCAGCGCATCCCTGCAACCTTCACCAGGTCGTCGGTTCACCTGGTGGGAGGCCTTCAAACGCAACGTCTTCCGGTTCGTGTTCGCCACTCCAGAACCTTTCTGCCCCATCGGCCATCCGTTCTGCGAGAAATGTGCCCTGCCCACTGCCACTTAAGTTTGGCAATTCTTCGGGCTATGTCGGTAACCCTGGTTCTCTTGCGTATCTCTACATTTCTGATTCGATCACGCAAGGAAACTCCGAGCATAGCCCTCTCCATTGCCCTTTGAGTGACTGTAAGCTTTCTGATGAGGCCCATTGTAAGCGACCACGTCTCAGAGCCAAATGTCATCACTGGCAACACACACTGGTCATAGACTTTTGTCTTGAGACACTGTGGTAAGTTAGACGAGAAGATACCGCGCAACTTCCCGGACGCTGCCCAGCCGAGTTGGATTCGACGGTTGACCTCTTTCTCGAAGTTGGCCCTACCCAACTGGATCATTTGTCCCAGGTAGACATAGTCGCCCACAACTTCGAGTGTATAGTCTCCGACCTTAATAGGAGTGGGTGTAACATGGGCATTCAACATCACCTTGGTTTTGTCCATGTTCATCCTAAGACCCACTCTTTCGGAAGCTCTACTGAGGTCATCGAGCATTATACTGAGGTCCTCCATGGTCTCAGCCATAACCACTATATAGTCGGCAAACCGAAGGTGAGTGATGTACTCGCCATTGACGTTGATGCCTAGCCCTCTCCAGTCCAGAACCTTGAAGACGTCCTCAAGTGCAGCGGTGAACAGCTTCGGAGATATGACGTCTCCCTGTCTCACACCTCGCTGCAAATGTACGGGTTCCGAGGTCAGATCCTAAAGTCGAACTGATATGGTGGCGTTTTTGTATAAACACTTCAACACCTCGATGTACTGGTAGTCAATTTGGCACCGTTGGAGAGACTAAGCCCAAGTCTCGATCGAATCGAAGGCTTTATCGTAGTCCACAAACGCTAAACAGAGTTCTGCAGTCATTCGAGTTTATTATGGAGTACCTCCGTTGCATCTAAGAAACAGACATCCGCATAGTCTATGAGCGGTAAAAGAAGAGATTGCGCAAGAGTAACCTTAGTGTGAAATGGTAAGAATTTTTGGAGACGTTTAAGGGACTGAAAGAGATCTGCATCCCATCGCCCACTGCCTAAAGTTGCCAATCCCACTCATCCAACCCACTTCCGCCCAATTTCCACCCTACCCTTCCTATCCAAAGTGCTTGAGGCTTGTGTCCACAAACAACTTTCAAACTTTGTGCAGTGTAATTCACTCATTAGCCCTCTTCAATCTGGATTTAGGCCCGGGCACAGCACTGTGTCCGCCCTCCTTAAAATGACTGGCGATGTGAGGGTAGGTTTAGAAGACACCAAAGTCACTCTACTAGTGTTGGTCGATTTCTCGAACGCCTTCAATACCGTTAGTCACGACATCCTATTAGCCATTCTATCCTATTTGATGGTCTCTCCCGAAGCACTGGAATGGTTCACCTCTTACCTTCAGGAACGCCAGCAGTCGGCAGGCGTTCCTCAAGGCGGCATTCTTTCTCGTCTTCTTTTTTCTATTTTCATAAATCTCATTACTTTCGAACTTCAGTATGCGTATCATCTGTATGCAGACGACCTTCAGTTGTACTATCAGGGGAGTGTTGACGAAATATCTGACGTTATCAGTAAATTAAACAAGGACTTATCTGCCATAAAAACTTGGTCCGATAGATTCGGTGTGGTAGTAAACCCCATTAAATGTCAGGCGATCATCATTGGGAATCACCGAAGCATCGCTAAAGTGGATGGTACAACTTTGCCACCTGTATTGTTTGACAATAAAATTGTTCCTTTCAGCACTGATGTAAAGAACTTGGGCTTGCACATCGATAATACCCTTAACTGGCGTACTCAAGTCACTAGTGTGAGTCGGAAGGTCACTGGAACGCTGCGGGCTCTGTATCGTATGAAAAACTTATTACCATCGAACACCAAGGCAATGCTTGTGCAGGCCCTAATTTTTCCTATCATCGATTATGGTGACGTGTGCTACTATGACCTGAATGCAGATCTTCTAAACAAACTTGACCGTCTTCTAAATTACTGCATTCGATTCGTTTTCAATTTGCGTAAATATGATCATGTCTCTGCGCATCGATCGCTTCTAAAGTGGTTGCCTATACGCCAGCGCAGAGAGCAAAGGGCACTAACTACGTTGTTCTCATTTCTCGCCTCTTCTAATTCCCCTAGTTACCTGGCACCTCACTTTAACTACATTTGCGCCAACCACAATAAAAATCTACGGTCATCCCATAACCGCCTTCTTCAATGTCTCACTCACCGCACTGACTTCATTCACTGTTCTTTCTTCGTTCAGTCTATTTTTCTGTGGAATGCGCTCCCCCAGGAAATCAGGATGGCAACCAACCGGTTAACCTTCAAAGTTAAAGTTCGTGAGCACATTCGCAAGAGTTGGCAGTAGTATCGTCACAACTCTAATGTTTTTCAATTATTAATCTAATATTACTAATGTTTAAGTATATCTATATATTTAGATTTTATTCTTTTGAGTATATATGGTATAATTTTCTTGATTATATTGTATTTATAATTTATATATTTTTTTTGCATAAATCTGTTTCGTTTAATTGTCAACATTGCACCCACCACTAGTTGTCTCTGCATCACCCAAAGGTCGACTGGTAGAACATTCCTAAGGCATTAAGTCCGTCTCTGTACGTTTGTGTGCATGAAGTATTAAATAAATAAATAAATAATAAACATAACCTGGGTTTTGTCCAAGTTCATCCGGAGCCCGATGCGTGCAGAAGAACCAGCTAAGCCGTTCAGCATCAGCTGCAAGTCATGCAGTGACTCTGCTATTACGAAGATGTCATCCGAAAGTCGCAGGTGTGAGATGTACTTGCCGTGTATATTAATGCCGCGTCCTTACCAGTCCAGCGTCTTAAACATATCCTCCACCGCGTTGCTAAAAAAAATCGGGGAAATAACGTCCCCTTGTCTAACCCCTCAACGCAGTGAGATATGCTTAGTTTGCTGGTCCTGACTTTGGACGGTCATTGTGGCATTTGCATAAAGACATCTCAGCACTTGGATGTATCGCCAGTCCACTTGGCACCGCTGCATAGACTCCAAAAGAGACCAGGTTTCGATAGAGTCAAAAGCCTTCTCATAGTCCACAAATGCAAAACACAGGGGCCGATTATATTCTTCGGACTTTTGTATAATTTGCCGCACTGTGTGGATGTGGTCTATGGTGCTGTATCCACCTCGGAACCCGGCCTGCTCCGGTGGTTGAAACTCGTCGAATCTTCGTGCTAGACGATTCGTGACGACTCTGGAAAACAACTTATATACGTGGGTAAGAAGCGAAATGGGTCTATAATTCTTCAAAAGGGTCTTGTCACCCTTTTTGAAGAACAGAATAACCACGCTCCTTTGCCACGCTTATGGAGTTCTCCCAGAGAACAGGACAGAATTGAATAGCTCCCCAAGCTCCTTCAGTACCGGTCGTCCTCCCGCTTTCAGTAGCTCGGTAGTTATCCCGTCCTCGCCCGTGATGGTCAGGATGGCTGGACCAAGAGAGATTTTGGAGGTTTGAGCAATACCAAGCTTTTATACCTATTTTATACTATTTGGTACCAGACATCAAATTACTAGTACCTCGCTAAAGAGGGAAAAGTATTCCGAGGAAAGTGGCCAGCCATTCTGACTTCAGGATGGCTGGACCAAACCGGTTTCACCTAGTTGTAGGCGTTATAACTAGATCATCTTTTCATTAAAATATAGTACCTCATCAGTACCTCAACATATGTTTTTCTTATATTTTTTCGATAAGCCATAAATAAGTTACACCTACAAGAAGAAGAACTCGCAAATGCCCGATTTTTTTAAAGCCAGTAGATACTTTATAACGAAACTAAACATGTTTTAAATAAATAAATAGGAATCTATAAATATAACAAAAATAAAAACCGGCCACGAGCGAGTCGGACTCGCGCACGAAGCGTTCTGTACCATTATCTATAAAAACGGCAAAAATAATCACTTTTGTTGTATGGGAGCCCCCCTTAACTATTTGTTTTACTCTATTTTTTTGTATTTGTTGTTATATCGACAACAGAAATAAATGATCTGTGAAAATTTCAACTGTTTAACTATCACGGTTCATGAGATACAGCCTGGTGACAGACGGACAGACAGACAGACTGGCGGACAGCGGAGTCTTAGTAATAAGGTATTTTTACCCTTTGGGTACGAACTCTAAAAAACAGCTTTTACATATACAAGTTAATACCTACTCGACCAAAAAAAATAAATAGCAGATTTTTTTTGGGATTTCTGAGTTGGTACCTGAAAATCTTCATATTCATGGGCAGAAACACACTGTGATTTAGTTAATGATTTAAAAATTGTCCTGTATTTACTGCTCATTAGTTAATACAATGGTATCCTTACTTCCGCAAAACTTCTGTTATCTAACTATTTATGTAGTATACTCAACATAATTAATGATTCATTATTATTAGATAGTATTTATTTTTGCATTTGTCATTCAACTTTCAACTCAAGTTAAATTTGATTTATATAGTATAACACAGTGAAACATTATCTCTAAGAAAAATGTGGGTATACGTAAAATATTTATATCTGTTTTCATAATTATGACAATCATTAGTATTAAACAGTACA
Organism: Orthosia cruda; assembly: GCA_964057195.1. NCBI lineage: Eukaryota > Metazoa > Arthropoda > Insecta > Lepidoptera > Noctuidae > Orthosia > Orthosia cruda. The sequence goes on from OZ059831.1 coordinate 11,401,769, forward strand.
AGCACAACAGTATTACAGAGTTGAGATTTTCACAGATGATGAAATAAAAGAATAAAACAAATATTATTTATTTATTTTTTAAGGGTGGCTCCCATACAACAAAAGTGACTTTTTTGCCGTTTTTATAGATAATGGTACAGAACGCTTCGTGCTCGAGTCCGACTCGCACTTGGCCGGTTTTTATTTTTGTTATATTTATAGATTCCTATTTATTTATTTAAAACATGTTTAGTTTCGTTATAAAGTATCTACTGGCTTTAAAAAAATCGGGCATTTGCGAGTTCTTCTTCTTGTAGGTGTAACTTATTTATGGCTTATCGAAAAAATATAAGAAAAACATATGTTGAGGTACTGATGAGGTACTTTATTTTAATGAAAAGATGATCTAGTTATAACGCCTACAACTAGGTGAAACCGGTTTGGTCCAGCCATCCTGAAGTCAGAATGGCTGGCCACTTTCCTCGTAATACTTTTCCCTCTTTAGCGAGGTACTAGTAATTTGATGTCTGGTACCAAATAGTATAAAATAGGTATAAAAGCTTGGTATTGTTCAAACCTCCAAAATCTCTCTTGGTCCAGCCATCCTGACCATCACCCTCGCCCGGGGCTTTTCCATTTTTAAGCTGTTTGAGAGCCGCTTCGATTTCGTCTTGGCTTATCTCAGGCAGGTCTTCTGTGAAATGGCGAGTTAAGGTGGCTCTAGAATCCTCATTTTCGGGTACAGGCCGAGATGCATGCGTTGCGTACAATTGGCCGTAGACATTTTCAACTTCCGAAAGAATCTCCGGCTTCGAAACGACGATATTCCAATTAGATGTAGACTTACGTGCCCTACCAGAACACACTGTGCGCCGTGACCACCCCAGGGACAAAACCAGCTCATGGTTGCCAGACGACCCCGTGTATGGCACCCTTGGTCCCCTTGTGACGGGTCAAGTTCAATGGCTTTGCCACCTACCATTTTTCGGTCGCAGGGGATAGGGAGAACGGTCACCGCTACACCAACATTCTTCCTCCCCTGCGGCCTCACCGCGACCGCCAGACTCACTCACTCAGACTGCGGCGACCCCGTCCAGGCCGCGGAAGGCAGGGAGAGAGGCGCACTGCAATACTGGAACTCCTCTCCCGCCGCGGCCTCCAACCCTCAGCCGCGATTTAGTATGGGTATGAGAGACCCCTTATGAAATTGCGAACCGCGTCAGTTGCGATGTCGCCCAGACAGCACCGCAACCTACATGTTGGCCGCTACGTTCGTCGGCTTATCGGCAAATTCCCTGACGAGCGGCCCCTCCTCGGATTCCTCTTCGCTTCACCGTGGGTGACCAAACCACGGTTACTGAGACACCAGCCTCGACAATGCGGGAACCCACCGGGTGGAAAATCAGCATATCATAAAAGAAAAAATTAAAGACATGTAACATCCAACAACCCGCACTGGGCTCGCGTAGTGGATTAGTGCCCATTCCCTTTCAAACAGAGAGGAGGCCTGTGTCTCAGTAATGGGAACATTAAAAGGCTGATGATGATGATCTCTTCCAGGTTTCCTGGAAGAGATCGCGAAAAGCGATAAGGCCGCCCGTTGTATATTTTTTAGTTTTAAGTTTTTTTTTGTTCCTGTTTTTTCTGGTGTACAATAAAGCATACATAAATAAATAAATAAATAAATAATATTAACATATTTTACCCAATTGTTTTTATTTTATCATATTTTAAGTGAATATTTTATAAGTTGTAAGTTCACTGTAATTTTCAGACGTTCTCATACACAAAATAAAAAGAAAACAAATGCAAAAGATGTCAAGAAAAAAAATTAAAAGAATATTGATCTCATTATTCAACTACATAGATTAATAACAACCCGTTACAAAATATTAAATAAAGTAGTACCACAACATTACACAGAATTAATTACACACGTTTGTCTTCCACAAACACCAAAAACCTAATATTTTCGCCTCATTTCTGGAAGTAAATTGACTTGTTTTTGTCGTAAAACAATTTTCGGTGAAACTTGTTTGCAATTTTTGTCGTCGTCACAGAGCTCGGAAACCCCTCGGCGGTCGCTTCTAGAGACGGTAATGTGTCACCATCTACTTATATAAAGTAATGGTCCGAGGCAATTTTGACTATGCTTGTAACAGCTGAAACTTGTGCTCAGTGCATTTGTTCGACCACGTTCATTAATAGTAACGATTGGTTTGCCACGTCTTTGCCCTGATTGAACAACTACCTATAGAATATTAAAATAATATATTATAGCCTGTGTCCGTTTGGAATAATTTACTTTCAAATGATAAAAGATATTTTCGGACAGGTCCAGTTGTTTCGCAATTACCCTCCACATACGCACAGACTTACAAAATTTGCATTCTCTTTTTCCAATATCTATACTCTTAGCAAAAAGGCACCAAAGAGATTTAAAAAAAGAGAACAACGATCAAAAGGCGGTTTATATTTCAACAACAAAATTACACACGATAGGAAAATTTTGTAGGCAAATAAATGGAACACAAATTAGGCAGAATTGACTATCCAAACAGGCAGAGATTCTTCTTAGCATGTTGACTCCAGAGAAAAAAGGGAAGACAATGAGCGTGCAGCGGCTTATATAGGCGCGCGACGGCTGCTGTCTGTCATCCCCTCCTTGACAATGACTTTTCCGCTAACACGGCCTCTCCTGACTGGAGGACGTCTCGTACTCCTGTGTCTCAGGCTGCAGGGCTTCTGCAGCACTAAAGGTACTTGGTATGGGCTCTGGCACCAGAAGGCACATTATTGTGTCTGGCAGCTCGCTCAGGCCTGGACTCCATGGCATCAGCATTACAGTCTGCGTCTGAAAACACAAACGGCTTGTCTTACTATCCTGATTTTATAAAATGACGCCTCACATCTTTTAGTTTTTCTGTTTCAAAAATTATTTTCAGAAACAATGCAACTGAGACGCTGCAGACATCTCAGCCTCATTATCACTGTTAGCCATCTAATTAATAAAAAAAATACAATAAGGGCAAGACTCCGGGTCCACCGGAGACCCACACTGAACATGTTCACACACAAAAAAAATAAAAACAAAACTTAAGAAACATAGGCACGACGTAAGCATATTTCTTACAACTCCACATGGCATAGGCACGACGTTAGCATACCACAGGATCTCGAGACATGCATGGCATAGGCACGACGTTAGCATACCACGCAGTCTTACAACTCCAAATGCAGGTGCAGCAGCGCACAGGCACCGACCAGGTGCGACAGCGCATAGGCACCGTGCAGGTGCAACAGCGCACAGGCACCATGCAGGTGCGACAGCTCACAGACGCCAGCCCGGAGCAGCATTTCACAGAAGCCAGCCCGGAGCAGCATTTCACAGAAGCTAGCCCGGAGCAGCAGCTCACATGCAGCACATCTATTCAATGCGCAGTGAAGGTGCCATACAGGCGGGCCCGACAAGTAGAGTCAACTTGCCGGTCGATTGGGCTCGTTTTCTGAAAAAATTGTGTCAAGGTCAAAAGTACGAGGAGGCTTCCTCCCCTCATTAACAAAAGCGTCTTTTACATTTTAATTTGTTTAAACCGCTCCGAAGCTCTTTGTCGACCCATCTCATACTTTGCCTCTCTGATAGAGGATCAAGTAATGGTTTGTTTTTTTTTTTGACGGCTCGGTCTTACCTGACCACGACTAATATAATCTGAATCAGACTTGCTGACTGACTAAACTTGACAAAGGTTACTACCTCAATTTAATTTTATGGACATACTACTCGCATTGACGGCTGTAACAAATGTGAAATATTCGAACCACTATCAATTAAAATATCGACGGGTACATTGAATCACATACTACTACAATAACATCACCATTGCGGGTAGGCTGCTACCTACCTTTCTACTCCCGAAAAATGCTTACATCGTTTTTGTTACGCGACTCAGACTTTATTTTTGCAAAACACATGACATGTGTCTACTATGTGACCAGGGTTTTTACAGAACGAGCATGGTTCAGATTTAGTTGTCACTATACTAGGCTTGGAGCTCTTGGTAATACTAACGCTAGTAACAACTGAACTCTCGCCAGAGTCAGTTTTACATTTCTTACATGTGACCCGAGTATCACCCTTATGTCCACATGAAATACATCTACCGTCCTCAAAATTAAGCTTTCTGTTCGCACTAATACGGTCATGTCTATTATCCGCCGTCAGAGACAATTACCGGCACTGGTTTTAGTTGCACTAGATTTTACATAAATAGAGAAGAATTTCTCTAAATCGTCGTTTTGCGTTAGTGGCAGCTGTCCGAATACGTGTGTCGGTAATACAGCGGATCCAAATTGCGGACATTAACTCATCGCCAACCCTCGCACTATTTGTAATCGAAGTAATGAACGCCTGGCATATTCTGCGTATGTAGGGTATATATGCAACGGAATTGTTATACATCACATCGAATAAAATATTCACGATATTGGTCGTTTTAGGACACAAAGGTAAAAATTCACGCTTGAAATTACTCCACGATCGGTCGTTAGTTACCCATTTATTAAGCCAAGTCCTAGCATCACCCTTCAGACAATTCCCAATGCGAGACAGACACTCGTTATCATTCCAATAATTTAAAACATTTGCACGGTCTACTTCTTCGCACCAGGTATCTATATCGTTGACACGACTAGTTAGATCTCACCGTCGCGTCGTGTTGATTGACCGAATAGCCTCATGATGCGTTCGGTCGTACTGACATCGCGGTAAGTCACAGCGCTCACGGAACGACCCGGCGAGGATGGAGCCGCAGACTCTTCGACGCTCAGCTGTAGTCTCAGCTGGCTTCCGCGGCTGCAGCGGCGTCGTCGGGGACGCGACCACACTCGCCTCACGTGTTCGCGGCGGAGGCGTGCGACGCTGCTCCAGTGATGTCAACCGATCTAGAATTTGTTGCATTTGTTCTGTTAGGATATTGTTAGAAGACCTATGCAGTATTCTAATAAGACTAGAGCGCGCGTTCCGATGACCAGAAGTCGACCCACGACTTCTATATTGCGATTCACGGTTCTTAGAACGACTTCTGCTTTTACGGCTATTATCCGGCTTGTTTACACGACCCACTAACGCGCGAGCGTGGTATGGGGGTACTTTAATAATTTACTTACTGAGCAAAACACTTAAAAAGGATAGCTAATTAACTTTACTAGCCTTGTAAGCAAAGTTACAAAATGAGCAACAAGCAATTAGAGCAACGTTCTTCTGGAATATAATAATAAACGCACTACCGTCTTCTTTTCAATAATGTTCTAAACAAATTGGAACGTACTCACCAGATTTTTATTCACCGTATACGTTACCATGTAACAACTTAGGTACTACCCGCAGTAATTATGATAATAGAAAAAAAATACTTTTCTTTTTGTCTACGAAGTAAGAAATCGTAAATTCTTCTTTTTTCAAGTCTGAATAGCCAATTAGTCTTAACTCAGGGTGCAGAACGATCAGGGCACATGAGAATGGAATCCAACTTCTGATCTTAGCAAAAAGGCACTAAAGAGATTTTAAAAAAAGAGAACAACGATCAAAAGGCGGTTTATATTTCAACAACAAAATTACACACGATAGGAAAATTTTGTAGGTAAATAAATGGAACACAGATTAGGCAGAATTGACTATCCAAACAGGCAGAGATTCTTCTTAGCATGTTGACTCCAGGGAAAAAAGGGAAGACAATGAGCGTGCAGCGGCTTATAAAGGCGCGCGACGGCTGCTGTCTGACAATTGACTTTGTCAATTGACAATGACTTTTCCGCTAACAATACTATAATATTACAAAGCTGAAGAGCTTGTTTGTTTGAAAACGCTAATCCCGGGAACTTACTAGTTGGAACTGAAAAATTCTTTTTGTGTTGGTTAGTTCATTTATCGAGGATGATTATAGGCTATATAACATCACGCTACAGCAAATAGAAGCGGGGCATAAATGAAAAATATTGCTAAAACGGGCAAAATTTATTCCTTTTTGAGAGCTTCCGTTGCGTGCGCTGCGTAAACGGTTTAAGTCACGCAAATATCATGTATGATGGAATTTTTCCTTTTAAATGTTCTAAAAAAAGGTCTGTGACTGCATATGTCTATCTTTTATGATTGACTCATTATAACAATTTTTAATGGTTATCAAATTTGTTCATTTGCGAAGTAGTTTTATCAACATCTATCCATACTAATATTATAAAGGCTGAATAATTTGTTTATTTGTAGGGTAGGTAGGTAGTGGTAGGTAGATAGATAGCCAGTTGACAAAAGCGAAGTCACAGGGGTCAGCTAGTTAAGTACAGATAGCGAATCTCGCTGTGAGTGTCGCTGCCGAAACTACCACGACGATTCCGTGTTCTATGATCACCGTAATAAAAAAGTTGCAAGTCAAACGATCTTGGAGTATTTGTATTTATGCTAGACATTAATTTGGGTCTCGACGGGGTGTCGCTCAAACTTCTTAGCCGTGAATATTATCAATTATGCTTCTGTGTTTCGTTCTCGAGATTAGTTATATATACACTTGTAGTCACACATACAATGTCGCCATTATTGCACTAAGTTCAAAGATAAAAAATAAAATAAAAAATAGATGTGGGTACACTGACACTTATCATAGGTTTACCGCGTTCAATACCTCATTCACATTCCAGTGCTCCGCCACTTTGTATTTCTATTTTTGCGTTACAGTTTTTTCGACAGTTTAGTGTTTTTGTGTTTTTTAACGAAAAATGCCGAAAAGGAAACGTGATGACAAGGATTCATTGAGTTATATTAAGAAGAAAATTAAGAAGTTGGAAAGAAAATTGTTAAAAGGACGACGTAGATCTTCATCATCCTCGGATTCTGAGCGGATGTTATCAAAACCTCAAGGTAAAGTTTTATTGTTTTATGGATTAACGTTACAACGTACGAGTTGCTACTTATCCTATTTCAAACTCGGATGCAACGTCTTGAGTTCATCTTACCCGCTGTGTCTGTACGTGTGATTACATGTAAATATTACTACGTTACCTGTTTAGGTACCCAATTATAACCACGTAGCATTTTATGCATTTACTAAACTCGGGTTCACGATGTAACGCCTATGAGTTCATCTTACCCGCTGTGCTCTTTTAATGAAAGTAAATCATTTGAATTAAATCCGTTATTACCTGTTAAGGTAGCCATTGTCATTATTTTTCATGCGTAACTATGCATCGATTTACATATTTAAATGAAAATTATATTATGAACGATTACTCTCGTTACTTGTTTTTACAACAATTATATTGTTACTATCCTAACGGGAATAGTATAGCAATTTATAATTTCCGATTGCAGATAACGCAATTATAGAATCGGAAAATAATGAAGACCTACCGGTGGACCTTGACGAGGCGGTACCATCGATTAGTGCATCATGCTTGGAGTCACTGCAGGTGTCACATTTATCTGAAGCGACACAAGAGCCTCCATCCCAGGCAACGGCTGAAGAGGCTACCGCTGCTCAAAATGAGAATCAGCATGATGATTTAGACGAAAACGTGTTGGCAATATTGGGAACTGATCCATTAATCAGAACATTGTTTGGTAAAGATATCCAGAAGGACTTAGCCGTACGTTATAAGTTCATAGCCACTTCTGGTCTGACAAAAGAACTCCGCAAGAAGCTCTTAGAATCTCATTTGCCTCCAGCTAACTGTAAGCTAATAAACGCACCCTTAATCAAATAATAAAATCCCTTAATCCAGAGATTAAGGCGGCTGTCACTGACGCCATAGTAAAGCGAGATAATGCTATGCAGGCGAAACAGAAGCAGATAGGCAGTGCTACCGCATGTCTTAGTGAAGCTATTACTATTCTTTTTTCCAAAGAAACAAAAGATCCCGACATATTGAAATTACTTGTGGACACAGGGCGCATCTTGTGCGACTGTCAACATAATGATTATGTCACCAGGCGTAATTTTATCCTTGCTGTGCTGAAAAAAGATTTGAAAGATCAGATGCAACTGACCAAAATAGATAGCTTACTCTTTGGTCAAGAGCTCACTGACACGTTGAGAACAGCTTGCCTTTATAAATACACAGCATTTTAAATTAGAAGATCTTCGAACAATAATTAAGCTTATTAAAAAAGTTTGATTTATGTCGACAATCGATCTTAAAGATGCATATTTTTTAATTAAAATTTACGATAATTCTAAAAGGTACTTACGATTTAAATGGAAAAATAACTTATTTGAATTTAATGTTCTGCCGTTTGGTATCAATACCGCACCCTACGTTTTTAACAAAATCATGAAACCTGTTGTCAAATTATTAAGATGTACTGGTAATTTGTCAACAATATATCTTGACGATTTATGTCTTGTATCACATTGTTACAGCAATTGTGTTAATAATGTTGAAATTACAAAGAAATTTCTTTGTTCTTTGGGCTTCATCATAAATGAATATAAAAGTTGTCTGATTCCAAGCAATTCATGTAAATATTTAGGATTTGTCATTGATTCTAAAACAATGGAAATTAGTTTGCCTACTGAAAAACGTGAGAAGATAAAGAAGGAATTGTTAAAATTTAAAAATCTTCATAGATGTAAAATTAGGGATTTTGCTCGCTTAGTAGGACTTATAACATCTGCTTGCCCTGCCACTGAATATGGCTGGATGTATACTAAAGAGTGCGAGAGATGTAAATTCTTAAATTTAAGAGGCAATGATAATTATGAAAAGTTCATGACCATTCCTTGGCCATTCATGGCTTCCTATTCGCCTTCGCCGGAATGCCCACATACTTTCTTTGCTTTATAATGTGCTATTTAATCCTTTTACTCATTTTTATCTCAAAGAACGCTTTCAGTTCCTCTGTGACACCCATTCTAGGTCCTTGAGATCATCGGAAAATCTAAAATTAAGTATTCGTATGCATTCCACTTCCTTCTTTGACAAATCTTTTACGATTCAAGCAGCTCGGTTGTGGAATGTATTACCTATTGAAGTGAGACGTGCTCAAACACTGCCAACGTTCAAGAAAATGGTGAAGGAGCATTACCTTTCACTATAATTTTTATTCTTCTCCTTTCTCTGTTATATATTTGATATGTATTAGTATATTAAGTAATATTGTATGTATGTATTGTATGTTATTAAGTCTAAGTAATATTATTTTTGATATTTTGTACACTGACAACCCTAAATTCTTCTCCTATCTTTCAGTCCATCCAAAGGTTGTCTGTAAGAGATTGCCTAGTGCGATAAGACCGCCCATTGTACACTTGTATATTTGAACGTTTGTCCTGTATGTTTTTTTTTGTGGTGTACAATAAAGTATATAATAATAATAATTCCTTCTACTTTAGATTCAGATTTTGATTGGTGGATAAACTCCATCAATAAATCTGTTTGCAAAATTTAATTTTGCAAACAGATTTATTGGAAATTCAGTCTGACGCCTCAACTACGGGATGGGGTGTAGCTTGTGCGGGAAAAACGGCAACCGGTTGTTGGAGTCAAGAGGAAAGAAATCAGCATATTAATTATTTAGAATTAATGGCTGCTTTCATTGGTCTTAAAATTATTAGCAAAGAGTTATTCGGCTGTCAAATTATTTTACGAATTGACAATACGACAGCGATTTCTTACATAAATCGCATGGCAGGTGTGCAGTTTCCCCATTTAACCAAACTGACCAAAGATATATGGCAATAGTGTGAGGCTCGCAACCTTTACGTTTCTGGTCTTTATATCCCATCAGTCAAGAATAGTATCGCTGATGCTGAATCGAGACGCGTTCACGACATTGAATGGGAATTATCAGATTTAGCCTTTCAAAAAATAATTAAATCTTTCGGTCAGCCTGATATTGACATGTTTGCTAGCCGTATAAACAAAAAATGCGCTAAATACATATCATGGCACAAAGATCCTGACGCTTATAATATTAACTTGTTTTAAATATGTTGGTCAGAATGGTATTTTTACGGTTTTCCTCCATTCGCAATTATTCTAAAAACATTAAGAAAGATTATTAGTGATAGGGCTACAGGAATACTAGTCGTCCCGGCATGGCCGTCACAGCCGTGGTACCCCTTGTTTAATAAGCTTTTGCAAAGTAAACCTTTGATATTTAATTCTTCTCAAGAATTAATAATTTCTCATTCCAGCAACAATCAAATACACAAGCGGATTACCCTGGTTGCCGGAATATTGTGCGGGAATCTCTACTGAGAAGAAGTATTCCTCCTGCATCAATTCACATCATGTTGGCGTCCCTCTCGGATAATTCCATCAAACAAAATGATACTTGTTTGAAAAAATGTTATCTTTTTTGTAAGAACAACAGCGTTAATATTTATGAGGCTTCCATACCGAAGATTATTTATTTTCTTACCGAATTATTTGAATCTGGTGCGCAATTTGGTACGCTAAACAGTTGCAGGTCTGCACTGTCTTTAATTTTAGGTCATCAAATCAGTAAAGATGATCGGGTAAAAAGATTATTTAAAGGGCTATTTAGACTTCGTCCACCCTTGCCCAAGTACGATTCAACGTGGGATACTTCATTAGTTATAGAAACTCTGTCTACCTGGATACCTAACGATAGTATACCGTTAGATAAAATGACAAGGAAGTTGGTAACTTTACTTGCACTTGTTACAGCCCACAGGGTTTAAACCCTATCAAAAATTAAAGTCGAGAATATTAGTACATTACCTAATGAAATATCTATTAAGATCCCTGATGTAATCAAAACATCCAGTGTAAAATCGAAACAGCCAATGCTGATACTACCATACTTTCGGGATAGACCCGAAATATGCCCTGCTAAATTATTAATGAATTACTTACGAGTAACCGAATCCCTGCGTAATAATCACACCTTTCTTTTTATTAATACCAAAAAGCCACATAATAAAGTTTGTGCTCAAACACTTAGTAGGTGGATAAAGAGTACCTTAGAGGTCAGTGAAATCGATGTTACCGAATTTTCCGCTCACAGTACTAGACATGCCAGTACTTTTCGAGCTCATAAAGTGGGTGTCAATTTAGATCTGATAAGGAAAACTGCCGGATGGTCAGGCACATCTACAACATTTGCCAAGTTTTATAACAGGGCAATAACAGGTTCTAGAAACCTATTTGCTAGGAGTATTTTGGTCGATGATAATTCATAAATTAGTAACATGATTGTTTGTAACCTATCCTAGATAAAATTACTAAGATTGTGATAAATAAGTACTATTTACATATAGATATTCCTATGTAATCAGCTGTGATTAAAAAATATTGTTTATTGAGTTCTTTTGGTTCTTTCAATATTTTTATGGTTTGTCTAACTCCTATACACTATGTACATTTCACAAAGAACTCTTAATAACTACAAGTGTATATATAACTAATCTCGAGAACGAAACACAGAAGCATAATTAATGATTAAACGGACTTACCTGTAAGTGAAGTTCTATCATAATTATGCGAGGTGTTTCGTTGGAAGAGATTAGTATCCCACCCTCCCTATTTTAACTTTCTAAATTGTGAAATGAATATCTTATCTCTTAACTAAATGAGGTATTGAACGCGGTAAACCTATGATAAGTGTCAGTGTACCCACATCTATTTTTTATTTTATTTTTTATCTTTGAACTTAGTGCAATAATGGCGACATTGTATGTGTGACTACAAGTGTATATATATAACTAATCTCTTCGAACGAAACACCTCGCATAATTATGATAGAACTTCACTTACAGGTAAGTTCGTTTAATCATTAAATATCTTTTCTATCATAAAACTCAGATCTTACTTACTGTGTATACTTGTGGAGATGATGTCTGGGATGAATATCTTTTTTGAGTAAGATGATTTGCTGGATGTAATGTTTGCCGGTGAGTTTTAAGTCCATATTTTCAACAAATTATATCAACTTTTGTTATTATTATTTATTTATTTATATTCACATAATGGTAAGTAACTTATAAACTAAGCCCCACAAAACCGTAGTAATGGTTTGACTGTGGGTTGGGTGAGTCTCTATACACTCATTCTTAAATTTCATACATAAAGCTAATTATTAATTGAAGACACATTAGCTTGCTGGTTAGCTTGGGTATTATATATAAAACAATTGTGTGTGATACTAAATATTTGGACTCAAGACGCAGTGAAATTCAACCAGGGATGAATATGGGACGACGGTTATAAAATGTTCAAAATGTATAGGACTTTGACAGCAAATATGTCGGTAGCGCGTGTCGATCACATTAATTTGAGACTTGTTGACAGTCGTTATCGCGGACAAAATGTTTATTAAAACCACTCATCCACTAATGACTAAAATGACCTCAGGCTGTAAAATAATTGATAAAAACTCCTTGATGATATTAATTTCTTGGATTTGCCCTGTATCGTAATATAAAAAAAAATTGTAGCATTATTATGTTACAGAATTTTTTTTATAATAAGATTCTATTTTTATATTTCGGTATTGTTTATATATTATGTCAATATAACCTCGTTTTGAAGTTTATAATTCGAATATTACGATATGAGAGTAGATAAACATATTTTACAGCACTTTTTTATAACACCAAAGTATATATACCTAAAAATGTAACAAATTCGTATTACGGGAGCTGACATATAAAAACAACGTCTAAACCTCATCTCTTATATACGTTAGTAGCAGGTCCTAGACGAAGTTTATATAAAACTTGTAAGTAATTCGTATCCATTACACTTCATCATTCATCATTTCAGCTGAAAGACGTCCACTGCTGGACATAGGCCTCCCCCAGGCGTCGCCACATTGACCGATCCCGTGCGTCTCGCATCCAGCGCCTTCCCGCAACCTTAACCAGGTCATCAGTCCACCTAGTGGGAGGCCTTCCAACGTATCGTCTTCCGGTTCGCGGTCGCCATTCCAGAACCTTTCGGCCCCATCGGCCATCCGTTCTGCGAGCAATGTGCCCTGCCCACTGCCACTTAAGTTTGGCAATTCTTCGGGCTATGTCGGTAACTTTGGTTCTCCTGCGGATATCATCATTCCTGACGTGATCACGCAAGGAAATTCCGAGCATAGCCCTCTCCATTGCCCTTTGGGTGACTTTGAGCTTTCTGATAAGGCCCATTGTGAGCGACCACGTCTCGGTCCCATAGGTGATCACTGGCAACACACACTGGTCATAGACTTTTGTCTTGAGACACTGCGGTAAATTGGACGAGAAGATACCACGCAACTTCCCGAACGCCGCCCAGCCGAGTCGGATTCGACGGTTGACCTCTTTCTCGAAATTGGACCTACCCAACTGGACCGTTTGTCCCAGGTAGACATAATCGTCTACAACTTCGAGAGTAGAGTCTCCGACCTTGATAGGAGTGGGTGTTACATGGGCATTCACCATGATCTTGGTTTTGTCCATGTTCATTTTAAGACCCACTCTTTCGGAAGCTCTACTGAGGTCATCGAGCATTTTACTGAGGCTCTCCATGGTCTCAGCCATGACCACTATGTCGTCGGCAAACCGAAGGTGAGTAATGTACTCGCCATTAACGTTGATGCCCAGCCCCCTCCAGTCCAGAACCTTGAAGACATCCTCCAGCGCAGCAGTGAACAGTTTCGGAGAAATGACGTCTCCCTGTCTCACGCCGCGCTGGAGAAGGATTGGTTTCGAGGTCTGATCCTGAAGACGGACTGACATGGTGGCGTTTTTGTACAAACACTTCAACACCTCAATGTACCGGTAGTCGATCTGGCACCGTTGGAGAGACTGCAGTACAGCCCAAGTCTCTATCGAATCGAAGGCTTTCTCGTAGTCCACAAACGCTAAACAGAGAGGCAGGTTATACTCTTCGGTCTTCTGTATAACCTGCCGCAGCGTATGTATGTGGTCTACGGTGCTAAAGCCTTTTCGGAATCCGGCTTGTTCGGGGGGCTGGAAATCGTCAAACCTGCGCGCGAGACGATTCGTGATGACTCTTGAAAACAACTTGTAGACATGGCTAAGAAGTGAGATGGGCCTATAGTTCTTCAACCGGGCATTGTCGCCCTTCTTGAAGAAGAGTACCACCACACCCCTGCACCATGCCTGTGGCGTTTTGCCCTCGAGTATGACGGAATCAAACAGCTTCTGAAGGGCCCTAAGGACCGGTTTTCCACCCGCCTTCAGGAGTTCGGCCGTAATTCCGTCATCACCCGGCGCCTTGTTGTTTTTGAGCTGTTTCAGAGCCATCCTAATCTCGTACAGGCTGACGTCCGGGATATCTTCGGTATAGTGTCGGGTCAATCTAGCTCTTGGGTCGTTTGCTAGACTCGTAACGGGCTTGCTGATCGAAGTGTACAACTGCCCATAGAATGTCTCGATCTCCCTGAGAAGCTCCGGTTTGGCGGATACGATCCTGCCATCGTCGGTCTTCAGTTTCGTGAGTTGGCTCTGCCCAATAGCCAGATCCCTTGAGAACACCTTGGAGCCTTTATTTCGCTCGATAGCGTCTTTAATACGCTCGGTATTGAAGCGTCGGAGGTCTCTTTTCAAGGATTTAGAGATCTGTCTATTGAGCTGCCGGTATTTGCACGCCTCATCTGAAGACTGCAGGATCATCTCACGCCTCTCCTTCATAAGCTTGAGGGTGTGATCTGAGAGCTTTTTGTTTCTATCTTTACGACGGGTCTTGAAAAACTTAGACCCGACCGTATGGACAGCTTCCACGAACCCGTTGCTATATTCATCCACGGAGCTCCCTAGGCACTCGAAACGATTCTGGAGTTCGAGCTGAAAGCTCTCGGGGTTTTGGACTTGGATCTGTGCTGGCCGGAGCGTGGACTTCATCAGTCGAGACCTTTCAAGCTTAATATTAATGTTCAATGTGCCTCTTACCATGCGGTGATCGCTCCCGGTTTTTACCGAATTGATCACAGAGACATCATTGAACATTTGCTTCTTGGTTGACATGATGAAGTCGATCTCATTTTTTGTTGCACCATCGGGGCTCTGCCAGGTCCACTTCCTGTGTTCATCATTCTCAAGAAGGAGTTCATCATATAGAGGCCCTCCTTCTCCATAAAACTGGCCAGTAGGTGACCCCGGTGGTTCCGTTGTCCTACTCCAAATTGCCCCACTTGCAGCTCATCCTCGTCTCGTTTGCCCAGTTTCGCGTTGAAGTCCCCCATGACAACGGTGAAGTGAGTTTTGAAACCATGCATGGCTCTGGAGATATCCTCATACATGGTCTCTACCTCATCGTCGGGGTGTGCCGAGGTTGGGGCGTAGACCTGTATGACCTTCAGCGAATATCTTGAGGATATTCTGAGTATAAGGTACGCCACCCTGGTCGACACACTCTCGATCTTCACCACGATGTTCACAAGGGACTTGTGGACGATAAACCCGACACCACCCTGGGACTGCCGGTCACCTTCTCGGAAATAGAGTAGGTTACCGGATTTGAGGATTATCGAGTCCTCCCCCTCTCTTCGGACTTCAGATAACCCTATAATACTCCATCGCAACCTGCTCAGTTCCTCCTCGAGTTCGGTGACCTTCTCGTCGGTCCGAAGTGTGCGCGTGTTGTACGTTGCCAGGTCCAGTCGTCGGTGATTGTTCGGGTAGCCGGATCTCGTCCGGAGATTCTTAGCACCCCTTGCCATGCCGTAGCCTCGACCGCTACCGTAGTCGAGGGTAGGCAAGCTGCCGGGTACCAGGGGCCATTTTTTATTTGTGCTATTCATTGGGGGGGTTTTGCCATAATCGCCACGCTTGGCAGGCGGGTTGGCGATCGCAGTATGGTTGTTATAGAAGCACAGAGAACGCTGCTGCCCATTCTTTGGTTTGTCCCTTAGTCGCCTCTTACGACACCCACGGGAAGACATGGGATGGTGAAATTCTTTACGTCCGGCACCATACGGAACCATTACACTTGACGGCAAGGATTTACCACGTAGGATTATATTTTGCAGGTTTCTATTTTCTGTTTATGTTAGGAATATGTAATATCCTTGCCTTTGGATTATTTAGGTAGGCTTGTTATTCAGTCTGGGTACAATTTACGATTTCGGACTGAAATTAAGCCTCAAATCATTTAGAAACTATAATAGATGGTTTAAAATACAATGAGAAAAAGAAATTGTAGCACTTGAAATAACGCACTTATGAATTGATACCCAAAAAACTCGACAAAAACGACAGAAGATTTACCAAATCCGTATCAAGGGAGCACACGAATAAAAAGAGGCCTTGAGAGCTGGGGTTTAGACGTAAGTACGCGTTAGTAGCAGATCCTAGATGAGGCCGATATGATACACGTAAGTAATTGGCACCCGTTATAGCTGACGGCAAGGATTTACCACGCAGGATTATATTTTGCAGGTTTCCACTTTGTTTGATAGGACAACATAAATTACTAGTCAGCCTTGGATTATTATTTAGGTAGATATAAATGTATTAATGTGTCTGGTCTGGGCAAATGCTATTATTTGTAAGGGTAGTTTTAGGTTTTTGTTAAAAATGTGCTTTAACTTTTTTGTTTTGTTATAAAATCAAAAAAATCCAAATTGTTAGGTTTGCACTATAGGAGAACTTTTCTACAATTTTACAGTGGATTTTAAAGCGGCAGATTTATCACGCTAATATTATAAAGGCGAAAGGCTGGACGGAACTGGATGATAGTTGGCACAGTTATAGACAGGAATAGCACATAGGATACTTTTTATCTCGGGAATACGTTCCCTCGGGATAATTTTCGACTTTCACGCGAGCGAAGTCCCTGGCAGAAGCTAGTGATTTCATAAATTGAAATAAACTGATATGACTAATGGCCTTGTTATATTTATACGGCAAACCCTGGACAGTCAGCATTTCTACCAAACATTTGAGCGACTAATATTCTCAATAGCAATCTAAAACTCTCCTGTTAAATCTTTAAAATAAGCAACAATATTTGACAGATAAAGGTACTATTTCTCTCATTCAAAATAATAGAATGTGCAGAAACAACAATGTAGCCTTACTACAAATTAAAACATACAAATCAACACTTGCTAGTATTCAAGTACAACTTATCAAAACTTATTAAAATTAAAGACGAAAAAATCCACGGGTATAAAATGGTACAGGATTTCCAGGCAAGTATGTTCAGACATGATAAACTATATGAACGTTAATGAAGTAATAAGTGAAGCTGGTACTCGTGAAAATAAATTATAAAAACAATTTGTATGATTTACTTTTACTAGGGAATACATTTTCAGGCGAACACGGAGTTTAGGGTAGAAGATTAAATTATCTTGTCGCTGAAAAACTGTACTAGGAGCTAACATAACGAAGTAGGACCTTAAAATGAAATAGTCAGTTTTCGCTCAAATTGCCACAGACCAGTAAGTCGAAATTAATGTCATGTTTCTAACTCATAAAATATAATACATAAAATAACATAAAATATTATAGCTCTCTAGCAACAAGAAATTAGCTAGGAATTAAAAGATACGTAAAAAGTAGGTAAGGAAATTAAAATTATTAAGATTGATTATAATTTTTTTAATATAAAACTAATATGACCTATCATTTTTTTATCACAAAGGAAGGATAGAAAAAGAAAGGAGAGTGAGTAAAACCACTTTACACTTGAAATAGAAATAGTATATTAAGCAACTATGTAGTGAATATGACGGATTTAAAGCGAGGGCCATAGATGAATCACAAACAAGTGAAGGACTCTAACGACTGAATCACGACCGTAGGGAGTGATTCATGACCCTCGATATAAACTCGACAGTTTCACATTTTTTGTAAATTGAAGCTGAGCTAGATAGGCACCTCTGTTTCAGGGTCCAGTGACCACCTCCGTTACGTTACATAATTATAGTTAATTAAATACCAATACAATTAATATTAGAATTACAATCCAAATAAGTATTCACTAAAAATCCAAGACCAAAACCAAAATCATTATTAAAATCCTAAATACCTAATAAACAAACTCAAAATTAAATCGATGAAGGACTTTGAAAGTCGAATATTCATTGCATATGGCGTTTGTATCGAGTGTTTTATGTGCAAGGAGGTTGTATAGCATTGGATGAGGTCGAATATATATTGGTGTGTTCTAAATTCAAACACCAATACAGTGATTAAAAGTGATTTTATTCACTGTTTTCAGTGAATAAAATAAGCTTTTTAGAGGGTGAATGGTATAAACAATATTTTATAGAGCCAAACAATACCTATTTTACAGTACCTTCATTAAACTTACATACTCATGCTCATTCATATCTTCCTCAAAATTACTTTAAATACCTAAACTTATCTAAGGAGAATGCCTTTTAACCTAACTTTATGTTCTATCCCCTCAGCCGTCCAACCCGGGCGGCCCCAGACGCCTCGCCGACAAGCCCCCCGGCGCCATTTTTCGCGATCGCCCCGGTCTCAGAAAAACGCCGATTTATCGGAACTTTTGTATGTGAACCATGTATGAATGTTATGTTGTTAGAATCGTTATGAAATAAGCTATCAGATTTCATAGGGATTTACCCAGTTTTGCCTTGTAATTTATTTGTAAATATTGTGTAAAGTCAGTGTAAGGGAAATTTTCTCAGGTTTGTGTACACAAATAAAAAAATAAACCATTATTTCACAATGTTTTTATTTTATTAACACCAATAAACCCTATTCCACAAGAATCTATAAAAATATCACACCTCCTTATACATTTTTTTCATCCCACAAGCTTTAAAGTGTCGCGCGGGAAAAAAAAATACCCGGCCGGCGGCACAAAAAATGGTTTGTTTACATTCAGTTCTGGGAAGTGTGTATGCCAAGCGGTTTAAATCGCTGTAGTTTGTCATCACACACACACAGTTTATCACCACACACCGTTTTAGCTGTTACAATTGTTTATTTACGAACACTAAGTCAAATGTAAACACTTGAAAAATACCTTTTGTTTATTTTGCTCACAGAGCAAGTACTATTGCAATTATTTGTAATATTATTTCATAATCGTCATGCCAAGGATATTAACTAATTGGAAAACACAAAACTAAGGCATGCTGCTAAACAAAAACAATCACCAACATCCACAATTTTACGATAAAAACACAAGTACAAGAAATTAATTCTCAGTAAGTGTACGTCACTTACTGAGAATAAATTTAAGGTGGAAACAGATTATTGAAACCCCACGCGACCCCACGCCACCCGACGTGTCGACACCCGACGCGCACCGTGCACATATACAACACCCCACATGATGCTACAACACGTTAGCTAATGTCATAGCCAGTATTGCCAGATCTCGTTTTTGTTTTATTTCAAGTCTGATCTCAATGTACCCTATACTCCATTTACGATAACATTATACGTTTAAATTAGCCCATATTACAGCTCATTCAACCGATTTTAACTTCTATTGCGTTTGTGATACGACAAATGATAGCTGCAGTAAACAGTTGGTTTTGGTAACAGGTTTATGCTTTTTATGTCATCCTTATGTTTACAGGATAGAACCCAAAATCGGTTGAACGGACTGTAAAAAGATTTGGAAACATGTCTTGGTTTTAAGTTATATAAAAAAATTTCATTTTTTTAATAATTTGCTTTCCCTCTTCGTTCTATATATATTTGATACATTTCATGCAAGATTATACATAAGACGAGACATTATAATCTATAATATCTATAATATCTAATCTATAATATAGGTATAATTACAGACCAGTTTTACTATAACAATAATAGAAACCATAACAAAAAACTGGTTATTTTGGGATTTACGCAAAGATATTCAAATAAACACATACGTTATACACTCACAAAACAATTGAAAAAAGTGTTCCGCTCACAGAAGTTTCATTCATCTAACATTTCACTACAAGTCGAAAGGGATGGCTTGATAAAACCAACAAGAAAAAAGAGGCAGCTAGTGTTTGTCACTTGCGTGTGAATGTAAACAAACATTATTCTGACCACCAATGTTGTTATCTTTTTCTAACCTCCAAATATCAGAATATTATTCGAATATCATTGGATAGCATAAACATAAAAATTACCCTCACCAATTTTGTACCCTAAAAATGACCGTGCTGATGAAACTTTACTCTAAATTAGGGTAAATTTCCCTTTGTTGGCACCACTCGACTGACTGACGCGTGGGATCGGGTGTTAATAGAGACACACTGTGTCGAAACGTCGGGTGGCGTGTGTTCCCCCACTCCCGGCAACACGCTGATCCAAACCGACTGCGTGTTGACACGTGGGAATGCGTGTGATCGCATGGCGTGTTGACTATGTGTCTCTGACCATACTAAATGTATGGGTTTGATTAGTACTTCAATGCGTCAGAAGGCGTCGGGTGGCGTGGCGTCGGGTGGGGTTTCAATAATCTGTTTCCACCTTTAATGGCGTCGGAGCGGATTCAACGACTATTATTGTCTATTAAAGTATCGACTAAAACCAAGATATAAACGACTAAAATCGAGACTATTGTAACTATGCGACCTAACTTAGTATCCGAGTCCGCTGTTAGAAGTTCTACTTGAATCGTATGGCACGAGACGATTCCGTGCTTCTATAAATTTCACTCCTATTGTCTATTTAAGAAATCATAGTTAACTGACATGCCTTGTGACATCAGAGATATATTACACGGTGAAGGAAATTTGGTTTTATATCGTCCATTGTCTGTAGTGTTCTTGGAGAGTGAAACTTTGATCGTTTCCCTCGGTCGATAGCTGGGCAAACGTTAGGTAGATTGATTTTTATTTGACTGCTTTGCTGACTAAACCAGAATAACGAATTAATGCTAGCTTTTCCCTACGAAGTAGGTATTTATCGCGCCACTGTTACTGCGACGCGAGCGGCGCGCTCGCGTGTGCGCAAAGTCGACAAAAATGCCACAGTAAAGATGTGTAGACAAGGTTTATTTTACTATTTCTTTTAAAAGTTACAAAAATACGAGATGAATGGTGGGCAATGCGTGGTAAATAAATAATAACTTATAGTGTGTACTTTAGTTTAAAAAAATGGCATAAATCGTATTTTATTTATTCAATTATTTGACTATCTAACTATAAACGGATATAACGGAATAAAATATTAAGCTGTTTTATGAATCAAAATCCAAGATGGCACCGATCGAAATTGCCAAAATTTTAGTCATGGGTGTCATTTTTATGGTTTTTGGGGTGGCTGAGTGCGAATTTGTGGTCAAAATAAAATTCCAAAATGATACTGACCCTAATTTTTTAAACGTTCGTCATGGGTGTCATTTTCATAATTTTAGTGGTGGGTAATTGTGAATACGTGGTAAAATGAAAATATAAGATGACGCCAACCGAAATTTCTGAAAGTTTTGTCATAGGTGTCATTTTCAGGGTTTTCGAGGTCGCTAATTGCGAATTTGTGGTCAAAATAAAATTCCAAGATGGTGCCGACCGAAAGTTTTGAAACTTTCGTCATGGGTGTCATTTTCATGGTTTTCGGGGTCGCTAAATACGAATTTGTAGTCAAAATAAAATTCCAAGATGGCGCCGACCGAAAGTTTTGAAACTTTCGTCATAGTTGTCATTTTCGGGGTTTTTGGAGTCACTAATTGCGAATTTGTGGTCAAAATAAAATTCCAAGATGGCGCCGACCGAAATTTCTGAAATTTTCGTCATGGGTGTAATTTTCAGGGTTTTTGGGGTCGCTAAATGCGAATTTGTGGTCAAAAAACAAATCCAAGATGGCACCGACCGAAATGTTTGATATGATTGTCATGGGTGTCATTTTCATGGTTTTTGGGGTCGATAAATGCTAATATGGGTCAAAATGAAACCCCAAAAACCATGAAAGTGACACCCATGACGAAAGTTTCAGGAATTTTGATCGGCGCCATCTTGTATTTTCATTTTGACCCGATATTAGCATTTATCGACCCCAAAAACCATGAAAGTCAGACACCCATGACAATCATATCAAAAATTTCGGTCGGTGCCATTCGCTCCTTAAAATAATTCCAGTAAATTTAAAATAACCCTGTACTGCTTGTGATCATAGGGCTATTAAAATCACTTCAAATATTCAAGCAAAACCCTCGTCAACAGTCCGGAAAAATTTCAAAAACGCTGATTGGACTTCATACAGTGAGCTACTTAACACCCTCTTTTCTGAATTCTCATTTTCTGGAGATTTACAGAAAGATTATGACTCCTTCATTGATTGTGTAAACTTGGCCTCCGATGTTTGTATCCCTTTAGTTAAGATAAACCCGAACCCGGATAGTAAATTTTTACCCAAACCTTATTGGAAGCCTGAGCTGTCTAAATGCGTGGCTGAACGTCGTCTTGCGTTGTCTAAATTTAGACGTAATCCAACCCCTCAAAATTACGAAAAATTACAAAATAAGATTAGAGAATCCCAGAGAATGATTCGCATAGCTAAAGGTAAAGCGTGGGGTGATTTTTGTTCTTCATTAGATTTTTCTACATCTCAGTCAACCGTATGGAAAAAAATGAAATGGCTGAAGGGACACAAATATTCAAATAATTACGTAGATAAGCATAAAGCTACTGATCTGCTTCTTAGTTTAACGCCGGACTTTGTATCACCGTGCGACATGATTATCGACACAAATAACCCGGAACTTGACGTTATGATTACTTCCACGGAATTTCAGAAATGTGTCCGATCGAAAGATACCGCCCCTGGAAGTGATAACATTTCTTACTCCATGATCAAGAGGTTACCACAAAACTGTAAACAAGTATTAATTCAGTTGTATAATGAGATTTTCATTTCGGGTTTTGTTCCTAAACAATGGCGCGCTATTGTAATTGTGCCAATTCCTAAACCGGGACGAGACTCCCAAAGTTTATCATCTCTTCGTCCTATTTCAATGATGTCATGCGTTTGTAAGGTTTTTCATAACATTTTAATGAATAGATTAGAGTGGTTTATCGAAAAACATATGCTTTTGTCAAGCACAACTACAGGTTTTAGAAAATGTCGCTCAACTATAGATAACCTATCCGTTTTAGTCTCGCGCATTCAAATTGGCTTCGCCAAAAAGCTTATTACGGTTGCGATTTTCATAGACATAAGCAATGCATACAACTACGTAGACGTGAAAAGTTTGATAGAAATCATGCAACGAATTGGTGTCGGAGCCAGGATTTGTAACTACATCTGGAACTTTCTGAAGCTGAGAAACCTTAAGATTACAGTAGGTAACGACGACATTTGTCGGCAGTCTGGTAGGGGATTGGCACAAGGCAATCCATTGTCACCGTTACTTTTTAATATAGCAACCATGGACGTTTGTCATAGTAGCGGAGACGTATTTTTGTCGCAGTATGCGGACGATTTTGTGTTGTACACTACTTGCAGTGATGTGTCATCAGCCCAACAAAGATTACAACCCGCTTTAAATAAAATAACTAAACTCTTTTTGAATTTGGGTCTAGAAATATCGCCAACGAAAAGTAACGTCTGTATTTTTAAAAATGGTGTACCAAGACAGACCCTAAATTTAAAAATTGATGAGGTATCGCTACCAGTGGTACAAAATGTAAAATATTTGGGAGTTTGGCTTGACCGATCACTTAGATGGACTAAACATATTAATGAGACCCGAGAAAAGGTGTTAAAGTTGATAAATGTTTTCAAAATTCTTTCTGGCCCTGGATGGGGTATACATCCTAAACATCTGAGGCGGTTATACATTTCAATAATTCGAAGTAGAATCGACTACGCTTGTTTCCTATACGACAGTAGCTGTGAAACTCACCTAAGTAAACTAGACAAGGTTCAAAATGTTTGCATGAGGATTATCGGTGGCTTTATTAAAACTACGACCATTCACGTTATGGAAAATGAATTGAACTTGCAACCGTTGAAGTTTCGCAGATATTATCTAGCGGGTAAATTTTGGCTTAAAATAAAATCATACGCCGATAATAATATTATTACTGTATTAAAAGACTTGCAAGTACATTGTCAACAGTCGCACTGGAAAAGAAAAGTACCGTTGTTGATCAGAATCCATGAGTCTTTAGATTCGCTACCTATTTACATAAGCCCAAAGCTAGAAATGTTCTCATTGGATACTTGGGTTCACAAGATTGATCTGTCTCAAATTGTATTTCCCGGAGTAGATGGCCTGGTCGCGGCTAAAAAGTGCTACCAAAATATTAAACTGAGTGAGCTGTGCAATACATTTTTAAATAAGACCTACCCGGCATTCTACAAAATATATACAGATGGATCGAAGGACAAAATTGGTTCTGGAGCAACGTTTTTTGACCCACAAGCCAATCTTTCAATACAATTAAAGGTAAATTCAAAATGCAATATAATGTATTTAGAATTAGTCGCAATAGAGGAAGCATTATCTTACGTTGACTCATTTGAAAGTGGTAATTATATAATTTTGACTGATTCGAAAAGCGCCCTTCAACATTTAATTCGGTGTACAACAAATTTTAGAGGCATTCCGATTGCGTACAATGTTATTAAATCTTTAGGTAAACTTATCTCTAAGAAAAAGAATATTGTACTACAGTGGATACCGGCTCATGTTGGCTTGGAAGGCAATGAAATAGTTGATCGATTGGCAAAAGATGCTTGTGATGATGGGTTACTCAGTCCATGCCTTCCCGTGCACAGTGATTTTTTGTATACAGTTAAAGCAGAATGCAGTAAAATGTGGCATGAACACTTCGACCAAAGGTCACTGAGCAAGGGAATCTGGTATCGAACAATCCAACCAACACTTTCGCGTTGTCCATGGTTCGACCAGGCAAACATGAGTCGAGCAGAAATCGTAATGGCTCTTCGGCTTCGATCGGGACACATACCAATGAACAGTTTTGCCTATCTTATGGGTAAAGTTGCTTCACCAAATTGCCCGGAGTGCAGTATAGTGGAAGACACTTACCATATACTGATGGAATGCGTCCGGAACGAGACCGAAAGAATTTCAATTCTACCTAAGTCACTAGATGTAGGAACGTGCAACAGTGTTCTTGCGTCACCTTTGTCAAGGGAGGCAAGAGCTTTGTATAGGTTAGCCAAAGCAGGCTTTAGAACATAGGGATTGGTCAATTAATTTAAAATCTTAGTTATTATTTATTTTTATTAACTTTGTATACCTACGAGGCTGGCATAATCGCTTCGCGATTAAAGCCTTTTTTCAAATAAAGAAAAAAAAAAGAAAAAAAAACCCTGTACTGCTTCCAAAATATTGTGGGTGACATCTTGTCACCAAAGTTTATTTTCAGCTATTATCTATAGGCACTAAATGGTGAGTAAACTAAACGAAATTGTCATTACAGAAATGTCGCTATTATTACTTTTGATCATGTCTCCGATAAGAACCATCTATCAAACTGGAAACTAATACGACCATTAGTCAACTGTCGATGTTCTATTGACCTTACCAGGTCAATATTGGGTATATATGGCCTTCGCCAAAGTTAAGTAATATTATTATAGATGTTTCTACGCTAAAAGTTTGGGCATCTTCAATCTGCGTCATACCGATATCTTGCCCGCATAACTTTGGTTTCTAGTAATGAGAGTTTGAAAAATTGCAGTTTTTTGCACATGAAAATGATGCTAGCGTTATGACGTCATTTTAAATTAATTGTTTCCTTATTTCTTGACGATCATTATCAAGAGGCAAGCGAGCATGTTAAAATATATACCTGATGTATTTTAGATAAGTTACTTTGTCACCGAAGTTTTCTGATAAGCTTTTCTATGGTTTTGATGCTCAAAATGACGTGGTTTCCATTATTGCGGACTTCGACTTACGAAAGAAGCTTTAATCGCTGTAATTCATTTATAGTGACGTTATAAATGCAAAAGTAACTCCGTCTATATTTATGGTCTGTTTGCTTGTTAACTCTTCACGCCTTACTGGCTGAACCCATAAAACTGTGCACACGGATGGACCATGTAGATTAGGATACTCTTCACCCCGGCAGTAAGTATGACCCTTTGATAAAATAAAACACTTTACATGTGGGTGTAGCTGCGGTCCAAAAATAGTAAGATGATAATTTCCTTCCCAGATTTTAACGAACACAGATAACTAAATATTACTCGTAATAAGTAATTTTCAAATCATTATTATGGTTTTTTTTATGACGCACAACTTATATATACAAAACCTAAACAAGTTTGAAGCTTAAAGACTTTCCAGAGCTCTGTTCTCCGAAGAATCGGACTCCAAATAAAAATGCTGAATTAAACGTTTCTCTCAAAACTAATATTATTGTGCCACCTGAATATCTTGCAAATACATTATCTTTCGTGTGATAAAGCAAGTTTGAATAGGAAGTTCAGATTAGTTTACAATTTGCATATTGGTAGGTAAGTACAGGCACATGCAAATACCTTCACACACTGACCTCTATCATACTAGTACGCTGAACTACATATTATCGATGACAAAATGAAGACATTTGATTTTCGCCATTTTGGCGCTGATAGCAAAGTGACTTAACGTGAGAGTACATGGAACTAATATTAGAGATGGGACACAGCTTTCGTTAAAAAAATACTTTTATGGGCTTTATCGATCGTGAGAATAAATAAATACGTAAGAGAAAAAAAAATCCCAGTTATTTTTATTATGATTAATTTTTAAGTAATAGAATAATTGCTGTAAAGGTTAACTGAAAAATATTTTAATTCAGATTGCAAGCTATAAACTAGTGGTGCTAGTAAATTTAGAGCGCATTACTGTCAGATCAGTGAGATTTAAATATGGGGATAGGCTAACAACTTATCCTTAAAACTAGTATATTTGAGCAAGTATCTCCTCGCTCAAGTACACTAGTTAGATTAATACTTACAATCGTTCAGATTCACTCGGTTGGCGCTCATCGGATTCGTGAAGAGAACATCATTTACACAATAATAATAATAAATGAGATGGATAATAATTTACAACGGTCGTATTTCTCGCTCTCATATCGCTGAGATCGTGTCTCTGTAGAAGTGCAAATAATAGTGACATCGCATTCCAGCAAGGTGAAGACTTATATCAGTTTTCAATTCTGTTTCAGATGCAGATAATAAATTGTTTGTCTTCAAAACATTTGTTAATAAAATTATAATTATCATGATATTATTCCAGAATTCATTCTAGGCTCAGGAACATTGAGTTAAATGTACTACGAGAAAGAAGAATAGAAGCTATTTCAAACAAAAGATTGCGCGTAGGTAATTCGGTGACAGCGAGGTAAGCAGGGGGGAGGGGGGGTTATGTTCTCACAGATAGACAAACAATGCGCGCAGATGAACTTTTTCTTACTCTTTGAAATTTACACAAATATGGCCGCCCTGCCGCCTCCGCGGTGACGCAACGTCACGAGATACAATACATTGATCAAATATAATTAAATTAAGCGTGTTTTCAACTTACTGTTGAAAACTCATACCTTGACTTTTATTTATATTTCCCGATTTGTTTGTACAGTATCTCAATACACACGAAGGCATTTTATAAGAAACAAAACTAAGTACTCAAACGTGTCACGTTGCAGCGAGCGCTTGCCACAGACTAAGTGAGTTGGGGTACGCGCGCTCTAACGCGTGTTACAAACAATTGAGTTGAGGAGTCTCCTCTAGTACGTAGTATATTTAACTCAATGCTCAGAAACGTGGTGATTGGTACAAGAGTGAGGCCTGTACTCAGCGGTGGGCGAAGTCAGGCTGTGGATGAACATGATGATGATTCCAGAATTTAGTATTACACATTGCTTTTGAACATATTATTACTGATTATTAGGCATTCATATAACATTCATCACCAATACCAATATGAGATATTTAGTTCCAACATACTACGAGAAGTCAATACAGTAGATGACTGATACACCTTGCCAAGTCTACTATTTTTATATTAGTGTAATTTAAAAATATCACTAATACTGATATATTAATTACAATATTATAATATTTCCAGGCAAATATATTAGTATTACCTAATTTTGAGAAATATCGGTATTAACCTATCTATAAATGTGTCAATTTTAGTTCCTAATACGCTCGAGCGGGGCGCTTTGAATCAGCACAAAAATCAACTGTCATTTCATATAGTATGTTTAGTCCAGCGTACTTGTATGATAGAGGTCAGTACCTTCACACTAAATTAAAATCCTTAGATTTTCTCGTAGAGATCAACCGCTGCTGATTAGGAAATACAGCTTTTAATTGTGCATGATTTGAAGATATTTCAATAACATGTTAAAAAACACATGTTAAAAACTTTTAAAGCTCCGCTATAATTTTAAGTGTTTTTTCTATAAATGTACTTTATTTAATCTAATTATAGTGTAAAACGACACATATTAAACTAATTACGAAGTGTGCGTGTTATCTTTAAAAGAAAACAAAAATCCAGTGAAAAACATAAACAGAAGTGTCAACTGTTGACAGTGAATGAATAACAACAATCTCGAAGATATTGTGTTATAGTGCATAAAAACTTAAACTAACTGAACGAGGAACCAAGTGACTTAAAATAAAATTGACAAATTAGTGCAAAAACAGTACAAACATTTTCACATTCTAACTTCTTTAATTTAAAAAAATAGTACAGGCAGAAACCACTGCCTAATTTCAAAACTGTGAGCAACACCTCAAATGGTCGAGTGGCGAACGAGTGTATCACGGTAGCGTGAGGTCGCGAGTTCGCATCTGTCATCGGACAACAGTTTTTGGATTAACTAAATTTCTACATTTTTATAATATGTTTCTAGAAAATTTCGTTTATTTACATAGAATCAAGTATATACAATGTAAAAAATACTTAACTAAGACTGCAAAAATATACACTTAAACCAAAAACTACTCACTAACTAAACCTAAAAATATACTAAACTAAAAAATGGCGTCGAAAAACTCCTCCACATCGTTGTCCACTGGTAATGTGCCCAAAAGGCTGGCAGCATTGCCACGTTGTATGGCAATGCTTATTCTCTGACCAAGGTAAAAGCCAGCCCTTGGGTCACGCAAAGTGTCAACTAAGCGTTTAGAAAGATCTTTAAACAAAGCGTGAGCACTCGGACCCCACGGACCAAGAGTTTCAACCCCAAACGGCTCGAAAATATAATTACCGATGAGGTTATTATATTTCCGCCGCTTGAGGTTCTCTGCAGCTGCAGCGGCAGCGCCAGCAAAGCACGACGAGCTAGGAAGATGGGATGGCGCAAGAGTATCGACACAAGTAGCGTCCCACACTAAAGGCCTATCCAACTTCCATGGAAACAAGGACATCCCGTCTGGTCTTTTGCCATCGTCGCGTGCCAGGCCATGGGGTTCCAATACGGCCGGAACGCCAACGGTGACGAGAGCACGTCGGATGATGTCGTTTATGTTTCCGTGACGCGCTATGCGACCCGCACTTCGGCTGCAAGAAAGACCGTGGTGACCGAGGCTGTTGACAACTTCGCTACAGTGACAACGATGAGGAGTGCAACAGGGAGCGCCAAGACGTAGGGAAGCAGCGAGGCGGAAAGTAGTGTCGTCAAACAAGGTGCCTATGTTCGACGACGGTAGTGCGTGAAGCCAGAGGCCCGACTCCCACTCACCCACAGCCAGCAGGCGAGCGCGCTCGGCAGGAGTGGCAGAAGTGGCAATTTGGTGCATTTGTCATCCCACTGTCTCTGGGATGATGGGTAGTCGGGGAGATTACAATTCGGGCAAGCGAGTCTCCAAGCTGCTGTTGATGGTCCACAAATTTCTTAGAATTGTTCAACTTCGACTTTGACTCGTTCCGAAAAGATTTATTATTATTACGATGGAGAATGAGCAATGTTATAATATTACATTCCGAAAACCACAACGCTCTAGTTCGCTTTGTGATTTGTCATTGAACCAATCGTCTCTGTTTGACACAACAATTGTAAGTTTACCAGACACGTCTATCAACGATTCACCTAACAACAAAGAACTATGCGATAAAATAAGTCACCTCCAAGATGAATTACAGATTGCAAACTCCTGGTTTGCAATCTGTTTTAAGTTTCTAGCTTAAACATGGAAAACAATACTTTAAAACAAGAACTCAAAAAATGCAAACAAATAATAACTAATTATAAAAAAGTCTGCACAGCGGATAAAACGATTCGTACACCTAAACCAAAATCTGCAAAGAAGAAACATGTTTCAAGGACTCCTCCAATATTACTACCGCTAACCAGTGAACATCCATCAGAGGAACCAGAATGTTCAAGAGCCCAAAAACTCAAACATAAAAATCAAGGAGAACTCATCCCAGTCATAAGCGATGACCACCAAACAACGAAACCAAAACGTAAAATATGTTAACTTAGTTCAGATAATAAATACAGCGTACTATCGACAGTTGAAAGCACTTTCCAAAATAACTTCGGTGTATGTCATTATTTAAAATCGCATGGAAATACAAAACATCTTCTAAGCGGTCTGGAGACAATGTTAATAAACTATTCAATGAACGATTTCTGCATTATTTTGCTTGGGGAAGAAGACTTCAAGAGGACTAACAATTATTATGCCATTATTTTTCATATAAGAGAGGTACTGCAAGCAGTGCAACATACGAACATAATAATCTGTATGCCAACATATAAGTATCCATTTGACACTAATTTATTCAACTGTAGATTGGAGACATTTAATAATCTTTTATACTTAGATACAATGGCGCATGGACACGCATACCTTTTGGACAGTAACTTTAATCTGGAATATGACTACAGCTTGTTTAATAAGTACTCTGGCAAAATTTATAAGCTTGGATTACATACTATTCTTAAGAATTTACTTAAATTACTACTGATATTATGAAAAACGTTGACATTCATTACAATTTAAATGACATTAATAATACTAGAGATCATTTTTTTCTTGACCAAACATCAATTCATCATGCACCAAAACATTGCAGGCTTGCTATCTAAATGTGATACACTTGCAGTTTGTCTCAATGAATTAATTGATGAAAACATAGGCGTGGATATCTTATGCATTACGGAGCATTTCAGATGGAAAAATATGAAAAACATCTGAATTTAAATAATTACTCCTTAGCGGCTTGCTTCAATCGCAAAGAGACCAAAAGAGGTGGGGCATGTATACTAGTGAGGTCCGGTCATCAATGGAGAGAACTGCCAAAAATAGCAAAAATATCTACAAGTGGTGTCTTTGAATGTTGCGCCATTGAACTGATTACCCCAAAACCAAATATTTTTAATGAATGTATTAGTAAATTGGAACAAATATTACATATTTTAAATAAAAAGGATTGTAAAAATAGTGTTTTAGCGGGCGATTTTAACATAGATGTACTGAAAAAATCTATGCTATCTATAGAATTCTAAAATATGTTATTAGGCTTTAACTTGAAACTAGTGCTTTATCAGCCGACCCGTCTTAAGAGCAAAACATGTATTGACAATTTTGCGCTTAATTTTAACAGTCCTGTAAGTCTTTAATATTAGAGTTAGCATTGTCGGACCATACAGCCCAAATACAAAAAAAAATGTCCAATAAGCACAATATGTTCTTTTAATCGGTGGACTAGGAGAAGACGTGACTTTAATAATAACAACATTAATAAATTTAAGACCTATCTGCAGAGTCTGTCATTTTCTGAATTATATGAAGCAAATGACCCCAATGTAGCTTTTAACTCGTTTTTAGATGTATTCTCCTTACTATATAACCAATGCTTCCCCCAAAATATCGTTTCAGTAAATGTCCATAAAAAACGAAAATGGGTATCACGTGGTATTAAGAAATGCAGCGAGAAGAAACGGCAATTACTTTGACACAATACAATAGAATGCAATTTAAAAACTATACAAAGCGGTTTAGAAAGATTATTAGTTTAACTCAACGAGCTCAAAGCAACCATTAAATAAATACACCAACAATAAATCTAAAAGTTAAATATTCCTATAAATAATATCAACAAACTAAGAATTAATAATAATGACATTATCTCCGATCCAAAATGCATTTCGAATCTTTTTAATGATTATTTTATTGACAAGATTCAGCCCAATACTGATTCGGGAGACAGAGTCACGAGATATATTATAAACAGGAAGGATTATATGTTCATGGCTCCATGTTTGCCAAACGACGTATTAAGAATCACTTTAGCCCTAAACAATTCAAACAGTGTCGGTTTTGATGGCATCTGCACAAAAATACTTAAAGCAGTAGCCGAGGAAATTTGTTGCCCTTTAAGTCTTATCATAAATTTGTGTATAAGCGAAGTTATTTTTCCAGACGCTTTGAAAACTTCTGTTATAAATCCATTGTTCAAAAAACAAGGTAGAGAATGAATGGAATTCTACAGACCAATTGCATTGATTTCAATATTCCAAAAAAAAAAAATATATAATCAACTCAATTTATATTTAGACACAAATAAAATGCTTTGCAACGAACAAAAAGGATTTAGGAAGAACAAGACAATTAACATGGCAATTTACGACTTTTTGTATACGGTTATAAAAAATATGGATACAAATACTCCAGTGTGTGCGGTATTCTGTGACATGACTCAAGCTTTTGATTACGTGGACCATAAGATTTTACTGAAAAAGCTTGATGCTTATGGTGTAAGAGGAAATGTCTTTGAGCTCTTAAAATCGTACCTAAACAAAAGAAAACAAATAACCGAAATAAAAAGATTAAACATAAGCACAAAACGGGAGGAAATATTTCAATCTGAGGAACGTAATATTGTCTATGGAGTTCCACAAGGAAGTATTCTAGGGCCACCGCTTTTTACAATTTACATTAATGACTTTCCAAAGGCAATCAAACATCCGATGACACTGTTTGCGGATGACAATATAATAACAATACCGTGTCTTCAAAGAGAATTTTATAAACAAGACATAAATGAAACATTACATGAAACTATAGAATGGTTAGACAATAATCATTTGAAAATAAATATAAGTAAGACCATGATAATGCATTTTAGCCAACGCGCACGGACTATTTCCAAACTTGACATAACATATACTAATATTGCAATTGACACAGTTTATACAACCAAGTTTCTAGGACTGACAATATAAAGTAATTTAAATTGGAAGGCCCACATAGAGACTCTGACTAAAGGAATAAGCAGTAGTGCTTATGCCTTGTACATCCTTTCTCAAACTGTTAATATAGACGTGCTATTAACAGCTTACTATGGGCAAAGTGAATCTGTACTCAGATATGGGATTATCTTTTGGTAACTCTAAACTGATAAAGAAGTTGCATTTAAAGCACAAAAGAGGTGCCTTAGAGCGATGTTTAAGTTAAAAACCACTGATAGTTGTAAACCCTAT
The DNA here is from genome assembly GCA_964057195.1 of Orthosia cruda. Taxonomy (NCBI): domain Eukaryota; kingdom Metazoa; phylum Arthropoda; class Insecta; order Lepidoptera; family Noctuidae; genus Orthosia; species Orthosia cruda. Next base: position 11,435,088 of record OZ059831.1, read on the forward strand.
TACATCCGCTATAAAATATTAACATTGCCGCCTCTTTATATTTTGGAAACGGTAATGTTTGTTAGAAAAAACGATAGCTTATTTTCACGTATGCAAGATAAATTTCCAAGAAACAGGCGTGATCAAAATCAGCTGCAGACAGCATAGCAGTAGGACGGCACTTATGCGCAAAAGTGTTTTTTGCATGGCTCCTACGAGTTATAATAAGTTACCCAAAAGTTGGAGGGAGCTTATTAATGTTGAAATAAAGAAGCAACTAAAGTCGTTTGTAAGTAAATGGGCCTACTATAATGTTAACGAATTTATGGAAGAAATCTTTGTTTGACATAGATTTTATTGCAATTTTGACATTTGATAATGTTTACATTGATTTGATTTGTATTAACTTTTGTTTGAAATTTTATTGAATGTTTTATATAGATTTTCTATTTATTCATTATTCCTATTTGACATTTGATTGATATTTATCATTTTGACATTTGATTAATTTTTATATTTGACATGCATTATTTTATTTGACATTTGATTTATATTTTTTTTTGCATAGTTTTGTTAATGATGCGTTGTTGCTATTTTACATTTTATTAATTTTCACATTGATTTGACATGCACTATTTTTCATTTTGACATTTGATTTATATTTTATGCATGGATTTACTTTATTGCTATTTGACATTTTTGATTTATATTATTATTTTAATTCCATTGACATTTTGAGATAACTGTTATTATTATTATTAATTTTCACTTTGTTTATTGTTGGCTTTGATAATTATGGAATTTATTTATAATTTAACTTCAAAATATTTGCACGCCGTAGCATGTGGCAAACATGTCGGAATCTTTTGGTGTTTTTGCTATCTTGCATGCATATTGTATGTGTTACCCATGTTTGTTTTATCTTAAAAAACATTAGATACGTAACATTAGATATGTATTTTAAAAAGCACTACATAATAACGCTTAAATTCATTGCTAGAAGCTCCAATCTTCAGTGCTTGTGCGCCGTCTCCCCACAGACAATGGCCCACCTTTCATCTTGTACGGCTTGCCCTATCATCGAAAAAACATTTTACTCCAGCTACTCCTTGAAGCAAACGATCCATAAACTTTTGCCATAGATTCGGGGCAACCTTGAAGCCAAACATAAGTCTATTTACTTTAAATGTTCCTCTGTGTGTGCTTAATGTTTGCATCATAGCGCTCTCCTCGTCCATCATCATGTTTAGGTAAGCTTGACTGATATCAAGTGTGCAAAATATTTGACCTCCGTTCATCTCTACCAGAATGTCCTCTATGATCGGAATAGGGTATTGTTCATCCCGTATCACTTTATTTAAGGTGACTTTGTAATCCGCACATAAGCGTATACTGCCATTTGGTTTGACAATAGGAACCACTGGTGTTCCCCACTCAGAGCTATCAACTTTTGTAATTACCCCTTGTTCGCAGAGTCGTACTATTTCATCGTCAACTTTATTTTTAAGAGCATATGGTATACGTCTAGGCTTAACAAAAATTGGTGATACCTCTTCCCTTAGGGTCAAATGTGCTTTGTAATCAGGTATGCACCCAAGGGAGCCATCAAATACCTTCGAGTATTCAGAAAGTAGCTTATCCAGTTCTGGATGTTCTTTAGCATTAACTACGTTTATTTTTGCCAGATCCAAGTTGATTGCTCGTATCCATGCCCGACCGAAGATAGGATCAACGTCTTGTTTGATAATGTATAATTTTCCCTCAAGTGTTTGGTCATTGTATTTACACGTAACGAATGCCACTCCGAGTGGTGCGAAGATTTATCCTGTATATGTTCTCATCGTGATGTTTGTTTTGTAGATCTTGCATCCAGTGTTCAAATTTTTAAAATCTTTGTGAGAGATAGATGACAGAGCAGCTCCTGTATCAACTTCCATTTTCAGTTTCGAGTCATTGATGCGTACATTTATCAGAAATTTGTCTGTGTTGTTGGATTGTATTAAATTCACATCCCATGGGGTGGTGTCATCGACTATATTTGAGGAGTTGTCCGTAATGTCTGTGTCCTGCAGCTCCACATGCTCAGGCTCCAGTTGGTTGAGTGTTGGTTGTAAGCAGACGCGAGCAAGGTGACCAACTCTCTTGTATTTGCTGCACGTATCCTTAATGTTGCGACACCTGCCTGCTCGATGGTCTTTGCTGCCACAACGAAAACACTTGCCTCGTAAGTCTCTAATGGTAAGAAGTTTATTCTCTTGCTTTGGACTGCGGTTTTTGAGGTCAGCTTGAACAGTTTTCATATTATGTAGTAAATCTTGGTTTGAGGAGTGAACTGCTGGTGACATAAAGGTGCTTTCAGTTTTTGCTAGTTCAATCGTGGTAGCTTTATTAATTAAGTCAGAAAAATCAGTCACCATTGTTTCCTGAAGTATTTTGGTTCGAATATCGGTGTCATTTAATCCTCTTATAAATTGTAAGGTAAGAAAATTATCACAGATCGACTTTTTACAATTATTACACGTGAACTCGCAATCTTGGGCTAAATGTTTCAACTCAAATGCTCGGTTTTGGATCTATATAGTGTTGTAATATTTGAACCAACCTGCCGAATTCTAGTTCACAAGGATCGTTCGGTGCGCACAAGTCGTAAGCTTTCTGGTGTAATTCTGGTGGTAATAAACTAAGCAGCGTGAGGGTCTGGATTTGTGGATTGTGACAATTATTTAGCTTCATATAAGTTTTTAATCTCTGTACAAAGTTATTGAAACTTTCTCGTTCCTGAAACGGTTGAAAATTTATTCTTGGTGTAGTTTCCGGTGTGCTTTCACGTGAAGCCGTGACGTAAGTCGACGGTGCTGTCGGTGGTGTAGGGCGTAAGCCATGCAGCTTAAGCTTTAATTGTAATATGTGCTCTTCTGTAGAATGCCGCTGCTCAATTTATGCTTCACCGTCACATGTATGCAATTCGATTTCGTTTTGTAGTTTTTCAAATTTTTGTTCGTAATTTGTTAGACTTGTCAGACGTAAACTTACTTCGTAATCCGAAGGATTTTGTAATTGTTCCAGTGTACGTTCAAACTTTGTAAGCTGACCGCGTATGGTAGCGCGCAAGCGAGTAAGTCGCGCCAGTTCTGCCTCCATCGTCGCCAATATTATGTATCATGTAAAATTACACTCATTTTATATTCAATAGGTTTAATGAAATTCACAGTGACAGAATGATGACATGACATAATCCAAAAACGAAGTAAATATATAACAAAGAAGGCCACATACATAGCACCTTATTTAACATTTTAGTGCTCCGTTCGTAAAGATTTTTGTATAAAATTGTATGTGTCTAGTCTTTGCAATTTAGACTGTGCTTCATCATCATTTCAGCCAAAAGATGTCTACTGCTGAACATAGGCCTTTCCCAAGTGTCACCCCATTGACCAGTCCCTTGCGTCTCGCATTCAGCTGTGCTTGTCTCGGAATATTTTTTTATTAAGTAGATTAATGAAATTACATAAACATGTATGTCACGTTTATGCACTTGCCTGTACCTACATGTAATCACGTAGATAATAACTCAGTAACCTAGCATGATTTGTGTGATCTATGAATATTAATATGATTCATTACTATTGCTCTAGCCAGTTTCAAACTGAATGCTAATATGCCTACGTGTTCTATAGCAGATAAATTATAGACAAGGAAGTTCTATAGGGAATACTATACGACTTTGGCGTTTAGAACTTTAGTGTAAACATGGAAGTCGTTTGTTAATTAGATGAGCTCTTAGAAATGCGTTTGAGAATGTTTTGAAAGGAAGATAGAGTTTACACAGGTGAGGTTGTAAGCGATTACAATAAAAGCCTGCCTGTATTCTCCAAAGGGTGAAGAATCAAATCAAACAAATCAAATCATTTATTTGCTACGAATGGAGTTTGTAGGTTACATTTAAATACAGGTGGAGTAGATAGGAGTGAGCCATGTACATTCTGCCTGGAAATAGGCACGCAAAATTTGTAAAAATTGTTAAAAAGCTATCTAAAAATAAAATGGCAAATTAAAATTTCACAGTTAGAATTATTACAATTATACATGCACTAGCTTCTGCCCGTGGCTTCGCTCGCGTAAAAAGTGTTTCATCATCCCAAGGGAATACAAATTATCCTATGTTCTTCCCAGGGTCTCAAACTATCTCCATGCCAAATTTCATCTAAATCGGTTCAGTAGTTCCAGAGGTTACCCCCTAAAACCTCACAAACTCACAAACTTAACCTCTTTATAATATTAATAAGAATATAGAGGTATAGATTAATATTACATATATTTAAAAATGTCAAACTAAAATGTTGCTTTAGAATAAACTTATAAATAAATGTATATAAGGTCCATATGTTTAAAATAATATTAATTATATTTACTGTACACATTGCTGATTAAAAAGTTTTGTCCATTAAAAAACCCAATTATTTTATTTTTAAGTTTCTAATTGTATCATGAAGAAAAGGAGGTTTATCTACAGTAGACACAATTCAAATTCTTTGGCTCAGCTAGAGCGTTCACGCTAAACCATTGCGGTAGTCCGAGCGATTACAATGATAACTCAACTACGATCTTAAGTTCTTTTTTTTAGGTTTTCCCACACTATGAATTTCTTCGGTATCATGGGTGTATTTAAAAACCTCAATTTTAAACACACATACTCAAACTGCCAGACTCGTAACAAATATTCGTGCCTTGCGGGAGTCAAACCCGTGATTCGCAGCGTATCAGCCAATCGCAAAGCCATTGAACCACCTTAGCCATCGGTTTCTAATGCATATTTTGCAAATTTATTGTAATCTGTTCCACTGCATATGATTTCGATGACACGATAAATGAAAATACAGAAGCTTTTGCATAAAAATCAATCGTCCAAAAAATATTGAAAACATATTCTAATGCCCCTGTATACGGCATATTGTATTTAAACATCAATTTGACATCAAGGAAAAAGTTACGAAAACGGCCCTCTTTTCAATACAAATATCAAAAAGTCGTTACGTAAAATTTTATATCACCGTCGCGACTCCACTCATTTCTGAAACAATAGGTATCAGTCTGTTTGCCTGTAAACTAATGGCACTTGAGAATACTACCAATGTGATTAATATTACGTCAAAACTTTGAATATAAGATAGTAAAGCATTTATGCTTTATATCATTGATTCAATCTTTAAAGGGCCACAAATCTATATGGATGTGGCTTTTGCCTATTGTCTCTTAATTATAATACGTAACTTCTTTTTTCTGCATGTAATCATTAGTTCAGCTGAAAGACGTCCATTGCTGAACATAAGACCTTACCCAAGCTCCGCCACATTGACCGATCTGATTTCTACGAGTATGTACTACATCGTAAATCAATATTCAGTTCTCTAAAAATCTATTATCGAATTAGCATTCAATCATCACGTAGTCCTACCATGTGCAATTATAGGTTCACCTTTTGTTTATATATGCAAAGATAAAAATATCCAGACACTATTTTTACAACTAATGACGGAATGATAACTGCAGCTCCTCTCAAGCTTTCCTCCCACGATAATTTTCATAACTTCCACTTCATTGAATTCCGTTATTGTAGCCTTGTGTCCCCTGCCTTCATAGTAAAAGTATATTGTGGACTAATGGGTCTTTAAGTGTCGTATTTTTTATAAATCGATATAAGTAAAACATCTACATAAACTTGGCAATGGTCGTTATTTAAATCCATATTAATTATCGTTCGATCATCGATAACCAACTACACGAATACACACAAAATATATAAAGAAACATTCATTCAAATGCAAGCAAAGAACAAAATCTTAACATGCTTCGCAAGTAAACTGCCTTCCCTAGTTCAAGTTAACTCTTTATGCATAATTTTCATAACTTCGACTTTCCACTTCATCGAACTCCACATAATAATATTGAGGTGCTAATAATGCATTGTCGCCGCTCCTCTTCCTAGTCGTTCTTGATGGAATTATGCTTCGCATCTATGATAACAGGCGCCGCGGCTTAGAGTGGGGATTATCCAACGTTTTGGAAGACTTGGATTACGCCGATGACCTATGCCTGCTGAATCATACCCACGCCGATATGCAAGCAAAGCTAAACGATCTGCGTCAGGAAGCGGCAAAAACGGTGCTCAAAATAAACATCCGGAAGACTCAGGAAATGAGAACTGGTGTGAAGAACCACTCACTGTTGCTGATTGGCACAAAGGCAGTGGAATGTGTCCACAAATTTACATACCTCGGGAGTGTCGTGTCAGAGACTGGGGGTGTGAAGAAGACATCGCTTCTAGGATCGCCAAAGCCCGAGCAACCTTCGCGCAGCTGAGACCTGTGTGGCAATCGTGGCAACTGACCCGAAGGATTAAACTCGAAATCTTCGGGTCTAATGTCAAATCACTGCTGCTTTACGGGTGCGAAACGTGGAAGGTCACAAATACAAGTCTTCGTCAACCGCTGTTTTCGTCGCATTCTCGGAATTTCCTGGCCCGAGACCATCTCCAATGTAGAGCTGTTGCAGAAATGCAACGAGAGCCCGATCGATCGCCAGATCAAGCGTCGCAAGTGGAGATGGATTGGCCACACGCTCCGAAGGGGTCCCGATCACATAATCAAGCAAGCTTTGGATTGGAATCCCTAAGGGAAAAGAAAGCGTTGCCGTCCCCGTCAAACCTGGCATTGCACCGTGTTGGCAGAAGCGACGGGCATCGGAATGACATGGAGCGAGGTGAAGCGTGAAGCTCAAGACCGATCGCGATGGAGGACATCTGTGGACGCCCTCTGCCCCATCTAGGGTACCTTTTAGCTCGGCAAGCATCCGACAGCCTTGACAGTGTGAAATGACAGGGCATTGCGTCAGCATGCAATTTACGAACGTACTATGCTGTGAACTGAAATTATTGGGAAATGCGTCATAATAGGAAAGTTTTATTGCGAGATGGTCCTACGCTTGACTAACTTACAATAATAGGTTCAATTTTATTCAGTATTTTTTTAACAAATACTCGCCAACGCGCTCCGTCTATTAATGAGGAAGACTTTAGAAAAGTAAACCAGTTTTTTTTGTCTAGCTTTTGCCGCTCGCGTCCACACCAAACCAGCCCTCATTGTGCGCCTCTAAATCATATTTACATCTTTTCTGGGTAAGCGTCAATGGCGCCTTCCACCTTCAGGGATGATTGCTGGTCGATTTTTCTTGTCCATCGGTCAATGTACAGTGCATGCAGCTAAACTACTAAAGTAAATAATACAAAACTTTAAAATCACGCTGATTAGGAGCGATGTCTTCAAGATCAATAAAGAAAACACGTAAAACAATCTTCTTTCGTGTTTTCAATCAACTTGTATATTTTTGTTTCGAATTAAAAAAACCTTTTTAAACAAACTTTTTGTGCATTGTCATCCAAACCAAACGTGTATCCTAAAGAGGTATAAAAACGTGTATTCTAAAGAAGTATTCCCGTTTGAGCACCTATTTTTAAAGAACCTATGGTTAGAGCACCAAAGGCCATTTGAGCATCAATCGATATCATAGCTTGGTGCTCTAAAGCGACCAATAAATAATATTTGACTTTATTCCCCATTGAGCACCTACGGTGCGGTAGCTTCTAGTGATAGGATGTAAAATAAAACATATCGATACAAATATACAGCTCTTTATTAAATTCATTTTAGGAAATAAACTAATTATTATTAATATAACAATCAGCTTTAGATTATTTTCTAGGTCCACACCTACTTAAACAAATAAAACAAATCACATTTCTTGTAACAACAGTAGTCTTTACGCTTATTTTTTTGGTTAAATAATATTTCTTAATAATACTTACATATATAATACAAGAAAAGTTTTTAGTTGCTTTAGAAACGACAAATATGAACTCTATATAGAGTTCATATTTGTGGAGTACGAGTATGAGTACTGTAGTAGAGTAGTTAGTACTTTTGGTAGTAGTAATATGGTAAAAAATAAATAAATATTTCTCTAAAGTTTAAATTATCACCATTTAACACGAACATACACACACCTGCACCCTGAAGGACCTTTGTGAGGCAAATGAAAACGCTGTTGCCGTGGCTGAATTCTGGTCAAAACGAATATAACTAAGGAATCATCGATACGACGAAGAAGAAGAACACGAACATAGATTAATAACGCTATGCTTAGGCCCAGTTTCTCAGCCGCTTGTTACATTTCGATTTAGGTGATAATTTATCACAAATTATCCAACCGTCAGTTGTGAACCGTTTGTTTTGGGTTTCTCAAAACTGCATCATCGAAAAATTACTTAATTGCAAACCGAATCGAACTCAAATCTCCAATACATTTTGTGTCTTCCTTTAAAAATAGCGCGGGAAGGTGTAAAAAAATACACACATAATGCAATATTGCTCATAGCGTGATAATGTTTTATAAATATTGCTCTAACCTCTTAGGATTATTTATGTAAAATTTTAACAGGTTCTGTCCAGTGGTTTTGGCGCCAATTGAATGCATTGCATAGCAGTAGACAAACAGAAAAACATACTAAAAAAAATTGGTTCAGTGACCTTCATATACCCCGTATATCTTACTCTGCTTTTATTTTTTTTAATATTTAATGTACGTTTTTGACATCTCTACGATTTTATTATATATATAGATTTGCAAAGAATACGAGAGACGTAAAAAGTGCCGGAACAGTTCGATTTCATTCGTCATATTTTAGTCTATTCAAGATATTTCGACGAACGGTAAAGGTGGCGCGCGCACCGCCTATATACAGCCCTCTCAACTTAACTACTCTTCATAATAATATAAAAATACCGATTTCTATTGTTAGTGTTTCATCCAGCCTACAATTGGTTGAGAAAACTTATTGTGATATCACTACATATTATAAGTCTCTCGCCGCATCTGTTCGCGATAAACTCAAAAACGAATGATCTTTTCGGTTTTCATCAAAAGATTTTGTGATTCATGGGGAAGGTTTAGGTGTATCATTTGTTAAGATTTTGTGTCTTCCCGAGACCCACGTGGACGAAGCCGCTGGCAAAAGTTAGTTAACAATAAATTATTAAGTAAACTTTTATGGTTATGATGATAATTATGTAGGTATTTATCAAATGATAACATTCTGCAATAAAACTGCTAATTTTTATCGATATGATATAGGTATTATACACTAGAAGCTACCGCACCGTAGGTGCTCAATGGGGAATAAAGTCAAATATTATTTATTGATCGCCTTTGAGCGAGATTATATTGATTGGTGCTCAAATGGGAATACCTTTGGGCTCTAAGCATAGGTGCTCTAAGAATAGGTGCTCATACGGGAATACTTCAAAATTTTATCATAATCGGTTGAGGATAACTGCTTAAAAAATATAACACACATACATACATATGTTGCAAGCTTAAAGTATAAATGCTTTAAAAAAAGAAACTAAATAATACATTTCCTGAGTTTTCAAACAAGCTCGAAGTATATAAAACAGAAATGAAAAAATATGTTTCCTATACTACTTAAATCTCTGCTGCAAAATGTAACAGAATACAATACACAAGATAAGTATGTGATGAAGCGAGCTGGCCTCATTGAATTGCACTTTAATTTCCGTCGCGCTGAAATTTCCGTGACATTTGTAGAACTCTTATGAACTTGAAACATGATAAGTGTGTTACTGGCACTGTAACGATGTCGAGACGGAATATGCTTGGAAATACATTCATTTGTTAGAGTTTCTTGCAGTTTAAAAGATTTATTTATTTATTTAAACTTCATGTACAATGGTCAGGTGGACTTAATGCAACAAGGCATTCTCTACCAGTAAACCATTGAGTTAAAAAGGACACAACAGTGACAAATCTACAAGAGATTATTTTATTTCATTTTGCATTGTTTTGTTTTTTAAAGTTATAAAATAAAACGTCCTAATGTTTGTTTTTTTTATTGTTGTTTTAACGACTGACTCATCGCAACTCACTTTTCAGGGTTTATAAAATTGACTTAATACGATAAGTGCTGTGAGAAAGGGGGCGGGCTGGAAATCTGCGCACTGGCCAGCATTGGCTGAGCCCGCTCCTTTTGCCATACTGGAAATACTGTTCTTTAAAACTTTCTTGTGTTTTGTTTTTCTTTCAATTATAAAGGTTTGCCGTGCTACTGCGACGCGAGGCTTAGGCACCCTGCCTCTCAGTCTCCGAGGGTGCACATTGGGGCGAGACCGCGACAGCTTTCGCACACAAACTCTTGTTGATTTTACTCGTTAAAGTCAGTTATATTCTAATCACAAAATTAGGTGTGTCCAAGAGGTCCTGTAAAATGCACCGGTTCCTTTTCTTTGCTACGCAGGCACGTTCCGTGACAACGAAGTAATTTATTTAATAAAATTTGCTATGAGAAAATGGCGCTTCTAAACAATTTCTACCGCAAAATATTTTATTTCAGTCAGCATTATCATTCTCTAATCTCGCAAAATTATGTCACGGAATAATTCTACTTGGTTGTAATATTTTAAACATGAAATTCTCTTTTAATCACACCTCAACTTATCAGATTTCACAACACAAGCAGGATTGGTTTATATTAGAACGTAGTTTACTTTATATCCCAGTAGTCCATGTTCGTAGGATAACGCCCATCCCCCGGATGAAGCAACTAGAAGATAGTTGTTAATATTTTCATCAACAAAATATTTCATACGAATAAAGAGAAAAACAAATTATTGTTTATTGGAACTAAATTTGTACAATCACTTACAACACTTATGAACAACATTATGCAAAAATAACAAATTTACATTAACGAGTAACAATATATTTCATATCATCTCTTATCTCTCAAAATTATGGCACATAATAATAAAAAAAACTTTTTGCAAAAAAATACTACCGACTTCCAAATACAAAACAACAAAGTGAAAAATAACTTAATTTTTTGAAGTCGGTGTCTTTCGTAGGTACCATTTTTTTGCGTTATGGACACCGACTTCAAAAAATTAAGTTATTTTTCACTTTGTAGTTTTGTATTTGGAAGTCGGTAGTATTTTTTTGCAAAAAGTTTTTTTATTTTTCACTTTTTAGCTGTACGCACCTAATAGGCAAGTTAGTAAGGGAACTATTTCGCCAGAATAGATTTCATGAAACTTGAACATAACCGGTGAAATGAGAGGTCTGCTTACCCCTTAAGAGCGAACTGGTGTGATGTTATGTTATGAAATGTTATAAACAACAAACAGACATGCGATTGCAGCAATCCCGAGAGATTTGCCGTTGTTTATTGAAGAATTCTGTTGTATATCTCCGAAGTTCTTCATCAGATCTTCACCAAATTAAAACGGGACCAATTACGACGGAACATACTTTTTCAAACAAAAAAAGAATTTTCAAAATCGGTCCACAATTGACGGAGTAATCGGTGAACATGCAAAAAAAAAAGAAAAAAAAAACAAACTTGAAGTCGAACATAGAACCTTTTTGGGAAGTCGGTTAAAAAGCTTAAAAACAACAGTAAAAATTCCGGACGTACTATCGCGGACTGCTACACAAATTACTCGGCCTGTCGTAAACATTATAATATAGTTGTTATGTCGTATGTACAGCCTTATTCCCCCCTCCTCTTCTAATGACTTGCCAAGCTTACTTTTTATGCGACATTTTATTACCAAGGAAAAACTTTTATAAATTAATCTCCACCCTACATAGCACCATTCATTTTGGCACCCCTTCGTTATAAGTGTCATGGTGGCACTTGATATATTAAAGTAAAAAGAAGATTCACCTGATGCATGATAAAATAATAGATTAGATAG